>CM053769.1:696840514-696861523 GCA_028658325.1 Potorous gilbertii | reverse complement strand
TTTCTTTTTGCTTGTTAGTTATTTATTTTTCTTTTGCTGATTAAAAGAGTCATTCCCTGACCACTTCTTAAAGAGGCCTGTTCCCTCAATGGGCATTACCTCCCTCAAAGCATGTCAAAAGGCCTAGCCTAAAAAGACCAAGGTCTCCCATTACATCCTGGGCCATCTCCAGTCATCCTGATGAGTATCTGGTCACTGGATCCAGATGGCTCCAAAGGAGAAAGTGAGACTGGTGACCTGCACAGCCCTCCCTCACTCAAAACAAAGTCTAGTTCAAGTCATGTCATCATTTCTCTGATGGCATGGTCTTCTTTGAAAACAAATGATGAACACAATTTGTATTCTCCAGTGCTTGGTATAGTGACTGGTACATAGTTAGTGCTGTTGCTTCTTTGGCAGACTGAGAATTAGATAATCTGCTGTCCTTTCAGATCTATAACTTTTCCTTGAGAAGATCACATCTCAGGGTAGGAAACCTGTGGCCTTGAGACCACAAGTGGCTTTCTAGGTTCTCAAGTGCAGCCCTTTGACCGAATCCAAACTTCATAGAACAAATCTCCTTAATAAAAAGATTTGTTCAGCAACATTTGGACTCAGTCAAAAGGTTGCACTCAAGGACTTAAAAAGTTACATGTGGCCTCAAGGCCATAGGTACAAGGCCAACAGCCATAGCTTTATTTTGATTCCTGGCAAACCAGACTCCTCAACCACCTGGCTCACAGCTTCAGCCTCAGGTGGCATGCCAGCCACCAGCAGGGGATCTTGGACCCAGGCAGCCATGGCTACAGATATCTGTGGCATTTTTACACATGAGAGATATTTAATTTTCTTTCTGCCTTTAACTCTGCTCCTGGGTAAAAGGGGAAAAGGGCAAGTTCCCTCACATCATGTATATCCTGGTGATGACCAGTAGGAGATAGAAAACTGACAGGGAAGAAGCTTTATTTAGAAAATAAATAATTTCTAAAATAAATAAATTCTAAATAAAGAAAACAAAGGGCATCGGGAAAATCAGAGTGTTCTGACGTTTTCTGGGCAAAAATTGTCTGAAATGTCAAAAATGGCATTTTTTCATGGAGAATTCCATGGTCAATGCATAATTCATTTCTATGAATATTAGCCAAGTGTTTTCTGTCTAGGGCAGACTGACACCTTTTTCTTTTTTTTCTTGGTGGCAGCACCAATTTCTCTATGCTTGAAAGACAACAGAGGTCAAGTTTTCTGACTTCAGTGACCGAAATGTAAACTTCCTCACCTTCCCCCCTCACCTACCACATCTAACAGTTGAGGCACCATGTGTTAGTAGACAAGGTGCTTGACTTGAGGCAGAGAGATGCCTGGGTTTTCATCCTGCCTCTGATCCCTACCACCTGTGAGAACCTATGTCCCCTAATCTCCGTGTGCCTTGTCCCTAGGAATTATCACACAGATCTTTTTCATAGTCACATAACATGAATACCTTGAATTCATTTATGTTTACATATAGGGCCATCCTAATACATAATGGGAATTAATCTCAAAAACATCCTGTCCTAAAATATCCTCATCACTTGCCCTTATAATGCTTTACATGCTCGGAAAGACTATTTCTATTGGGGTTTGAACCCAGGTTCTCTTAACTGCAGATTTAATCTCCATCTTAGTGCAAGTCATTACCATAAGAACATAGATTCAGAACTGGACACATCCAAAAGGCTTAGTTTGGTCCCCTTGTTTTATAAATGAGGCAACTAAGACTCAAAGACAGACCAGTGGGTAGAACATTGGGTCTGGAATCAGGAAGACCTGAGTTCAAATCCTACCTCAAACATTTACTAGCTGTGCAACACTGGCAAGCCATTTAACCTCTGTCTGTCTCAGTTTCCTCATCTGTAAAATGGGGATTACAGCACCTTGTGGATCAAATGAGAAAATATTTATAAAGTACTTGACACAATGCCTGGTACTTAGTAGGTGCCATATGAATGCTTATTTCCTCCCTCTCCAAATTGCTTTAATGACTTGTCTAAGGTGATACATGTCAAAAGTGGTAGAGCTGGGATTCAGTGTTCTTTCCACTTCACTACCCTGCCTGTTAAGGAAAACAAACCAAGTCAAGAGCTGCACAGATTTATGATGTCAACTTAGAAATGAAAAAGACTAGATGATTTCCTCAAGGTCACAAGGGCCAGTTAGCAGATTCAGATCAAGACCCCATTCTCCTGTCCTCTAATTTAATATCCCTCCTGCCACTGCTCCATCATGCTGACTTGCAAATGCCACAAAAGAATTATGTTGTCTAAAAAAAAATACTTCACTGGACTATAGGTATGAAATATTGTTTATGCTATTGGACATGATCAGCATTCTGGTTGATTTTGCTAAACTGCTTTTTTTCTTTTAATATTTTTGTTGCAAGGGCCACATGACTAGGGGTGGGGCAGGGGAGGGGGGAAAAAGATATATTTAGAAATGAATGCACCATAGAAATAAAATAAGTCAATTAACATCAAAATGCTATTTGATTGACCTCTTGATAAAGCCCCTACCAGCCCAATACAACACCAAGCCCCCTACCCAACACACACACACACACACACACACACACAGCTCAAAGCTCTTAGACTAGGAGTTAATTGTTTAACTATGCCCAGGTGTTTAATGCTATGCCAGGGGGGTGGGCTTTGGGGGATAACATCCCAGCTGAATTTTTCTGAAAGCTGATGCTTGGTTAGTTCTACATGAGGACAGCAGATGTGAATGATCAAGGTTATTACATACAAATCCTTTTCTGAGATCATGTCTGAAAGCAAACATATAGCAGCAGCCTCCCAATAAGAGGAGAGGAAGGAGGGCAGTGACCAGCAGAAAAGCATAACGTTGGCTTTACAAACACTCAGGAGACTTGCCTGATTGGACAGAAAAGGTCTGGCCATAGTCTGAGAGGAACAACGGGAGCCTGGACCTCCTCACGGTTGGAATGGAGGGGGTGCCTTGTATGAGGGCTCCAGCATTAGAGTAAAAAAAGAGGGGCCCTGGGTGGGGAGACAGCACACAAAGCAGTCACTGCGCTTGGAGGAATTGCTTTGGAGGGAACAAATCAGGCTGCGCTGGGAGAGGAGAATCTTCACGTCCACAAGGTGGCGGCAGAACATTACTGATGGAAAGCTGGTGCTTGCGTTGGCAAAACCACGTTTAGGGCCACTAGGAAGTCTAGAACCTAGACTCTAGATTCTTCTGATGGCATCCTTAAACCCCAAGACTTCAAACCAAACCAAGCCCCTCTTAATCCCCATGACTTAAAGAAAAGAAATGATCCTCCGTGAATTATCCTATGACTTTGGGCAGTTTGAAGACATCTCAGAAGGAGCAGGCAGTGAGAAGCAGGTATCTTAGTTCCTGTCTCAGAAGCAGCAGTGTTTTGGAAGGAGTGTTTAATCTGGAGTCAACTTGGATCTGAGTCCTAGCTCCGGCACTTACTTATTAGGTAGGCAAACTTAGCCAGCTTATGGTGGTGTCATGGATAGAGTGTCAGGCCTGGAGTCAGGAAAACTCATCTTCCTGAGTTCAAATCTGATCTCAGACACATCCTAGATATGTGACCCTGGGCAAATCACTTCACCCTATTTGCCTCAGTTTCCTCATCTGTAAAGTGATCTGGAGAAGGAAATGGAAAATCCTTCCAGTATCTTTGTCAAGAAAATCCCAAATGGGGTCAAGAAGAGTCAGACTTGATTGGAAAATGACTCAACAACAAAAAAACTTAACCCAGTCACAATTGTCATGGCTTCCTCATCTATGAAACAGGGAGAATAGGCTTTATAATAGATACCTTTGTAATAGACAGGTGAGGCAGCTTTAAATATAGACATGGTCCAGTTTCATAATGAACCAAGTCATAAGCTATCCTTATAGGCTCAAGGATGTTTGATAGAAGTCCTGGGATGGAGGAGGGTCTGGGTAGATTTTCTTGCCCTGGGAAAGGCTTTAAGTAAGAATGAAGAAGGTTGTTGTGAGGTTAGTAGAGCCCTGATACGGAGTGAATCTCCAAGGTCATCGAGCTCAAACCTCTACATTTTACAGATGAGGATACTGAAGCCCAGCAAGGTTAAATGACCTGGCCAGGGTCACACAACGAGTCAGCATCAGAAGCAGGACGTGAACCAAGGTTCTCTGACTCTCTAGACCTTGTATTCAGATGAAAATAAAGCTTTATATAAATGTGAGTGCATATTTTTATGATTCTGCTAACAACTTTGCATTCTTTTCATCAAGAGGTCCAGCATACAAACAGGAAAGAGGCTTGCACATTCTCAGTTTATTTACAAGATCTTCCGTCCTACTCATTCACTAACTGAAGATCAGTGAAGTAGAACTTCCCTGATTCCCCTGCTCCCTTCACAGAAGGAAAGTAAATATTTGGGGGCAAAGGGAGGAGAAGTTTGAGACGTCTATAGGATGAACTTCATTAGAGGGATGGAGGGGATAAGTATAACGCCTACTATGTGCCAGGTGCTAGGCTAAGGGCTTTACAAATATTAACCCATTGGGTCCTCACAACAACCATACTGTTACTCTCGTTTTACAGTTGAGGAAACTGAGGCTGACAGCAGTTAAATGAGTTGCTTGAGTTCCACAGATAGTAAGTGCCCCAGGCCAAATGTGAGCTCAGGTCCAGGCACAACCCTCTATCCACTGTGCCTAGTTGCTCACATTAAGTGAGCCCTAAATAAGCTAAGTCCCAATTATCTGATCTGTTTGTCTGCCATGCCTCTCAAACAGGACCTCTCTCTCCAACCTAAGTCAAGGAACAGAATCTCAACTGTACTGACTTTCTCTTCAGTCTTACTTGATGCCTCTCCCAGGGTAAGATCTACCAAGGCCCTCTTTGTCCTTGTCAGAACTTTTGTCAAACATCCTTGAACTTACAGGGAGACCTGGTGGCGCAGTTTATTGTCCCCCAATGAGTATGTAACTGGACTGCTTATGTTTAAGACTGTCCTACCCATCTATTGCAGTGGTTCACTGGACTTAACTAAGTATACAGCAATGATTGATTCTTGACTTAGAGTCAATATAACATGTATTGAACCCTGACTCTACAGATAAACTAAGACATCCACTGAAAGAAATATGTATACAAATAATGATAGCACACAGGAAAGTGTAGATTATACCAAGGAGAGGCCCAAAAAACATTCAACGAGAGTTCATGGGAGTGAGAAATGACTTCCATTGGGGATGAAGGGAGGGAATCATGTCGGGCCTCATGGAGGATGAGTTAGAACTGGAAAGAAGGGATGAATTCCAATAGCCAAAAATCAAAGGGGAGAGTATGCCACTGAGATGTCATTCTGCATGGCATCTCCGTCTCATCTGTCTTTGCTGGAGTCCATCCTGTACTTAGCTATCATCCTAAAAGGCAAGCCTGACCACGTCATTCCCCAGTTAACTCCATATTATACCTACAGGGTCAGATATAAAACCCTCTGTTTTCAAGCCCTTTATAACCCACCCTTCTCCTACCTTTCCAATTTTCCACGCATTACCTTACCATCCAGTAACGATGGCCTCCCTGCTGTTCCTTGTACAAGATATTCCACTTTCTTGATATTATGACTTTTCATTTTTTTAAAAAAATAAGTTTGTATTGATGTATTTCTTTACATCATCATACTTTCCCCCAGTATGCCTCTCTTTCTCTCTCCCTCTCAGAGATCTATTCCATGTGACAAACAGCATTTAAGAAAAAAAGAAAAAGGAGAGAGAAAAAAATCAGTGTAACTGATCAACAGAAGAAATCTGAAATATGTATAACGTATGATGCCAGTGAACCTCCCACCTCTGCAGAGGGTCTTCTCAGATCTCTTTGTTCAGACTCTGTGCATCTTCACTGGATGTCCCCTATGTCTGGAACGTTCTCCTTCCTTGTCTCCATGTTCTGGCTTCCTTCAAATCCCAACTAAAATCCTGCCTTCTGCAAGAAGACTTTACTTATCTCCTTTATTTCTGGTGACTTCCCTCTGTTGATAACTTTCTTTCTTTCTTTCTTTGTTTCTTTCTTTCTTGTTTTGGAGGGGAGAAGGCAAGGCCATTGGGGTTAAAGTGACTTGCCCAAGGTCACACAGCTCATAAGGGTCAAGCATCTGAGGTCGAATTTGAACTCAGGTCCTCCTGAGTCCAGGTACAGTGTTGTATTCACTGTGCCACTTCACTGCCCCTTGCTGTGCTTTCAGTTTATCCTGTCTATATCTTGTTTGTGTGTAGTTGTTTACATGTTATCTGTCCTCTTAGACTGTGGTCTCCTTTAGAGCAGGGATCATTTTTGCCTTTCCTACATACTGACTCATAGTAAGCTCTTGAATAAACACTTTTGGACTTGGTTTGAATCTCTGCCAGTGCGACCAGACGAGAGATGGCTTCTAGTTGAGGGAACTGGGATATTTAAGCTGATTTTTGAATGGTAGCTAGGACTTCATTGGACAGATTTTGGAAGATAGAAAGACATCCTAATCTTGGCAAAGCTGTGGATGCAGAATCTTCTTCCAAGATAGGTAAAGAGTCCAGTGTAAAGGAAGCCCAAAGTATAAGAAGGGAGATCATGCAAGATAAGGTTGAAGAGGTAGGTTATAGACAAATTGGTCATAATAGTTTTGAATTTTAAATCAAAGTATTTAGACTTTCTTTTGCAGACAATGGGAGGAGTCACTGAAAGCTATTGAGTGGCAAGTGACATTATCAAAACTGTACATTACGAAGATTAATTTATTCCAGAGTGTTTTCCAGAGTTATTGGACCAGTTCACAACTCTGCTAACCATGCATTTATGAGTCTGTTTTCTTTGAAGCCCTCTAACATTTGTCATTTTCCCTTTTTGGCCAACTTTGCCAGTCTGACTGGTATGATGAGGAGGAAACTCAAAGTTGCTTTAATATGTATTTCTCACATTATTAGTGATTTGGAGCATTTTTCATTTGACTGTTTCTCATTTTTCATTTGACCTACCCCCAAAAGTTACTAAACTGAATACTATTTGATCTAGCAATACTATTATAGGGTGTCTATCACAGTAAGATCAAAGAAAGAGGAAAAGGACACATATGTAAACATATTTATAGCAATTCTTTTAGTGATGGCAAAGAAATGCAAACTAAGGAGGTGGAGAATTTGGGGAATTTGGAGAATTTGAACAAATTATTGGCATATGAATGTCCTTGAGCACTGTGGATTATCTATAATTTTATCCTATCTCTATCTTATTTGTACAAAATTGGTTTCATATTGTCTCCCATAATAAAATGAGCTTCTTGAGATCAGGAACTGCCTTTTGCCTTTCTTTGCATTTTCAGTGCTTAGCACAGTGAACGGCACATAGTAGGAAGTGATTAGAACCGAGGGAACAAGTTATACGGTAACAAAAACCTTTGAAAGGTTTAAGGTCTCCAATCAACACAATGAGAAGCCATGACTCCAGAGTATCAGTGGTGAAGAATGTTGCCCGTCTACTGAGAGAGAGGAGAAATGGACTCAATGGATCACAGACTCAGACTTAGAATGGGAAGAACTTTGGAAGTTGCCTTGTGAAGGACGTAGCCTAGGGGTACAGGAGGTAACAATGGAGAGGGTGCAGAGAGAAGACAAGCAGATGCAGGGAGGAGTCTAGTGGAGTACCTACATTAAGGAGAAAGAGTAGGAAAAATGGAAGCAGTGGAAGGAGATTGAGAAGGCAGAGTCAGAGAAACCAGAAGAATACAGTGTCGGAGTTCAAGGGAGGAAAGCATTGTAAAGAGGGCAGTGGTCCACTGCAGAAAATTGGAGGAGGAGAAAAAGTCACTTGATTTAGTGCTTAGCAGGTTCCCTTTAATAGAATACATTTAATATAGTCAAGAAGCCAGCTTTCAAAGGGTTAATGAGGAATGTGGTGAGGAAGGAGAGGCAGACGGTATAAATTATGATTTTGGGGAAGGTTGGTGGTGAAAGGAAAGCAAGACGTGGTAGTTTGAGAAAGAAAGGAGGCTTTTTGGGGTTTTTTTTCTTTCCGTATAGGGAAGACTTTGCTCTACCATTATCTGAGTTCAGCACCCCGTCTCCTGTCTCTGTACCTCCGTACAGACTGTTCTATATGTCCAGAACGCCCAGGTCCCCTTATCTCTGCTACTTAGAATCATCATTTTCCTTCAAGGTTTTACGAAGGTGCCATCTCCTGTTGGAGGCTTTTGCTCATTCCTCTAATGGTTAGACTCTGTGATGTTGCACCAATGTATGTAAATTTGTCTCCCAACAGGCTTGAAATTCTTTGAGGATAGAGACATTTTTTGAGGAGGGAGGCAGGGTGTCTTTGTGTTACCAGTGACATAACACTCATTTAACAAATGCTTTCTGATGATTGCACATATATAGCTAGAGAGGAAGGAGCTAGTGGAGGAGATTGAAGATGTGAGGTCCTAGAGAAGGTGAAAGGAGTGAGCTTGGGCAAAGAAGAGAGCAAGACAGCTTCTTTTTGAGAGAGATGGAAGAGGTGGGGTGGGAAGTAGAGATCTTAGGGGGAAGGGGGGGGGAGAGAGAGAGAGAGAGGGAGAGAGAGAGAGAGAGAGAGAGAGAGAGAGAGAGAGAGAGGAGAGAGAGAGCGAGGGAGAAGGAGGGAGGGAGAGGGAGAGGGGGATGAGGAGGGGATGGGGGTAGAGGTTGGGAGATTACTAAGAGATGAGACTCCCGTGGAAAGGGGAGATGAGGAGTGCGGCAGGTGCCAACAATTCTGCGGGTCACAGAGCAGTTCCTCCCTCTTTAGCTGTTCTTCCTCAGTCTCCTCCACAGACTCAATTTAATCACTGCACTGATTAGAGGTCTTAAGTCTTTCAAAGCTGTTTGCTTTTATGAGGTCCTTGTTATAATAGAAGTTATTTTCCTGGTTCTGCTTACTTGGCATCAGTTCATACAAGTCTTCCTAGAATTTTTTGAAATCATCCCTTTTATTGTTTCTTGTGGCACAATAATACATTTATTTATCTATTGTGGGGGAGAATTCATAATAATTGAGGAAATATTCCAATCTATATGATTTATTAGCCAAATGGGCATAATAAATGAATCTTTGCACTGACTGGGAAATCCATTTACTCTTTTAATATGGCTGTTTGCTAATAAAATGTGTAGCATGGATGGTTTCCTATTTTAAAGATATAACTTCAATAGATTAATATGAGTCAGCTATCAGGTATTGGCTATATATCTGAATCCCCAAAATGTAGTTAGGTTTCATTTGTAAGAAAAGGACAAATGAAATGTAACTCTTAGGGAAACATGAAAAAACTAATAATATTCAAGTCCTAAGTTATGATTAGTGAAATTTTGCTGTTTGTGGAAAAATTGCTTGGGACTATACTTTTATTTTGCATTTTGATTACAGGGATTGTTGCCTGAAGAGTCATGAAGCCAATAGTAGAAAATGTCATGAGTTGGCATCTGAAAATTGCTGTAGGTAAATGTCTACCATGGGGAAAATTGAGAGGACAACTTTGGCAAGACCTAAGGTAGGATCCTCTTGACTCAGTTTTCCCATTGTGCTATTTCCTTTCTGGACAGGAAATATCCCCACATGGTTAATCCCAAACCTGTCTTTAATACCCTCTGGAACTTTAATACATGTCAGATACATCATATATGTCTCATGCTTGTCAGATATGATTCATGCCTGGAATCAAACACAGCTAAGGTAGTTTTTCCCCTGTTATCATATATGTCAGGTCAGTCTGTGCCCTTGAGGGGATGAGTCTCGATATTGCGGTAATTATGTCCCTCCTTTTCCTTTCATAGCAAATCTGTATAATCAGGGTGGTGGGCAATAGAAATTTTGTAAGTACAACACTAAATCTATTAATTAATTAATTAATACTGGAACATCTGAGTTACTATAATAGTATACAAGCATGGAAAAAAATCATACAATTTTAATCTGTATTTGTGTCAAATTATAATATGGGAATGATATCCTAAAGGGGGATAGACAAAGTAACAAGATAAAGATGTAATGTAAAAGTTTTCTAATTAATGGAATAGTAAACTTTGAGAAACAACAAAATTAGACTATTTTCTCTTAGAAATATATGTATGTGTGTATTTATCTATATACATGTGTGCACACATACATATACACACATGCATGTATATATACATATGTGTGTGTATATATATTATATATATGTATATGTATGTTTGTCTTCCAAATCTATCTAGCAGGGAGATTTAGGCTTTGAGTATCTTTTAATAATAAGTTCTCAAAACTGAATTAAGGATTTTATATATAAAATTGTAATGTTAATTATAAAAAAGTGAAATTATTTTCCTAATATAAATTATCTGATAATTTTAAAAGAAAGAAGGGTTCATTTTACAAGTTAGATCCTTATTTTTCTGAAAAAAATATTCTTATGTCAGATACAATGTTTAAGTAAAGATAAAAACAAGTGATATAAAAAAACCTGAAATTATCTGAAGTTTCAGGTTTGGAGAACCAAATTTATGATCAAGTCTTATTACTGGCAGATTTTGGCAGAATTATCTGGGAATTTCTGCAAGTGATTTATCACCAGTGAAGCAGAGCCCCTTTTAGAGGTATGAGGATGAGTCCTATTCCAGAATGTCCAAGAGAAGGTATTTCCAGGGACCAGAAAATTACATGGGACTTCTGGGACTCAAGAAAAATCTGATGATTAAATAGACAATGGAAGTGGGTTACTAAGATACAAGACTTGATGTTATTTAATGTTGATGATCATCTTTGCATTGCTTTGCCTGTTTGTTTCATAGTGTTTGGGTTTACTGAGTTTTCTTAGTTACCTTGGTGACATGTAAATCTCTCCTCTCAAAATTAGTTCATTGTGAACCCTCTAAGTAGTTTGATCTGTAGCCTAATTTGCATAATTTTGTCTGTGAATATATGAAAAATTTATAGATTTGAGTTATAGATAAGTGATCCATGGGGAGGTAGAGGGGAGTAGGCTATCTCCTCCTTCACAAATCAAAAGGGAGAATTGAGGGAATTGTAGGAATGAAATGAACCACACGGACTCCATCTTGTGAACCAATTCTGAATCTAGCTCAGTTCCCTTTCTATTCAATTATGGGTCTAATCCAATCTTTGTCTTGTGAGAAAACTTTATTCAGTGATGGGAATTGTGAAAAAAACTTTATTACATTGCTTGAACTTGGCCCTGCCTGGCCAGGAAGCTAGGCCACCTCTATCTGTAGTTTATAGACCCTTAACTAAGGACCTAGGTTATGCTGACCAGAAACCCAGTCAGATACAAAGAGCGATGCAAGGAGCTTCCTCACAATTAAATAGCTCAAGCAACTGGTATGTCTTATTTGAAAACTGGTTCTGTACTGGTCAATCAGTTATTGTTTCCATGTTCCTTTGATTGAATACAGACACTTGGGGGGAGTGAGACACCTCTTTTTCTAATTTCAGGAAATTGCACTCATTGGCTCTCGCCTTCCTGAGGTGGAAAGCCCCTAATCTTTGCTCTAATTAGAAATCAGATTACCAAATTATACATCTTGTTTTGTATTCTGTTTACTGTTATCTTTTAATGCATAAAAATATCTGTCTCCCTCTATTTTCAAGGCCCAGTGCCAAGCTGAGTAGACCTGAGCCTGATTAGTCATGCAGTTGGCATGCATTGCTTAATAGATGGATATGCTCTAAAGCTCAAACTTTTGCTTCCTCAGTTCTTTCAGATTCTACCCACCACAATATGACCGTTGTCCAGTCATTCCCATGTTGGTGAGCACTCTTATAGTGTCCGGTGCTCAGAGTAAGTGCTTTTGACTTTACACAAAGAGCTGCTAGAAATCCTTGTGGACATAGGAGTCTACGTATTTTTTCTCTCACCCCTTTGTCCCATAATGCCCCATCTTCCCTTCTATATTGACAATGCTATCTTCATTTTCCAGATAAGAAAAATGAGACTCAAAGAACTGAAGTGACTTGTTCCAAATTATATAGTGGCTAAGTTGTCATGGAAACATTAAAACTCTCCTTTTTTAGTTCAACTAGAAATATTGATAAAATATTTCTCTGCTCTAAAAGCCCTTTCCAGACTTGACTCTTCCCTCCTCCCTCCTTGATTGAAGAACAAAGACCTTTCTTAAGCAAATGGATTAAGGGTAGAAAACAAAGTTTCACAAAGAGGTACTTGCAGTTAGGTAATGCAGGATAGTAGAAAGGGTCCTGGACCTGCAATCAGAAAGACCTAAGTTCGTATCCTACCCTAGAAACTTGTCTATTGATTGTATGACTCTGGACAAGTCAATTAATTGGCCTCAGTTTCCTCATCTGTAACATGGGGGTAGCATTTACTTTACAGGATTGTTGGGAAGACAAAAACAAGGATATAAAAATATGCCCCAAAGAACCTAATATGATGTAATATATATGTGCATGTGTGTGTGTGTGCATGTGTGTGCACGCGTGCATGTGTGTGCATGTGTGTGTGCATGTGCGTGTGTGTGTGTGTGTGTGTGTGTGTGTGTGTGTAAATTTCTCAGTGCGAATGCAGTTTTTCCCAATTTGGGGTCAAATGAGCACATGACAAATGGTATAATGAATTGTCTATGCTTTAAAATGCTGTCACCCCAAGAATGTGATATTTGGTCTAATACTTAGGGAAATGCTGAGAGTAAAATAGGCAAACTCCTGTTTATGGGAAGTTAAGGAGAGAGAGAATGTAATAGGAACCTCGATTTAAACCTCAGAGATTTTACAGATGAGGAAACCGAGTCCATTTTACAGATGAGGAAACTGAGACTCAAAAAGGTTGTGACATGTCCAAGGTCACGTACGTAAGTGACAACGGCAGGATCTGAACCCACGTCCTCTGAGGAGGTGTGCCCAAGGAACACACATGGAAGCCCGACTCTCCACTATACAGCTCTGCACCCAGTAAGCAAGCGCTGTTTTCCCTACTCCACTTAGGATCACCAAATATTTAATTATGCGTCTTTTGGAAAGCTATGACCCTGATTCAAGTGGCTTGAAAATGGTAGATACTCAATAATCATCCATGAATTTCAGCTGAATAAAGGCGAAAGAATGAATGAATGAGAGGAGAAAACAGAATCATCCCCAGCGGATATAAATGGAGAAATGCATTGTCTGGGGCCTCCTCCCCCACCGCAGTCAGATTAGAGAAAGCGACAAGAACGCCTTGGGTCTACACAGCACACGCTTTTCAGAGTCCGTTTTTTACAATATTCTGGTGTTATGGGTATGGTAATTACTATTTCGTAACTGGAAGGGCTGGTTTGGCGCCACACGGCTCAGCTCTCAGCCAGTTGGCTGAGTTGAGGGTCCAAGTGCCTCCCTCTGGTTAAAGTAGTATTAGACAGACCTGTGTCTTAGCCTTGGCACATCCTTTTTCAGTCATCCCCAGGGCATGATGAATTGAATCTGTTTCACTGATCTTTCTTAAACAGCGCTGTAACTATCATTTTCTGCACTCCAGGCAAGAATCACCAAATACAGTCTTACCTGAGGTACAGGGGGTGGATGGGGCAGGGACTCCAGGACACTGTGGGTCTGTTTTTGAGGTAGACCTAGGGAACAGGGCAGGGCCAGTGGGAAGCTCGCTTCAGGGATGGCCTCTTGGAGCAAGAAACCATTTCCTTTTACAAAACTTCATGGAAAAGTTTGCTCTCTGTCTCCATCCTTTACTCAGCTATCAAAGTGATTTTTCTAAATTAAACTTCAGTGACTCCCCATCTCCTCAAGGATCAAATACAAAATCCTCAGTGTGGTTTTTAAAGCCATCCATCACCTGGCCCCTCCCACATTTCCAGTCTTCCCTCCACACACTCTAGGATCTCTTATCACAAGACACCCGATCTCTGCCTCTGAGAATTCTACCCCTCATCGCCCACAGCTGTCCTCATGCCGGGAATTCTCCCCTTCTTCCCCATTTTTACCTCTTGGCTTCCCTGGCTTTCTTACAAACTCAGTCAAGGTTCAGCTTCTGTGGGAAGTCTCTTCTGGTTCCTCCTTAATGCCTTTCTTTGGAGATTATTTACAATTTATTCTGTATATCTTGTTTGTACACAGTTCTTTACATGTTATCTCTCTCATTATATTATGAACTCCTTCAGCTGAAGGAATGGTTTGCCTATCTTGGTAACCCTGGTGCTTAACAATTCCTGGCGCATAGTAGGTATTGATAAATGTTTGCCATGGACCTTAAACTCTCTTAGGCTCAGTTTCTTTCCAAAATAAGAAGGTTGACCCAACAGCCTCAGTCTAAGCACCCTCCAAGTTCAAGATCTATGATACATTTCCATCATTGACAACCACCCTGACTTCAACCAAGATTAAGTCCAGTTCTGTATTTTATCTGATTTCTAATATCACAAAGGAAGGAGACAAGTATTTGTTATGAGTCTACTATGTGCCAAGGACTGTGCTGAGCAATTTACAAATATTATCTCATTGGATGCTCACAATAGCCCTAAGAGGGAGGTGCTGTTAATATCTACATTTGACAGATGAGGAAACTGAGGCAGACCGAGGTTAAATGAGTTGCTCCACTAAGTACCTGGGGCAGCTAGGTAGCTCGGTGGCTAGAGTGCCAGGCCTGGAGCCAGGCCTGAGTTCAGATCCAGCCTGGGCCAGTCACAATCCTATTTGCCTCAGCACCCTCAAGGAATCAGAGGTACAAGATTTGAACTTTCATTGGGCCCAAGCTCATCTACTTTTTGTTTTGATCTGCAGCTCAGAAAGTTTGGATGTTGACTCCCTGAGCTAAGTTCTCTGGAGAAAACAACGGGCACTGGGTTGAGACCAGCAATACGCTGCATAGACAGAATAGGCCTGGCAGCAAAAACAGAATGCATCCGCTTTATTAGGCTCTAGTGAATGCCAATGTCTACCAGCAAACCGGAAGGTGACTTTAATTGCGTCATTAGTCAGGCCTATTTCATTACCTTTCTGGAAAGCTTCCATTTTCCAGGTCCAGACTAAAATGTGCAGTAACGATGAGCTAATAAGTCTTCATTGATGTCAATTCCGTTTTCCTTCTCCTAAGCAGTAGCTCCTGTGGCTCCCTAAAACCAGGTCATAGCGGGGCAACTAAGTGGTGCAGTGGATAAAGTAATGGGCCTGGAGTCTGGAAAACCTGAGTAGACATTTACTAGCTGTGTGGCCCTGGGCAAGTCACTTAACCCTGCTTGCCTCAGTTTCCTCATCTGTAAAACAAGCTAACGAAGGAAATGCAAACCACTCCAGTATCTTTGTTAAAAAAACAACAATACAGCTACGAAACAAAAGGGATCATGACTGAAAAAAACTAAACAGCAACAAAAAATTGAAATAGCCTGTTACCAAGTGTGAGAGCCAACCAGAAATCCTGGGATTCCTAGGATTTTCATTTTAGGGCTAGGGGAGACCATAAAGATCTTCGAGGCTGATCCTTTCATTTTACAATGAAAACTGAGACTATTAGAGAGTAAATAACTTCCCCAAAATGAACAGGTAATAACTATTAGAGGGAGGATTTGGACTCAGATTCTGTGACTGTCTTTTCAGTGAATCACATTAATTTTCCTACCTACTTAGCCCGCCCCATCCACTTTTTCTGAGAAGTTTCATAGCCACTAAGATAAATAACAAACTAAGGAATTTGGATTTTATTCTGTTGGTAATGGGGAATTGTGGAAGACTTTGAGAAAGAAGGCTAGGGTCATGAAGAAAGTGGTGTTTTAAGAGGATTATTTTGTTTTGTTTTCTGTTGTTTACTGCTTTTTTAAAAATTAAATTATTTTATTTGTTTTCAGTGTTTGACAATCACTTCTGTATATCTTGGATTTTTTCCCCTCCCTCTCCTTTATTGCCCCCCTCTCTCCTCACTCCTTGAGATGGTGTACAATCTTACATAGGTTCTACACACACTTTCCTATTAAATAGATGTTGCACAGAAGATCATTTTGGTAGTGGTAAAATACATATAATAAAAGTTCACAGTTTTCACAGACAATCTTTCTTTGCTTGTTTACTGAGATGGTTTGGTTTGTTCATGATCATCATGTTTATAATATAAAAAAAATAAAATTGACTGTAACCAGAGGGAGCAGCATGAACTGGAGGTGAGAAGGGCAGAAGAGGAGAATGATATGAGAAGCAGAAGAGAAAGGTCAGGTTGTTGAAGTGCAGGAACATTTCCTACTCAGGAGTGAAAACATTTAAATCCTGGAAAAATTCCCTCCTCCCTACTGCACTCCAAAAGCATGGAGAGTAATGTTGACTCCATCCAATGGCAGAGTCAGTCTCCATAGGGAGAAAACAGAAGTCATTTGGGACTGAGGCAAAAAAAAGACTCTTTTTTTCACACATGCCAAACAACATAAGAAAATGACTTCCTTTTCTTTAAATCAATTATTGCATTGTGGAATTCATTCCATTTCCTAACTAAAAGCCCCATCCTCCAGACCCTTTTCTCTGACACAAGGCTGGAGTTCTGAATATCTCCACCTTTGGGTCTGAATGAGTAATTTTCTTTCAGTAGCAATCCTTACAGAAATTAGGAATGCGCCAGGTCTTCCTCTAAACACTCTGGAAAGTCCAAACCTGGATTTTAGGGGCCTTCTTTGTGGTTGATTAATGCAGAGATCATGCAGACACCTGCTGACCCAATACATACACTCTCTTGGGACTGATTAGCGTTAAAATTTTTGCCCACACTCATTAACTGGTCCAAAAGATGCTTGCTATTAAATCCCAGTGCCTGCTCTCTGATTATCCACATATCTTCAGCCAATAAACAAATTCATATTTCTAATTAACTTCTTCTTTCAGTTTTACTGCTCTATTTGTTTTTGCTACCAGTTACACATCCTGGCTTTACTACTGTTATTTGAGGCTGTTCTAGAAGCCTGCAGATCACAAGCTAGATGTTTTCAAGTAGTTTCTGGGGACAGTGGTCTGTGTGTCTAGGGCAACACTTTCACCACTTCTGTGGGCCCGGTTCCTCCTACGCATGCTGGCTTTTTGGAACATACCTTCTGTCGGTTGGGTAGAGTTCCACAGTGACCACATCCAGGGAGTTCCAGGCTGAAATGGTCAGGCCATTATAGAGACATAGCATGCCTATCATCATGGATTCACTGGTACCAAACCACAGGAAAAAGCAGCTGATCCCAGAAAGCACCATAGAGCCACCTGATGAGAGACCACGCAAAAGCTGCCGTGTTTGTTTTTTCAGAGCAAGTGTATTTAGCATTCCATAATCACTACCAACCTATCCCCAGCACTTAGCCAAGTACTTGCCACATAGTAGGCTCTTTTTTGTTCATTTGAAATAATTTTTTATTACCTCCCCAATAAATGTAAAGAAAATTTTTACTTTTTTTTCAGTTTTGAGTTCTCGTTCTTTCCTTCTCTCCCTTCCCTTCCCCTCCATTTTCCTGGAATCCAAGTTTCTGACTCCTCGAGGGCTTCCTATTACACTCTAAGCCCCATTGTAAATCATTGGCCTGACCTAGCAGGTTAGTCATCAGGAAAAAAAGGTTAGCTTGCCCAACCAACTGGATTGCAAATACAGAAACTATGAAATGAACATTATAAATTTATTAGTTATTTAAATGGAAAAATACACGTTGGCTATATGTAATTATTTTTTCAGTCCAGTAATGAATTCATGGGAACTGCTCCCATGAAATGAAGTTAAATATGCTATTAGACTATAATTAAGCATCACGAGCAGGTCTGTGGAAGGGATGTCTTTTCACCTCCAAGAAAAAACTGGGCATCATCTAGGATACAAGAGCAATTGCTTCATTTTACATGATCCAGGCAAGTGCATACATACCAAGCATGGTTAAACGTCCAATCCTGTCCATCAGCAGTGCAGATACAATGTTCCCTGGCAACACTGCCAGTGTACCCAGGAAGTTAACAAAGTAAATCCAGTAGGCGCTATAGTCATCATCAAAACTGATCTGACATCCAGTTTTATTGTGCAGAAATGTGCAATTTTTAAATTCGCTGTCAATGAATTTATATGGCTCAAAATCTGTGGAACAGATTAGATTAGATATCACATAATTGTGGAGTGATTAGGAAACATGCCAAGAATTATTAAGATTATTGGGATTACAAGCCTCTTGAGGGTAGCTGTTGTTCATTTGCTTCAATCATGTCTGACACTTTTTAATCCCATTTGGGGTTTTCATGGCAAAGATACTGGAGTGGTTTTGCCAATTCCTTCCCCACTTTATTTTAGAGATGAGGAAATTGAGGTAAACAGGGTTAAAGGACTTGCCCAGGGTCACACAGCTAGTCTGAGGCTAGATTTGAACTCATGAAGATGAGTCTTCCAGATTTCAAGCCCTGTGAGGTGAGGGACCATGTTTTGTACGTTTTTGTATTTCTCATAGTGCCTTACACATAGCAGATATTTGATCATAACAACTCACATTTGCATAAGACTTTAAGGGTAAGCTTACCAAGTAGTTTCCTCACACCTTGAGAAATATATCTTTATATACTTATCTGTGTGCATGTTACCTCCCCCATATACTGCAAGTTTCTTGAAAGGAGGAAATTTTTCTTTTTTTTTTATGTGTCCTCAGTGCCTAGTGTATCTAGCACAAAGTAGGTGCTTAATAATTACTTTTTGATTGATTGAAACAGATATATTATCTCCATTTTATGAATAAGAAAACTAATTCACAGAAAGGTTAAACGATTTCTCCAGAGGCACAAGACTTGTAACTGTCACAGACCAGAATCAAACCCAACTTTCCTAACTCCAGCCCAATCAGGCAAGCTGTCTCCAGCATTTATTGACTTAATACATGAACTTAGGGAGGCTACTTGCCTCTTCTTTTACGACGGGTAATGGAAGCTAATCTTTTCTTTTCTGACAGTTTTACTTTATTTGAATTATGCTGATACTGTATTTCTAATAGCACCCACATCATCTATCTATGGAGACTACATTTGGTTTCAAAATGTAAGATGATGAGTGATACTTGTTTTGTGGGAATCTGAGACATAGAGAAGTTGGGTAATAATGAAAACATGCATTGATGTTAGACTTGAACGTTTGCAAAGTACTTTATGCAAACACTTTACTTTATCATCATGACTCTGAGAGGCTGTAATATAGTATAGCCCAATAGTGTTATTGCTATCCCCGATTTACAGATGAGGAAACTGAGATTCACAAAGTTTAAGTGACCCACCCATGGTTACACAGCTAGTGAGTGTCTGATGCTGGCTTTGATCGCAGGTGTTCTTGAATTCAGGTCCAGCACTCTTACAGTATGGCACCACCTAGTTGCCTGATTTTCCTAATCATACACTGAGTCCTGTTGGAACTTGAACTAGAATTTACTATCTATTGATTTTTGTAACTTACTCAATATCTAGCACATTTTGTTACACATAGTAGGCAAACAATACATATTTGATTAAGTGAATGAATTCAGTTAGGGAGGGAACAAGCATTTATTAAGTACTCACTATGTGAGAAGCATTGTGTTAAGTGCTTTAGAAATATTAGGTGAAATTAGGTGAATCTAGAGCTCCACATCTCCTTGGATCCTCCAGAAAGCTCTGTCCATCAATTAATCAACCAACCAACAGTTATTAAACACCTTAAAAGACCTTATTAAACATCTTTGGGACGTTTTGCTTCAGTTGTGTCTGACCCCATTTGGAGAAGATGCTGAAGTGGTTTGTCATTTCCTTCTCCAGCTCATTTTACAGGGTTTAGTGACTTGCTCAGGGTCATACAGCTAGTAAGTATCTGAGGTCATATTTGAATTCAGGTCTTCCTGACTCCTGGTCTAGCAGCCCTTTGGGGGACTACAGATACAAATTCTACAGAAATAATTCTTCCTACCAAGCAACTTACATGTCAAGCATTTAACAACTGTCCAATACGGCTAGTCCCCAGTGCTGCTACTGTGACCTTGGACACCTTCCATTAGTTGCTCAGATTTGGCCTGTGTCCTGCTAACATTCTCAGGGGGTGGGTAGGAATGAGCAGTCACAAAGCTGGACTCGTCTTCTCGGGGTGTTAACCCACAGTGGGCTCTTCCCTTTTTCTTCTTGGGAGTACAAATGAATGGGGATCAGTGATGTTATGTTACACAGCAGTGTCTGCTCTAGATGCTCTTGGGGCTGCTGCATAGGACTTATTCCTGCTAGATCCCATCCCAGACGTCTTGTTCAGGCTCCCCAGAGGTTTTGGTTAAAAACAAGCAAACAAAAAGGGCAGGTAACACCCACAATTCCCATAGAATCATGGATGTACAGCTAGAAGGGACTTTAAAAACCATTCAGAGATGAGGAAATTGAACACGAGTAAAATGACTCATCCATGGTCACATACACAGTAGTTATGATCTGGTATTTCAACTGGGTCTCTGATACCAAGTTTTTCCCCTAAATTATGCTGTCTGCTTTTGTTACAGAGGAAGAAAAATGTATTTCATTTCAAGTAAACCCAGGCTAAGAAAACCTGGATTTACAAAAGCAGATAAATTATTGAGAGATTCTCTGCTTTATGAAAGGATTCATAGAATGACTTTTAAATATTGAGTCTCCAACACTATGAAGAATTGTTTAAGAGAAGTTGATTCACATTCAGCTTGTCAGGAACACATTCATTAGGTAAAGTGAGATACAACTGTAAGACAAATATACTTCTTGCAACTTTGGCAGTAAGACTGGAACCTTACCCCAATCTGCTCTTTAAGAGCCGACCAATGAATTTGTTTTGGGTGTTATACAGATCCCTCATTCCCACCCTGGTTAGATGCTGAAAGCTCATGATGATTATTGTAGACCTGCCCAAATGACTTGCCTTTGATGGTGAATGACATACCTGTGTTGTCAAAAACTGTGTCAATAAATGTACAGTTCTTGAAGTAGGTGTTCAGGGAGGTCACATCCTCAAAGGTGCAGCTCTTAAAAATGGAGTCTTTAAAAGTCACAGATTTGAACTTCATCCCCAAGAACCTGTCGGGACACAAAAGAGA
>CM053769.1:696798427-696840014 GCA_028658325.1 Potorous gilbertii | reverse complement strand
CACACACACACACATGTGCAGGCACACTTCATAAATTAAATGGAAGAACTGATATCCCACATTACTTTACCTGTTTTATGGAGACCATCTAAAAGCTCTAACATTGAGCACACTAAGGGCTAACATTTACAAACTGAAAAGGAATATTCAGCATTCACGGTCACATTGCTTTAGCAACCTTTCTTTCCCAGATTAATAATAATATGATATTATAATTAATAATAAATAATAAACTTAAACGTTTTTCCACCTGCCATTGTCGTATTCGATACTGGTGTGGATCTGATTTTCCAACGTGAAGTTGAGAGTAAAGTTGGCTACTCTTTCTCTGTCAATAATTCTCACTTGGGCTGCATATTCATCAGACTGCAGATGCTTAATGACATCAGGGAACCAGACGGACAGTCCATAGTACCTGTGGAGACGAAGAAAGCCTTGCTTTTTAAGGACTCCGGTACAAGAGAGTGAGCCCTCCAAATGCAGTCAATGAGATCAATGACTCTCCAAGGAAGCGGTCCGGCTTCTACATTTTAAAGATTAAAAAACTGAGGCCCAGGAAAGGGAAATGACTTTCCCAAGTCATATGAGAGTCGCAGGCAGGATTCAGACTCAGTCCTTCTGACTTCAAATCCAGTTCATTTCCATTTGTTAGAGTAAAGAGTCCTCATATGAGGATTTCTGGTTATGATAGCATCTTCTCATGTTCTTAAAAATTATAAAAAATATTCTGAGTTAAGACATTTCAGGGAGTCAGGAAAAAGAGATATAGCTTATAAACTTCTAAGATTAATAATCATAACTAACATTTACATGATCTTTAAAGGTTGGCAAAGTGCTTCTATTTGATTCTCTCAGCGGTCCTGTGAGGTAGGTACTACAAGTGCTATTGTCTCCATTTTACAGTTCAGAAAACTGAGGCTGAAATTGGTGAATCAACTTTCCCATGGTTATAAGGGTGGTGGTAGAGGTAGGATTTGGACCCAGGTCTTTCCTGACTCCAAGCACAGCTTTCTTTCCATGCTACTGTACTGCCTCTCTACTCTTTACTCAGTCACTTGGTATACCCTTGCCTTTAAAAGAACAAAGAGTACAGATTATTCTGATAGGTAAAAGCCATTTCGAAGCTCCCGGGATATTTCCACAGTGGTCAGAGACACTCTGCCAGAGGGAAAAATTCTCATGAAGCCCTGTGTCTCAGGATGCCATGTAAGCTCATAGAAACATATAGTTAAATGATACTTATAACGTACTGTGTAAATCTTGAAGTTCTAGATTGTTGTTCAATTGTATCTTACTCTTTGTGACCTCAATTTAAGGGTTTTCTTGGCAAAGATACTGGAGTGGTTTGCCATTTCCCTCAGCTTAGTTTTACAGAGGAGGAAACAGAGGCAAGCAGGGTTAAGTGACTTGCCCAGGATCACACAGTTTTTAAGCTTCTAAGAACAGATTTGAGTTCATCAAGGTAAGTCTTCCAGACTGCAGGCCCAAAGCTCTATCTACTGCACTAATTAGTTGACTGCAAAACACTAAATAAAACGCTAGCTGTTAAAATACTAGCTAGCTGAAGCAGAGAAAGGAGAAAAGTAGGAGATTCATGAACCACTGTTGCATAAATCTTGTTGGGTAGAACACTGGTTAGGTCCCAGGGAAAGAGGGCTCCCTTGCCAGTCCTCTGGCTTGGGCCAGTAAAATGTTGAGTAAGCTCTGGCCAAGTATAAGTGAGGCACCTCCAGAAGCACATTAGCTTGCGGTGCAGTGCTTGTCTGTTGCAATTCTCTACCACACAGCTCCAAATGCAGGATATTATCTATTTTGCAGTTATTTAAACAATGAATTCAGGAAGACGATAACTTAAAATTTTCCAACAACAAATGGGATTCATTCAAAAGCAGATGAAATTCCTCCCCTTGTCCCTTGCTTCCCCTTTCTTCAGCATTCCAATTTAGCAGATGGTAAACTTTCTGGCAAAAAAGATCATTTTCCAAATGTAACTGGGTTTTGCCCTCCCAATTTGCATAACCATGTATATGAAATATGTGAAATTATCACAGTTGTTTTTGTTGAAACTAGAACTATTCAAACATTAAAATGAAAAGAAAAATAATAAATCCATAGTTACAGAGTGTGCCTGTGCCACCCAGTGATGTGCAAGTTACCATAAGAATGGAAAGGAATAAAGAAGAATTCTTAGCAGTTTCTTTTCTCTAATGACTCTTACCCAAAAGACAAGGTGAACCAAACTGCTGTCAGCTTCAGTGTGTTCTCCATAACTGGATAGTTAAAGCATCTCATAAAAGTCAACCAGATCTGTGAAATATTAGAGACTTAGTTTTCTGACAAAATAGTTCAGCAAAAGCAAGATGAAAAAAACCCCTCAAGTAATGCACTTAGATAATGGGGAGACTGTGGGTCTGGGAAGACTGGGCTCTCCTTGATCCTGTTTGGTTAAAATTAAAAGGGAAAAGGGGCCCAGGTCAGGAAACCAGATCATAATGAGTTTTCATGCTCTCCATATTTGAGACTGTGGTTACTTTCTTAGACATCCAGAGATTACAATCTATCCCAAATCATTGCTAAAAGAGTCACATTTTTCAAAGGTAGGAACCAATCTTCATTCTTCTCTGGTCTCTACTGACCCCATGGGTATCTCAACATTTTAGGAATATAGGAAATGGAATGTACTTTATCTGGTTCAAATTCTTGAAATTATATATGAAGTAACTGAGGTGAAAACAGGGGTAATGGCCCACTTCAGGTCACACAGGTAATACCTAGGAGAGTAGGATTTTGAACTAAGGTCCTCCAATTATCTGAAACTATTTCTGGAGTCAGGTGTAATGCATCAGCAGGGTGCATGGCCCTGAGAGTCACTGCTACACCTATCTATTACTATTCATTTTTCTTTTGAGATTGGGTTTTATTGGTGTGGGAAACTTTTTTCATGGAAATTCCCTCTACAAATACAGATCAATAAATCATCTATAACTTATAATCTTAGAGAATTGTAAATCTCATAATACCAAGAAAGACAAACATCCCAGATGGGGTTCATTACTTACTCCGTACAATTCTGTGCGAATTCGAACGAAACACCTTCTGTACCAGGTCCCTGTGTCACTCTCAATTTCAATCAATTCATCGATCTGCTTTGGAGTTTTGATCCTGTTCACCTGTATGGAGCAGAAGAACAGAAATGATGATTTTTTTCTTTTCGATTTAAGTTTACAGACGTTAAATATGTGTGATTTTCACAATCTGTGGACATCTAGGACCACCTAGAAATAAGTGTGCAAATCAAACTTGCTCTGGGGAATAGGAAGTAAAACAGAGATTAGATTATCTGGCATGGAGGGCAGAGGAGCCTAAGTTCATCAGATATATAGCACTGAGGGTCTCATTTTGTGCTGTTAAGTATGGGGAAGGAAAGGAACAACTGCCAAGCCAGTGGACTGGACAATGCTCGGGACTTGTTGGATTGGGTAAGACATCCAGGACAAACCTCTTTTAAAAAAATTGTTATCTCACTGTAGCCTCACAACCGTTCTATGAGGTAAGATTCCCACTTAAAATTATTTTCAACTTTAAAAAAAATTTGAATTCCAAATTCTCTCCTTCTCTACCAACCCCTCCCCTGCCCACTGAGAATTATCATCTTCCCATTTTAACCATATTGCAAAAAAAGCAAGAAAAATAAAAAGTGAGGAAATTATATTTCAATTTGCACTGAGTTCATCATTTCTCTCTCTCCAAGTAGATGGCAATTTTTCATTATGAATCCTTTGGAATTGTCCCAGATCACTGTATTGATCAGAGTAGCCAAGTCTTTTAAGTTAATGGTGATTACAACATTGCTGTTACTGTGCATAATGATATCGAGTTCTTCTAACTTCACTTTGCATCAGTTCGTGTAGGTCTTGTCATGTTTTTCTGAAACTAATTCCCCTCTCTTGTCATCTTTTACAGCACAGTGATACTCCATCACAATCACAACTTGTTCAGCCATTTCTCAAGTGATGAGTATCCCTTCAATTTCTACTTCTTTCCACAACAAAAAGAGCTGTACAATATATGTACAAATACTTTTGTACATATAGGTCCTTTTCCTTTTTCTTTGATTCCTTTGGTATATGGATTTAGTAGTGGTATTGCTGAATCAAAAGGTATACACAGTTTTATAGACCTTTGGGCATTGTTTCAAATTGTTGTCCATAATGGTTGGACCAGTTCACTTCTCTACCAGTAGTTCATTAGTATACCTATTTTTCCTTCACCTCCTCCAGTATTTGTCATTTCTATTAGGTGTGAGATAGTACCTCAGAGTTGTTTTAATTTGCATTTCTTTAATCAATAGTAATTTAGAACAGTTTTTCACATGACTATAGTTTTGATTTGTTTCTTCTGAAAACTACCTGTTTATATCATTTGACCATTTATCAATTGAAATGGCTCCTATTTTTAAAACTTTCACTCAGCTCTATACTCAATATATATCTGAGAAATAAGGTCTTTATCAGAGAAATTTAATGTACATTTTTTCGATGTTACTTCATTGTCTATGGTACCTTTTAGAAAAATCTAATTTCCCTGATTATCTCTTTTAATTAGGTTTATTTTTGCTTACATTTAGTCTGAGATCATGCTCATAACCTTACCTTTTCTATTTCAGCTGAAGCATGTAAGTACTCCAGTTTTTTATTTAACTCTGTGTGTCTTTCTGTTTTAAGTGTGTCTCTTATAAACAACCTATTATTGGATTCCTGTTTCTAACCCATTCTGCTATCTGTTTCTGTTTTAGGGGTGAGTTCATTCCATTCACATTCACAGTTATGATTATTGTATATTTCCTTCCAGTTTCTTTCTCTATCTCTCTCTTTTTATTTTGTTCCTTCTCAAAAGTCCATTTTGTATCTAACCACTCTCTTAATCTGCCCTCCCTTGTATCATCCCTGTCCCCCTATCTCATCTCTTTTCCCTCCTATTTCCCTATTGGGTAAGCTACATTTCTATACACAATCAAGTGTGTGTGTATACATATACACACTATATATACACATACATATGTGTGTATACATATAAATATATTTTTCCCTCTTTGAACCAATTCCAATAAAAGTGAGGTTCAATCATTGCACACCCCCATTTCCTCCTCTATTGTAAAAACTCTTCTTTATGTGCCTCTACGTCTTCCTTCCCCCTTCTCCCAATACATTCCTCTTTTTCACCCTTTCATTTTTTTGGAGATCATTCCAACATCAACTCACAGCCATGTCCTCTGTCTATGTAAACTCCTTCCAAACTGCCTCATTATGATAAAGTTTTTAGGAGCTATGTGCATTGTCTCATCTAGGAATGTAAACAGTTTAACTTTATTAAGTCCCTTCTTACTACTCTTCCATGTTTATGTTTTTATGCTTCTTTTGAGTCTTGTGTTTGAATATCACATTTTCTATTTAGTTCACCTTTTCATCAGGAATGCTTGAAAGTCTTCTGTTTCGTTAGAGCCATTTGGGTGCTCTGGAACTTGGCTATAATATTCCTGGAAGTTTTCATTTTGGAATCTCTTTTAGGAGGTGATTGGTGTATTCTTTTCGTTTCTATTTGACTCTTGGAATCTAATACAGAGGGCAGTTTTCTTTCATAATCTTTGATCATGACTTTTGAGTCATCCAACAATTTTTAAGTTGTCTCTCCTTGATCTATTTTCCAGGTAGTTAATTTCCAATGAGACAGTTCACATTTTCTTCTATTTTTCATTTTTTTGAATTTTATTGTTTCTTGATGTCTCGTGGAGTCATTAGCTTGCACTCACCTAATTCTAATTTTTAAAGAATCTTCAGTGAGATTGTATACTTTTATTTCTATTTGACCAATTCTGCTTTTTAAGGAGTTCTTCTCTTTAGTGGATTTTTGTGCCTTTTTTTTTTTTTACCATTTGACCAATTTTGTTTTTAAAGGTGTTATTTTCTTCTGTATTTTTTGTGCCTCTTTTACCAAACTGTTATTCTTTTTTCATAAATTTCTTGTATCACTCTCGCTTCTTTTCCCATTTTTTTCTTCTACCACTCATCTCTTTAACTCTTCCAGGAATTGTTGTTGGACTTGGTTTCAATTAGCATTATTTAGGTAGCTGTTTTCACATTGTTTCTTCTTTCTGAGTTGATGTCTTGGTCTTTCCTGCCACTGTAGTAGCTTTTTATGATCAAATTCTCTTCTGTTGCTCTTTGTTCATTTTTGCTCATATTTCTTGAGCTTGAATTATATGTTAATGTTGAACTCTGCTCATCTAGGGATGAAGAAGCACTGTCCAAAGCTTTAGACTTTTTCATGCTGCTATTTTCAGAGCTTGTTGTAGGAGGTCTGGAAGTTTTGGTGCTTTCAAGGTGGTTTGATCTTTAGAGAGGTGTGGTCACTACTCTTCTGGCCTGCACTCCGGTCTTTACCCAGGAAGGACCTGTGAGCCCTGTAGATGCAAGCTCTGATACTCTTTTTTTGCTCTGTTACTGTGACAAATAAGATATGAGTTTGGTTAGGTAGATAGAAAACACTGACTTTGCCTCATTAGCCTGCCTTTTGTTCTGATTCAAATTCATTTTCAGCCAAATCAAAGAGAATTTTGGGAAAGTATAAACTTGTGAGAACTGTGAATTTAAGAATCATCTGTAACACAAGACTTTGGTCTCCGTCCCAGATAGAGGGTTCAGAAAAGGAAATCTCTGATCTTAGATTCAAACTCAGTGCCCAGACTGGGGGCAACGTGCCTAGCTTTTCTTAAATGAATATGGTGTCTATGACTAAAGAGTTATCCTGCCTTTATCAGGAAGAGGTTCTAATCACCAAATTCTAGCTGGCTGAAGAAAATATGGCTTGACCAACCCTAAAAAAGAGGAGTGAAGAAGATACTGGCAGGGAGCAATGACCAAGAGAAAGGTTCTGAAGCAAGCCAAATGGTGTACCAGTGGAGACCAGCAGAGGCCGGTGGAACACAGGGTCCTTTCCTAGGACTTGATAATGAGCAGACCCAGTAAATCCAGCAGAGCAACATGTCCATAGAGGATTAAGTCTAGGGAGACCAAAGTAGGAACATACTTACTCAAGAACAGGCCTAGTGAGAGTAGTGCCTTGAGAAGACACTGGGAATCTTGAACTACCAAAGGTACAAGTTGCCCCCTTACATGTATTCTCTATGTGTTTTTCTCCCCACTTCCCACTGTGGATGATCTCTATTTGTGTTCTTATTCTCCTTGCTGCTGACATATATGTATATGTATATCATATTTGTGGAAGAATATGCCCTACATTTTCAGAAAGGTTATTACATTGCAAATATTACAGCATTACTTCATTAAATGTCTTTGTTTGCAACTAATTATATCCTCTGGCTTACTAGAGAAAGAATTAACACACTGTCAGGCTCCTGAACTATGGTTTTGAGTGATTATGGACCCAGAGGGTACCTTGAACCCAGGATGACTATTTTGTAGATTCCACATTTGAAAGGAGGATGCCACAAAAAATACCATAAAATCAAACCATTTTATCCTCCACTGCCAATCAGAATTAAGCTGTTCTGAGTTCCATGGCAATCTAATGTGATAAACCAAGGATGGATGTTTGCATTTTAACAGTCTTCTCAAGATGATATTTTTAACCCAAGTCACTTAGTGACTAATTCCAAGAATTAAAGGGCCTGTGGTAGACTTGCAGACAAGATATTTTGGGACAGGTAAGACTTTTGGCAGCTATCAAACACAGGCAGTTACCTCTTCTGACACTACGTGAGTCTAACTCTATACTTAGGCATACTATTTCTAACTAAAATACAGAACTTGCATTTGCAAGCATAGTCAAATCTTAATTACTCATATATGACTTATTCATTAAGTTCCAAGTTTTTATGCCATAAAATTCAATTTGTAGATCCACGTATACTTCTATAGAACTTAGAGCTGAAATCTTCCTTAGAGATTATCTGGTAGAATTCCTTTATTTTACAGATGAGGAAACTGAGGCCCAATGACTTAGCTAAGGTTACATAGGGGATAAGTGGCAAATCCAGGATTCAGACACATGTCTTACTACTCCAAATCTAGTGCCATTGAACTTTGTGATTTTTTTCCCATCCCTTCTGTTCTGATAGGCTCTTTCAAGGCAAAAGATTTCAATGTGTTGTCCCAATGAAAGACTGTGTCTGTAGTTCCAAGACCAGCTTAACTATGTATGGCCAGTGGGTTGGCCAACGGGTGATAAATTTTGGCTGTGACATACCAATAAAAGACATGCAATTACAAAATAGCAACAGGTGCTGTGTGACTCTTTTCTGTTTCCACAGGGACAGTGAGGAAGTGACAGAAAATAGGGGAGGGGATGCCAACCACCACAGTTATAAGACCATCTACAAAGGTTAATTTTATTGTTGGTACACTAAAAATGAGATTTTTGTCCAAGGATATCAATTCAACCACATCTGCATCGATATTCACTACAAAGAAAACCAGAAGCAAGGGAGCCATAATGAGTGCACCGCCCAAATATTGTCATTGTATTCAAATGGTTAACTTATGGAAGGGCAAAGACAAAGATTTTCTAGGATGACAAAGCACGGGACACTTTGCCATTTGCATCAATGGAGTACCAATAAGGTTTCAGTTCCTCCTCAACATACTTTTCGATTTGTTCCCTGGGTCAGCTCCAGCTTTTTCACATGCTCCTCATGTCTTGCGCTTACATGGTCATAGACCAAAAGCTAGGATGAATATGAGAAGTCACCTAGTCTAACCTGTTTATTGTACAGATGACAAACTGCATCCCAGAGGGAGTAAGGGGCAAAGCCAGGATTAAAACTCAGTTCTTTTCATTCCAAGTTCAGCACTCACTGTACCACACTATGGGTTGCTCTACTCTGAATTAGCAAGGAAATAGATCAGGCCTACTCAGGAAGGAGAAGGAAAAACGATGAAGTATTTATTGTTAGTGACTGCCAAGGACCTGATGTCTGGGGTGGGGAAGGAGGATTTACCTGAGGAGCCATACTTACAGTGAAGACTTTCTCAGGCTGGCCACGTGCTCTCATATTAGTGTCATGGATTTGCTTCAAAATCATCCAAGCTTCATCATGCTTTCCAACCTGGGAAGTTCAAGAACATGTATGAAATACAAGACCAAATTTTGCTTTCCCTGATTCCCCAAATCAATCAATCAACATTTATTAACTCAGAAGACAATCTAACTTGAGCTAGGGTATCTGGGAGCTTGATTCCTCAAAGGGGATTGGGATGACTGCTCTATAGGAATCTTTCCAAGCCACTTGGGAATCATTGAGTAAATTCCCATTGTTGGGCTCTAGTTACCTGAAAGAGCATCCTGAAATTGCCTAGATTCCTTTGAGAGAGTATACTTATGTTTTGTGGAAGCTCTGCATGGCAGAAAATCTTGCCTCTAACTTTCTAAGAAGATTAAGTCCATTCATATTTGAAAGTTTTAAAGAAAGCATTTTTGGAACATTGTGAATTAGCGTCTTATGTAGTAAACTGAATGTCAAGTTAGAAGTTTAAGGAAATGTGGAAGATCTTTTTGGTCATGAGGCAAACACTAAATGAACTACTTCTGTAAGATAACTGATTATGTGGAGAATGACTCCCTAGTGAAGAATGCGAATGTTCTCCACTCTCCCCATTAATCTCTCCAAAGTGCCCAGTTTATTACCCTGGAGTATCCTGGGCACTAGGGAGACCAGAACCTAATTTCTGTGGGTTATAGGGAGTCTCTGGCTTATAAGTGACTGTTTTATAAAAGTCTCTTGCAAACAGGTTGATCCTGCCTCACCATGCACTTCCCCACAAGCATCCTCCAAGTCACCAGGACATGCCGTTTGGTATTGTCTTTCCTTCCGTCCCTTTCCCCTTTCACTACTTCAATTTTGTAACCTTGGCCCACCTTTCAAGACTAATGCTATAACACTCTAGTTTTTTAAAATAGTCACACTCCCCCTTGCCAAAAATCTCCCACAAAGGGTTTTGATATAGAGAATAGTTGACATGAAGCTAAGTATTATTAAGTATGTTGGATGACAGAATAAGGTTTTCAAAAGATTTTGGCAGACCAAAATAATGGACCAAATCCAGTAGGATGGAAATTGGATAATAAATAATAATAGCCAGCATTTATATAGAGCCTCAAAATTTACCAGGCACTTTATAAATATCTCATTTTATCCTCACAACAACTCTGAGTGATAGATGCTGTTATTTTTGCCATTTTACAGTTAAAGAAACTATTGCAAGCAGAGCTTAAGTGACTTGTTTAGAGTAATGTAACTCCTAGAGTGCCTGAGATCATATCTGAACTCAGGTCTTCCCAAATCCAGCCCTGGCATCCTTTCTACTGTGCTACCTAGGTGGGAAAATAATTTCTGATGAGTGGAATCCAAGATGATGACATGAACATGGTGATATCAGATTTAGGCCTTGAAGGATGAGAAGCAGGAGGAGCACTCAAGGAATTGGATGTAGGATGAATAAAGTCATAGGGGCAGAAAAGTGACTGATGTGCATCAGGGAGGAGAAACAGCAGAATTTGATCAGAGCATGGAGCACATGGGAAAGAGCAATAGTGAGACAAACTGGAAAATTAGAGTGGACTAAGGTTGTAGAAAGCCTTGAATATGAGGTGGAGGAATTATTTAGACTTTATTTGTTGGGCATTATAAAGTGGTTGAAGGGTTTTGAGCCCATAAGTGACATGATCAGATCAGTACATAAAGGCTATTACTTTGATGGTACATGAAAGGTGAATTGGATGATGGGAAGACTGGAGGAGGTACCACTTAGGAGGATGCTAGAGTTGTTGAGAGGGGTGGTAATGAGTGGTGCTACTGATAGTAGAAAAGAGGGGACATATTTGAGGGATGTTTCAGAGATAGATTTGCCAGGAGCTAATATTAGACATGGGAGAAGAAGAGGAAAGATAACAGGTTTTGAACATGAGTGGTGCCACTGACAGATAGGGAAACCAAAAGGAGTTACTAGCTGGGAGTGGAAGCTGATCCATTTCTGTATTGGACATGTTGAGTGTTAGGTACTACAAGAACCTCTAGGTGAAGATGTCTAGTCATCAGCTAGAAATGCAGGCCTGAAGCTTAGGAAAGAGGTAACAGTAGCTAGCATTTTGAAGATTTGTGAAGCACTCTCTATATATTGTATCATCTGATCTTCACCACAACCTTGTGAGGTAGATACAATCATTATCTCCATCTTACAGATGAGGAAACTGAGGCCGGAAGAGGAAAAAGAACTTGGCCAGAGTCACACAGCTAGTAAGTACTTGAAGCATGATTTGAATACAGGTTTTCCTCATTCCAGGTCCAGCACTCTCCACATTATTCATCTCATCAAGTTGCCTAGACAGAGTGGGGAATAGTATATGTGGAAATGAGAGCTGAAGATATGGGAACGAACAAGGTTGCCAAGAGAAATAAAAAGTGTACAGAGATGAGAAGACTAAATGCAGAACCTTGAGAGTCACCTACGTTAAATGGTCAGCGAGCAGAGGAGGGGCTAGTGAAGGGCTAGAATGAAGGAAAGGAACCGAGTATGAGTAAAGAATAAAAATAGAAGCCAATACACATGTTGCCCTTTAAAGTTTACAAGGTACTTTATACCCCAGAACCTCACAACAATCCTACAAATAACCATAGGTCTTTACATATGAGTAAACTGAGACTATGAGATATTAAAGGACTTTTTTGTCACACAGTCAGTGACAAGGAGTCTTTTCTAAATCAAAGCCCAAAGTTCTTTCCACTAATATTGACACTTAGGGTATGGTCATCTTTGTGTAAGGGGTGGAAAGTGGAGTGAAGATACAAGTGGGAAGTGAGTAGTTGGAGGAACTGTGAGGGTGGTTAGCTGAGTAGTTGATGAGAATGTTGGTCCTCCTGAGGATGGTGGCAGGGTGCATGTAAGAGATGGCGTAGGAGGTTAAAGGGAAGACTGAGTGATGGAAGGGGAGGTGAAGGGAGGAAGTTTCTGGACTAGGAGTTGAAGTCATTAGAGAAGGTGAGAGAGTGACGTAGAGATGAGTAGATGAGATAATTTGATTACATGAATTAAAAAGGAGGAAAGATTTTTGAAGGATGGAAGCAGAGGAAGGATCTTAACAGAGAGAGGTTAGAGTCAAGATACAGAATGAGACACGCGTTTGGATATAGCCGATGTGGACATTTGTTTTCCTTGACTATGCATATTTGTTATAAAAGTGAGGAATCCAGAGAATAGTGACTCTTTTTTTTGGCCCTGAAATTCAGGTTAAGTGGGAAGAAAAGTAGTCTCCTTTGGAGAGGGTGGCAAGGGAAATGTGGTGCCCACAGGGGAGTTTGTTAGAATCTGCTCCTAAAGGGCAGAGATTCCATCATTTGTCCCTTTTTATTTCCATTATCTAGCATAGCACCTAGCACATAATAGATGTTTTAAAATGCTTATTGATTGAATAGTTTAGAATAGAGTTTGAATTCTAAAGTACACAGCAGAACGGAAATAGGGGACTGGTATGCAGGGCCCAGAAAAGAGTAGGGCTTATCTAGATAGTGTGAGAGATGGGGAGGAGGTAGGAGCATGAAGCTTACATTTAGGTTGGTAAAACTTTATGAGGGACATCATGTAGTCCTGTAGGTTGGGAGGAATACTCAGGAGAGACATGCTAGCCTAAGCAAAGTGGGGAAGGACAGAGAAATCAGACATAAGTAGGCTTTGACTGATGGGCATGAGAATGTAAGTATCATTGTTTCTATAGATAAATACTTTCCTGTTTTTAACAAACCAACATAAAAATAAACTTTTGGGTCATGGCTGACTCAAGTATTCATTGGGGACTATTTCTGCACATTGACTACTTATAACAGTAACAGCAATTCAATTTATTCAGCAACAAGAAATTATAATAATATTTTACCTCCAACAAGAACCTGGGACTTTCCGGCATGAAAGTGAGGGCCACCACAGAGGAGACACAGGGGAGAGCACAGACAATCACGAAGACCCGCCAGCTGTGAAACTGATAGGCAGAACCCATGCTAAAGCTCCATCCTGCAAAGGGAGAAAGGCAAAGGTCAGGAGCTACCCTGTCTTCCCTTGGTTTGCTTGAAACCATCTGCACAGGGAGAGTAAGAATGTGTAGCCAAAGTTTCAGCAAGTGATAAGGTTTTTGTAGAAGCAGAGTCAAGTACATCTCTGAGTACACCATGTGCTCAAAGAGTCAGATTTGATGACGTTTGTGCATTATTCATTGGCCCACTCCTACCAAGCTTACCCACATAGATCAGCCAACACAAATGAGGGAGGGTTTGAATATGAGTCTCCAGTGATTGGGAATCAATGACTATACCTCAAGGCCAACTATCAATTTATTTGGGGCTCTTCCTTGGTTAAGTATAATATGCATATATTTTTCTGCTAAGCAAATATGCACACATAAATTATATAGATAGGATGTGTTATCTATGAATAATTTGCTTATTATAATAAAATATATATATATATATATATATATATATATATATATTGGGATTCACAAAGAGAAATTCCTTCAGAACCTAAAAGGAAACCATTGTTGTTGAGTTATGTCTGACTCTGTGACCCCACTTAGGGTTTTCTTAGCAAAGATACTATAGTGGTTTGCCATTTCCTTTTCCACCTCACTTTATAGATGAAGAAATTGAGGCAAGCAGGGTGAAATGACTTGTCCAGGGTCCTAGAGTTAGTAAGTGTCTGAGGCCAGATTTGACTCCAGGACCATTGTTCTATCCATTGAGCCACACAGCTGCTCATTACTCGGGTGAACTATCCCAGAAAATGGTAAAAAACAACATTAAGTCAAGTTTCTGGATGAGAATTAAACAGGCATACCACCTCTAACTGGAAGCTTGGAGATTTATAGAGGCATGAATGAATTATGTGACGCAAAATCTTAATTAATAGACATACTTGACGTTTATATGGCATTTTAACAACAGAAGTCAAATAATCCACACACAATCCCCAGTGATCCATCTAATCATTTTCAGTTTTACAGGAGTAAAGAGAGATATTTGACGTGCCATGACTTCCTCAAGGTTACCAAGTTAGAGTTACAAATCAAATTTTTCCCTTTCAGTTTTACAGACGGTCTCAATCTCAGTTACTCCAGATGGGAATTTATTGTTTAACAGCTGTCCAAATATCAGTGGAATCATGATGTATTCTTCTTGTAAAAACAAAGTTTTTCTGGGGCTCCATAATATTTGGCTGAAGATTCTGAAGTCTAATGAATTCAGCTTCAAACCTTAGGAATGAGAAACTACTCTGAATGTTTTAAAAAGCAGAGATATCAATATTCTCCAGTTTCTAAAAACCAGAATGAATCACAACGTAGAACACGGGGGTCTTATGGATAACATTCTTTGTTCATTTAAATACAAGCCCAGAACACCACAAAAAAACATTCCTTAAAACAGTCCTTTTATTGGAAGTAATAAACAAAAAAATGTCTTGAGTTCCCTGAACTGAGAAAATCTAATGTCTTAAGTTTCAGGCTAGAGTGGATTACATAATCATTAATCAGGAAGGCTGGAAGTACAAGATGATAGTGAGAGGGTGGACAGAGAGGGAAAGTAAAGAGAACAATGCCCTTCCTCCTGTGGAAATAATGAGTTCAAAAGATCTAGTAGGAGAATCTGGAGCCAAGGAAAGGAGAAAGGCAGCTCTGTGTAAAGGACAGAGCAAGGCCCCTGTTTGTAGTCTAAGATTTACAAATGGCATACAGAGTAACAAACACCACCTCATTCATTCAAAATTTCCTGAGAACCCAAAGGCTTATAAGGCTAATGAGTACAGTGATCCTAAAGAAGAAAATAATTTTGTCCTCATGGAACTATTGATGTATTTTAGAAAAGAAAAGGAGAAAAAAGTCAAAAGAGATGTATCCATTCAAAGCAAAATACTGTACTGAAATAATATTACATACGGTAGGATCTCAGTAGATCAGCTGTTCAACTTGAATTCAGGAAGCCCTTGGTTCCAATCCCCACTCTGCCGCTGTGTGACCTCAGGCACATCATGCAAGCTCTTTGAAACTCAGTTTTGTAGTCTTTAGATGGAGATAATAGTACAGTGCCTATAGTACTTAAATCTCAGGGATCTGGTGACGCCCAGATGAGACAGTGTATGTGAAGTGATTTGCAAACTTTAAGGTCCCAGCTTTAATGTCCATGACAATAACTATTATGAGGGTGATGAGGAGAAGGAGAAAATCCAACAGCCATGATAGAAACAAACACCTCCTGATGACTTCTATTTTCACCACCATGCAAAGATAAAGGGGCTTCCCCCCCAAGAACTACAGCTTTGTTAATGTCAATATTCTCAATTATCTCTCTCATATGTCACATCTCTCCTTCTGTTAAAGATGACATAGACTGTTCTATTTTGTTTTGACAGAGAGATCACCACATTGTAGATGATGATTACTTTGTCGTTGTAAAATTTAATCATGTCTGACTCTTTGTAATCCCATTTGAGATTTTCTTGGCAAAGATGCTGGAGTGGTTTGCCTTCCTTCTCCAGCTCATTTTACAGATGAAGAAACTGAGGCAAACATGTAAAAGCAACTTACCCAGGGTCACACATGATTCAAAAACATGCTGGGAGGCAGTTAGAAGCATTAACTCATTTTTTGGAGCCAAGTTCAGCATAAGAGTTGTCCCCTCAGTTCTCTACCTTTTTGTCTAACCACATAAAGTCTAGAACATTCTGCCCTTAGCTAACACAATAGAATAATAAATGAAATTTAATAGGAATAAATGCAAACTCATATTCTCAGGTTCCAAAAAACACCTGCAAAACTATAGGATAAAGGAGACATGGCTGGACAAAATACATATGAAAAAGACTTTGGGTTCTTAGTATACTGTAGGCTTAATATGTCAATAGGATGATATGTCAGTCAAAAAAAGGTAATGTCATTTCAGGCTACAGTAACAGAGAGAGGTATCCAAAATGGTAAAGCTGATAATACCACTGTACTATATCTTATTCAGACTAAATGTAAAATATTTTGTTTAATTCTTGGTATCACTTTCGGAAAAAATATATAGCTTTTCTCCTCTTGTTCCCCTGCCTCCCCTTACCCCCCAGGAAAAAAGGGGAAAAAAGTTCATTGTTATAAACACACATAGGTAAGGACAACAAATTTCTGGATTGATCACATCCAGAAAAAGAAATCTTAATGAGTAACATGCTTCATTATGAGTTCTCTGAAGTCATGTTTAGTTACTTCTTTATTGATGAGATTTCCTAAATCTTTCAAAGTTGACTGTCTTCATAATATTTTCTATTATATAAATTGTTTCCTTGGTTCTGCCAACTTCATTCTGTATCAGTTCACACAAGTCCTCCAGGATTTCTCTGAATCGTCCCCATCATCATTTCTTACAGAGAAACACCTTTCCATCACATTCAGATGCCTATATTCAGTCATTCCCTCATTGATGGGCCTAGCTGCTACATACTGAGAAAGACATTGATAATCTGATTGTGTCCAGTGGATAACAACCAGGATGTTAATGTGACTCGAAACCATGTCACGTGAGGATCAGTTGAAAGAACTGGAAACAGTGAAGACTTAGAGGCAACATGATTTTGTTGTGGCTTTTCAGTCATTTTTCAGTCATGTCCAACTCCTTTTGACCCCATTTGGGGTTTTTGTGGCAAAGATACTGGAGTGGTTTGCCATTTCTTTTCTGGATCATTTTACAAATAAGGAAGTTGAAGCAAACAGGGTTATGTGACTTACCCAGGGTCACACAATTAGTAAGTATCTGAGGTCAGATTTGAACTTGGGAAAATGAGTTTTTCTGACTCAAATCTCTGAGAGATAACATGATGGCTGCCTTATAAGTATTTCCAGGACCTTCTGGTAAAACAAAGATTAGATTTGTAGGGAAAATAGATGAGAGTTGCAAAGAGAAAGATTTTGACTCAATATGAGGGAAAAAAGAAAAAAAAACCTTTAAGCCTGTCTCAAAGTAGAAAGAGATATTATGGGAAGTAGTGTCTTTCCCATCACCAGAGGTCTTTAAATAAATATTGTTTGTAAGTCAGTCCACAAGTATTTTTAGAAGACTTTAACATATCAGGCACTATACCAAATGGAATACAGAGACAAAACCTGTTTTCATACAGTTTATATTGTCCTGTGGTAATATTCTATCAATACATAGAAGACCTACCCAAAGTAAATTCGGACTAATGTACTGAGAGGCACAGTGCTAACAAAGAGAAGAACCAGGAAATCTTCTCTCTAGAGGTAGCTAGGTGGTGCCATAGTACGCAGAGTCCTGGAGTCAGGAAGTTTGTTTTTTACTCATGTACAACTGTTTGTAACCCCATTTGGAGTTTTCTTGGCACAGATATGGGATGGTTTTCCATTTCCTTCTAAAGTTCATTTTAAAGATGAGGAAACTGAGGCAAACAGGGTTAAGTGACTTACCCAGGTTCATATAGCTAATAACTGTCTTAGGCTGGATTTGAACTCACATCTTCCTGATTCCAGGATAGTCATTCTATCTACTGTACCACCTAGCTACTCAGAATAAAGAAGAGTTCAAATCCAACCTCAGACACTTGACAGCTTTGTGACCCTGGGGAAGTCACTTCATCTCACTGCCTCAGTATCCTTAAGTATAAAATGGGGTTAATAGTAACACCTATCTTGCAGGGTTGTTAAGAGAATCAAATGAGATAATACTTGCCATAGTAGGTGGTATATAAACATGCGTTTTCTTTCTCTTGTTTTTTTTAAGATGAGCCTTAAAGTGCTTTAGGAGCCAGAAGCAAGGAGTCAGAGGACTCTGGTTGTGGAACAACCAGTACAAAGGCAGAGAGGTAGGAGATGGCATGTTACACATGGAGAACAGCAAAGAGCTCTGTATGGCTGAACCACTGAATGCATAAATGAAGCTTCCTTGATGGCAAAAAGATGGAAGGAACATGAGAGGAAGAGGCTTAATAGGGCAACTTCTGGGGACTTGGGATCTGAGAAATTTGTACATGGTAACCTCTAGAGTCCATTTCAATTCTTCAGTTCCAGGATTTCAATGGATGTTTGTGATATCTGTTTCCTTAGTTCAATTCATATTCTACTGTAGCTAACATCTTTCCATACATTGCTTGCCACAGAAGAAGCAGGTTCATTTGATCTGATTTCCTTCTGTAAACAGAAGTGTATCATTGCCTGAGTGTTTCTGGGACTTCAGTCTACAGTGGCATACCAGGCCACATTCTGACTGATGTCTATAGTACCTGTACATTTTCTCACACCTGCCTTCTTAAACCCTTTAGCCTTGGTAGGATGTCAGTTGATGTGACAATGAAGTACAATTTCTACAATGTATATTGATTGGTTAACATATTCCCAGAGCACTATGAAGAGTCCTTTCTTGGCCAGGGATGGACCACCGCTCCATTAACTGCTATCCTCCCATTAATCCTTCCTCGGCAGATGTCTTTGGTGAGAAGGAGGATCAAATACCAAATAGCTAAAAAAAGGACTTTAGGTTAGGGCTCATCTGAGAAAGGATCGAGTTGGTAAATAAGAATGGATATTGTAGAAGCCATGCCCACCAGATCTCTCTGTGCTTAAGTCCTGTATTCTTTAGTGTAAATTAATGAAGTCTTTTTTGTTACTGTGCCTTGCATGGGACAGTAGCTAGAGAGCTAGCCTTGGAGCCAAGGAAGATCTGGTCTAAGGCCTGCTTCTGACATGTACTGTTTGTGTCACTCTGGGGAAGTAATTTATTAGCCTCTCACTATACTAGGCAATGTCCTGATTGGTAGTAGTATGGCATTTGCCCATCTTCATTGGCAAAGAGCATTTCCTGTCTGGGAGTTAACCTACATCAATGAAATCACAGATCAACTTTTTATTGAGTTTGAGTGCCCAGTAAAATTCATCTCAAAATTCTAATCTTGGTTTAGCCAAATAAAGGAGAAAGCATCTTATTCACAACTAGGTCAAGAAGGCAAACTAAGTGTCAAAGTCTGGGCATCGTGACTATGGCCACAGCAGCAGTGATAGTATCTGTCTTTGTTTTGGGGAATAATTGAGGGAACTAGGGCTATTGAAAAGATGAAACCTGAACATGATGAAGACCTGGGAAGTCAGCTGCAACTGCTGATCCTTCCTACACGAAGGAGATGCCCTTGTTGCCCTGCAGTTTAATCCTTCTCCAACTCAGATGAGTTCCTTTCCTCCCCCAGCCTCCCAAGCCAATATTGTAATGGCTATCAGCCTCCTGGAACACTTAAGCCCAGACATTTATTTATATAGAATGTACAGACTCAACCTCTTGTCAGTAGCAAAGAGAAACATAAAAACAACTATAGCTGACATTTTCCCTTAATGATTTGCTTTGTGTCTTGGGCAGGGCAGTAATAAAAAACCTCTCTCTGCATCCCTGAGAACCACCTTTCTTATAAAGATATTAGAAGAGGTAATTGGCTGGGTTTTCAGAGAGGACACAAGGAACCAGTTTTCCTCAAATGTTCACATCCATCCTTGAGGCCTATGTTACTCTTCCAGTTCACTAGAGAACTCTGGCATAATTACTGAATTTGGGTCAATGTGCCTCTTGGTGTTTATAGGTTAGAGCTTTGCCACAGACTTAAATGAAGGATAACATAAGTAAGTACTCAGCAAATCTTCTTGTCTTCTCTTAGGCTGTTAGCTTGGGTCCAATAATCTCAATTTAGTGTGTCCAAAAAGTTCCTGCTATGTCAGAATCAGTAGAATTGAGAGAACAGATCATAGCTTAAAAAGTCAAGAAAATTCCAGCCTGTACACAATGGCACCAGGAATCATTAGTAGACACTAGTTTTCAACCTATATCCTTTTCTGATTCAGTAGCCTACAGGGAGGCATGGATCTGATGCTTGCATTCAAGTGAATTAAGATTATTTTTATTTTAAGAATTTTATGACATCCTTTGTGTTGATTGGATGTCGTGAAACATGACATGGGAGACCCTATCTTAGAGGATAAGAATCATTTCTATTAGGCCTTGGAAGAGCATACTACACAGAAAAAAGTTGAATGAATGCTTCAGAATGTTTATTGGGATTAGTGATAAAAAGATCTTGGAATATTCACGGAGTACCCCTGGTAGATAAGACAGACATTCCATCAACCAGTGCTGAAGACCTTTCCAAAGGCTTTCAATGCTCAGCGGGGTCGTGAAGTAAGAGACAAAGAGGAAATGACTTTTATGTCTCACAAAAGTGAAATGAAAAGGAAGGGACAGAGTGAGAAAGAGAACCCAAAGGCCACTCAACATAGCAGCTGACTATGTGAATACTTGGCACATAGTCAGTACTTGATAAAGACTTGTCGCAGCTAGTGATGATTGCTTAGAATGTCAAATTATTTGATTTTCTGAATGGCTAAGCATGTATTTGACAGATGGACAGAATGAAAATGACAAGCACAAGGAAGGGACAGGGCTATAACCAGGGTAAGATGTCAATATGAAGCTGACACCAGAAACACAAAATGGAATGTTAGTCAGTTATAAAAGTTTAATTTTTTTTATATAATCATGATACTCCCAAAAAGGGAGCAGGTGAGTGCTAGTGGATGGTTCCTCTGAGGATGATAGTCTGATTTCCCTGTCTACATAATTAAAATAATCATTAAAACATCACTTCATGTAGTTCCTTTCTAAATTATGCAAATTCTATACAAGGAAGAACCTTTAGTAGAAAATTATAGTAAACAACCAGTCCTCATCAATTGGCTATCTACAGCCAACTTGTTCCATAGCTAGAGGAGAACTGGCCCTCACCTGTGTGATGGAGTCCTAGAGCAGAGTCAGTGTGGTATAAAGATAAAAGTGCTGGTCCTGGTCCCTGCTTTGATTGGTTTTAGCCATGCAACTTTAGATGATGCATTGAATCTCAATCTCAGTCTTTTCTTCTGTAAAATGTACATAATATCCATTCTGTCCAAGTGATAGGGTGGTTGTGATGATAGCAGACAATACCAGTTAATGTATATGAAAATGCTTCTAAAGCTCTAGAGGAAGAGGAGGAGGAGGAGGAAGAGGAGAAGAAGGAAAAGGAAAAGAAGAAGGAGAAGAAAAGAGAAAGAGGAGCAGAGAGAGAAGAATTAGCATTTATAAAGAGTTTTAAGTTTTGCAATTCACTGTATGTAAGGTTTGCAACACATACATAATCTCATCTGATAAGATGAGGAAGTAGGAGGAAGAGAAAGAAGGTTGAGGGAAAAGAAGGAAGGAGAATCAAAGAGACAAGGGAAGTAGGTCAATGCAGGGCTGTTCAAAGGGCAGAAGTCCATCTTTTTTAATATCAATATCTTCAATATCAATCCTCTACCAGTGATATGAAATGGTTCTAAATCAGAGAAAACCATGATCTTGGAAGAAACAGTTTCACATGTTGCATAAGGTAGTGGAAAGATGTATAGTGGGTGAAAGCAGAGCACAGCACATTACCTGTGAATACTACAGAAGAAGGAAATAATTGCTCTGACAAGAGTTAACCTTTATATAATTCTTACTAGGTGCTAGGCACTGTGCTAAGCACTCTACAAATACTGTCTCATTTGATCCTCAAGCCAATCCTGGGCGGTAGGTGCTGTTACTACTCCCATTTTACAGCTGAGGAAACTTAGGTAGGTAGAAGTTAAGTGACTGGCCCAAGGTCACTCAACTAAAACGTGTCTATGACTGGATTTGAACTCAGGTTTTCCTGAGGCCATTTTTGTCCTCTATGCCACCTCGCTGCCTTAGAAATGAGGCAAATGATTTCTTCAAGGACATAGATGACCTGTAAGGGAGGTGGGGTTGACCTTTGGTGAGAATGTGACATGAGAAGCCTTTAGACTACATTGGTACTTTGGAGCCATTTGTTCATATAATCACTTATTCATCCAATATTTATTAAATAACTACTGTGTGCAGCTAGCATTATAGATGAAATATACTTTGTGTCTTTATGGAAATTCATTTCTACTAGAGATATTTCAAAAGTCTAGTGTATTGGGTGGATTTATAGAAGCCATAAAAGGATTGCAATTCGCATCAGGGGAAGGTGTAGCAATCATACTTCTCACATTCACATAGCACTTTAAGACCGATATTTTCTTTTCTCACAACAATCCTGTGGGGTCTCCACACAGGAGAGATTACAGATCTGGTTAGACACTGAAATTAATAATATTTAATGTTGACAAAGTGTTTTCTTCATGACCACCTTTGAAGTAGGTAGTGAAGGCTTTTGTGGAGGGGTATATTTGTTGTATAAACCGTAGTACAGACTATATAGACTATTGAATAGAAGGCATAGAAGGGCTAGAGACCCCTCTTTTACTGAGTCTGAGCAGTTTAGTAACGTCCCATCACTAGTAGATGATGGAAGAAGATGATGGAAATTTTATGACTCTGAGTCTTCATTGATTAGTCTATCCACAATGCTAGCCTGCCTATATTATAGAAAAAAACAAGGGATTGTTATTATTAAACAAGGTGGGCTTCAGTGACAAGGGCTCTGAATTGTCTTTCTAGCCCTACTGCTAACTTTCTGGTGCCCGAAGTTTTAGGGACTCTTTACATTTGACCAGGGCAAGAAGAGTTTTCGTCTGCTTCACTGACGTGGTTAATATCTACCATTCTGGCATGGCTAGTTACCCCTTCAATTTAGAGAAGCTGTCTCTAAGATATGACTAGTCCAGGGTGCTTAGATTTGGCCCAGTGATGTGGCCTTCTAGTCAATCTCACACATAAAAGTCCAGCCCAGAAGGAATTGGTGCTTCTTAGATGTGGAGGACATCACATCGTCACCACACCCCAAACACCCTACTGACCAAATGCATTTGCACATAGGAATGAAGGGGGTATTTCTGCCTAAAACATTCTATTTCCTTGCTAAGTATTCTTTTCATTCTATGACTAAGTAAATCTACTTGTGTTAGATGGTTCCAAGCATCTAATTTTCCCCCATACTGAACCTATGAAACACTCTTTGATAGGAACATGCCATTTGAGCATAAAACATTCAATTATTTGTCTTTTGTGATCAGAATTCTAGAGAAAACTCTTAAATGTCATATGTGAAAGTCCATTTTAAACAGTCAAGGAGAGGAATTACCTACATTTTTTACTCATATATTGTCCTCATTCATGAGGTGACAGATCAACCAAAATCCTCCATGGAAAACTAATACAGATATCTTGGTTGCTGTTATTCTCAAATAATTAGCATATCTAAGGGAGTTAGAGAGAACAGAGGAGCTTCTGATCTTCCTGTAGCAGTAACAGCCCTTTCTGTCCACACAGTCACTAGTTTTAAAAAGTTACAAATATTCAGCATGAAATATTAATTCTGACTGTAATACACCCAGCTAGTCTGAGATCTGGACAGGTCTTAACCAAATACAGCTGTGCAATCTCTTTTGAAGATACCAGCAGCCTCCTTACATCTTTTGCTCTAAGTCACAGAATATATGGCAGCCATTTCAAACCAGTGGTTCTCTTTTTACAATGAATCAAGCCCTTGCAAGAGATTGCAACAGGGAGGAAGACTTTGAAAAGTTGAGGCTAAGATGGAAGGAATTTTCGCTGCAACAATATTTAATGTTAATTCATTTTCCTTGTGATGATAGCTCAGTGTTGTGACCACTAATTATCAGGGTTCATGGACATTAGTGGTTAAGTGCTAGAACCTATGTTGGTGGTTTCGAGGTTATACTTCCACACATAATTTTAGTCCATGATAGCAAGCCTGTTAAAATTCTGGATTATGAAGAGCAACCCCAGTAACCGTATAAAATATGAATTATTACTGACTGTTGTACAGAGCAGCCCAGGTGAGTTTACTTGGTAGGGAATCTGGTCCAAATAAATATGCCTTCATTAGTGATTCAATCTAACCTGAACTCATAGCTCAGGGGGTGAAGGCCAATTTTCAAAATGATTGCACTAATCATCTGTCAGCAGGAGCAACAACTCAAATGTTTCTTCTTTTTGATAAATCACAAAATATAACACATTTGCATTTTCCATTTCCACAGTTTCAGTAATTCCACTGAAACCATCAGCAATGAGGGACAAACCAAGGAAACATCAAAGTATCTCTCAGTCTCCCAAGTCCTTTTTCTCATCTCTGCCATCAGCACCAAGAACATCTTCAATCGACAGTCTGGACAATTTGATTTTCTGATCTCCTGAATGCTTTTGTAATTCAGAAAGTACATTGGCTTATTTTTCTGGGTCATTTAGAACTGCAATTTCTTCAACTAGTGGGATTGAAGATGAAAAGTGACTGATGGTAACCTTTCCAGGGTTATTTATTACATTCAGTGTACAAGACATCCATCCAAGCATGAAGCACTCAGTGTCCCACTGACTAAAAAAAGTTCAAATATTTGAAAAAAGCAGACAGTAAAAATATGTGGACTTTAAATCTAGACTCCACTGGAAATTTCTTTTGTATTCGGAGATGCATAGGTTTTAGGGAATGTCATATATCTGGTATTATGGCAAAGCAGGTTGATCACAATATTTCTAGTCAGAAAAAAAAATACTTCTTTGTGGGATAGGATTTTTCCATAGAAATAAATGCTACCAAAGGAGCCTCTAGCATATCTGAGTTGTCACTATAAAACAGTTCATCTGGTTCCATAATCCACAAACAAATTCATCAATTTCTTTAAATTATTGCAAAATATACATGTATGTATTCTTTCCTATATATATGCATATATTATACACTCATAACACACATAAAACTACGTATATACTCATATATATGTTACAAACCCAAGAACCAACAGTAGGCTAATGGACAAAGCACTGGACCTCACGTCAGGAAGATCTGAGTTCAAATCTAACCTCAGATACTTGGATGTATGACCATGGGCAAGTCATCTTTCTTGACTTCTATAGCATTCGACTTTGCTGTATATTATATCCTCTTCAGATTTTTGTGATACTTTTCTCTTTCAATTATCCTTCTTGTATACTTTACTAGTTCTTCATCCATGTTATGCCCACTAACTGTAAATATTCCCCAAGGCTTTGTAATGCTCCAGCTTCTCTTCTTTCTCTACTCTCTCCCTTGGTGATCACCTCAGCTCCCATAGATTCAGTCATTATCTCTGTGTAAATTAACCATAGGTTTGTGACTGTTGTTTAGATGTTCAGTTATGTCTGACTCTTTGTAATCCATGGACCATGGCATGCCAGTACTAGAGTTTTCTTGGCAAAAATACTGGAGTGATCTGCAATTTTTTTTTCAGTGGATTAAGGAGACGAGAGGTGAAGTGACTTGCTTAGGGTCACACATCTAGTAAGTGTCAAATTTGAACTCAGGTCTTCCTGATTCCAGGACCAACATTCTAACCACTGAACCATCTAGCTACTTATCCATAGAGAACCCGCCTTAATTTCTCTCCTGAGCTACAGTTCCACAACATCAATTGTATTTTGGATATCTTGAACTGTATGACCTGTAGGTATCATAAATTCAACTTGTCCAATACAGAACTCATTCTCTTTCTCCCCAATTCTCCCCTCTACCATACCTCCCTATTGCTGTTGAGGGCTCCCATCTTCCCAGTCCCAAGACTTGTAACCTCAGTGTCATCCTTGACTCTTTACTCTCACTTACCACACCTACCCTGCCAATTACTATGGGAAACATTATCATTTCTAGTTTCACAACGTCTCCTGTGTATGTCCTGTTCTTTCCTCATGAATTCACTCTTGCCTGGCCATTCCATATGAACAGTAGAAGACAGGAAAGAGGACTGCATTTGAAAGTGCAGATGTCTATTCTGTATACCTTGCTTCCATTTTTAAAGAATATAATAAATCCAAACTATAGATCTTAAAACTATCCTGCTTGTGCTTTTCTTGTGTTCTCTTGTTTTCTTGTGTTTTCTCCTCTACATAAAGAAAAAATGCCTCAATTGCAATAGGTCTAATTTTATGAGGCTGAGAGAATGAAGTGAAAGGTAGAGACTGGGGAGGCTATTCCAAGAGTGAAAGAACTGATCTCATCTTAAATGACTACTAGATCTTTATTTTGACCAATAGTCCTAAAGTAATTTTCCATTCTTGACATAAAACCTTAAGGTCAGAGTGAGTAAGAAGTAATCAGCCAACCCACATGTAGAGGAGGGGCAATCCAGTGGCTGGAACCCTACTTCTAGGATGTCTATGTTCTCTTTCTGGTTCACTTTTTCACCTTCATTGTGTTCTTGGACTCTGACCTGGATCTTCTTCCTTGTTCTTTGCAATTGCTGCTATGCAACTCCAGAGCTGCCCAAGAGCATTTTCTCATTCTTTTTCCCAAATAGAAAATACCAACACAAAACCCTCTCCAGTGATAGCAGACCAATTTTGGCTGCTAGTGTAAAAGAGGGTACAGTTCAAATTCAAACACCACACCTTGGATTTTGTTTTTTAATATCACTTAAGATGGAAACATAGTTGGGAATTAATGAGCTGAGGTATTAATTCAACTACAAGGGCAGATCTCCAAGACTGGCCTTTAAACAACACAATATTCAGATTATCTGAAGCTCTACTCTGAAACACAGTTCAGCATATTGTTGGATGGAGCCCAAATCTACTCATCCCTGATTTATGATATAGCAAGAAAGATACAAATGCTATTTCTCCTTTTTTTACTTATCCCCTTAAAATGTCATGCTACTACCCAGAGTTAAGCTTCACCTTTGCTCTCTAGAAATATTGTCTCCTCTAGTCATTAATCTTGGAATGAAAAGAACATCCAAATTGTTGCTGCTGTCAGTGGAAACAACTGGTTTTATGGCATTCTGGGAATACTTTCCTTGGGCTGAGACGCCACAAAAATCAAACTGCAGAGTGATGGCTTCTGACATGATGGCAGTAGTTTCTCATCCAGCATCACCTTCAGAGCTTAGCTTACCAGAAATGACCCAGGCAGTTCAAAGTAACTGATCAGATAATAAGCAGAGGGCAGAGTAGGTCTCTGGTAATTGTACCAAAAGGCACGTACCTAGAGAGGCACCGAGTGAAAGGTCACTTCTTAGCCCTGGAAAAGTGAAATGTATCTCTAACTTCAAACAGTGAATGCTTCAATGGAAAGATAATATTAATTTTGTTTAAGGACTTAGATGAAACACAGAGTGGGGAAATGAGCACAGGAACAGCACTGGCTGTTTTCAGAGTGTGAGTCAGAGGACCTAGGTTTAAATTCTGTCTCTGATTCTTGCAATCTGTGTGATTGGGTCAGTCACTACACCCATGGGACTCAGTTTTCATCTCTGTGAAATTAGCTAGATGTCCTGGAGGCTCTCTTCCAGATCTACAGCTACCATACCTGGAATTCCTAGGGGTGAGAGAGATGTGACTGCACCCTATGCATTGCATTTAATGTGTACTCCTTGAAGGGAAGTCACATGTTGTTGCTCAGTCATGTCTGACTTTTTCTGATCCCATTTGAGGTTTATTTGGCAGATGTACTGAGGAAGTTTGCCATTGCCTTCTCCATATCATTTTATAGGTGAGGAAACTGAGGCAAACAGGGTTAAGTGACTTGGCCAAGGTCATACAACTAGTAAGTATCTGAAGTCATATTTGAACTCACAAATATGAATATTCCTGTCCCCAGCCCAGGACTCTGACCACTGAGCCTTCTAGATGCCCTTTTGTATCTCCAGGACCTTGAAAGTACCTGGCACATAGCAGGTGCTTAATAAATGCTAACACCTCAATAAATGTTTTCAGGTGCTAATTGACTGACTAACTGGTTACACCAAAGGTCCTGGAGGAAAAGGACTTTAAAACCATTTCATAAAATAATTTCTCTTCACTACTCCCCCCAATCCTCTCCCATGTTGATTCTTTGTGTACAACAAATCCAAGAGGTAGCTTGAATGGAAGATTAGGAATTACTGAAGTAAAAAAAAATAAGTTTCTGGGGAATATATCGAGAAAGAGCTTCCTGTGCTAACCTCATATTGACACTTGAGGGCGCTATGGGAGCATTTGATGCACAGTGGAGAAACTGCGAGGCTCTCTGGTCAACTTCAGCGGGACGCTTGAAGGAAAGGAGTTCTTGTTAGTTTTTATTTATTTAATTTATTTATTTTTAACAACATAATCCTAATCTGTTACAAAGGAATGACGTTAGGATCATAAGATAATGGATTTAGATCTGGGAGGGATCTTTGGAACATGTGACAGGTCTGTGGAAGCTGGTTTCATGGACTCATAGCATGTGAATGTGCCCAGCACGTCTATGCGCCCTGGATCTCACCTGGCCTTTGAGGTGGAGCCTTTTCCAGGGTGGGCCCACTGGGAATCCCTCTTGCCAGCCTACGAAACATGCAACCTACCACATGTGCAGATGAGGGTATTAGACAAGGTATGGGGGAAAAAACTTGACAATGAAGCTTGTCATTAGACTCTGGAAAAGGGAGAGTGAGGTAGGATTTTTCTGAAGAGCTTTAAAAATAGGCACAAGGTCTGAGCGATAACGGAAAGAATGCAGGATTTGGAGTTAAAGGACTAGAGTTCAAATCCTGGCTCTTCTATTAACTATTTGTTTGACCTTGGGCTAGTCACTTAAACTCTGGATCTTAGTTTCTTCATCTGTAAAATGAGGGAGTTGGACCAGCTGGACCTCTGAGGTCCCTTCCAACTCCAAATCTATGGTGCTATGAATCCTTCTAGAAGGTAAGGAGATAGACTGGATGGTTTCTCAAGCTCTTCTCCTGTTTTATGATTCTATGCATTTTAGTTATTTCCATTTATTTGGGGGATTTCATTTAATTACTTTTGGTATTTGATGAGAGGCTTGTAGCGTTTGAGGAGGTAGGCTTTCATCTTCTACTGTTCTCTTGTGATCCAGTAGCACACAAAGAGAGCTGGGAGATTAGAGTGGGGAGTAGCTTCTGTTTATCCTTTCTTTTCAAAGAGGACGATGTCTTGACTTGTGCATGAGTTAAGTGAGGCAGAGCTGTGCAAAGTCATCAGCCTCACTCTCTCTTCCAGAGTCATTGGAGTCCAGCGGCAGGACAAAACTCAGTCTTAATGGTTACATTCCGGTATTCAGGGGATGATCTTCACATCTTCGATGTCTGATCAAGCTCTAAGTTCTCCCAAGCACCAGCTTCAGCTGCCTTTATGGAAGCTGGAACAAATGGTTCTCATCTACCCATTCTGCTGGGGGAAGTTTTCACATGTTTGGGGTAGACATCCCTCTAACCCACTAATTGGTTTGAGGTCTGTCATTTATCCTCAGTCTGGTTTCACCCATCTGCTGAGTGGATTTTACTGGAGTATGGTTTCTGTACATGCTACAGCTTCTTGCAGCCACAGGTAAGAGTTGAGTGATGTGTGGACACCAAAGGTAGATGAGCAGCTCTGAAAAGGGTTCACAAGCCTTTGTTCTCAAGAGTTCACCAGAGGTGCTAGTCCTTCCTGAATACCCCGTAAACCCCATAAAGTAGGGAAGAGAATAAGTGTAGTACAAACACTGACCTAGACTTCTCTGGGTAGAGCTGACTTTTGGATAATCTTAGCACTTAAGGATGATTTTTACTGGCCCAGAATCTAGAGCCTGGGGCTGATGTGATTTGATAAAACCTAATACATCTATCTCCACCAACCAAAAAATACTCTTGGTTTAATAATAACAGCTAGCATTTATGTAGGACTTACTATGTGCCAGATATTGTGCTAAATGTTTTACAAATGGTTGTTGTTCAGTTGTGTCCAACTCTTCATGACCCCACACCAGACCTTTCTATGCTCCACTATCTCCTAAATTCTGTCCAAGCTCATGTTCACTGCTTCCATGACACTATCTATCCATCTCATTCTCTGCTGTCACCTTCTCCTTTTGCCTTCAATTCTTTTTAATATCAGAGTCTTTTTCCAACATCAAGGTCTTTTCCGATGAGTCCTGTTTTCTCATTACACAGTTAAAGTATTTAAGCTTCAGTTTTGGTATTCATTTTTGCAAATTATAATTTTACAAATAGTAAATAGTGCTGTTTTTACAAATATTATTTTATTTGATCTTTACATCAACCATGAGAGATAGGTGCTATTATCACCCCCATTTTACAGTTGAGGGAACTGAGGTAGACAGTTAAATGACTTACCCAGGGTCACACAGCTAGTAAGTACCTGAGGCTATATTTGAACTCGTCTTCCTGATTCCATGGCCAATGCTTTTATCCACTATGTTACCCAGCTCACAGAAATAGAAACTAGTAAAGGCTTTAAGAAGAGAGAAGACTGAGGAATGCTGTAGAGGTCAAGACCATTAATGGAGTGAGAGGACATAGAAAAATGTCACCAATCATGGAACTGGAAAAAATGGCCAAGATGGAAATTGAAAAAGCACAGCACAGAATAGTGAAACAAAGAACATGAAGGAAGGGTACTATGGTAGAAAGAGGAATTGATATGGAGTCAGGGAACTGAATGATGCTTAAGTTGTGTGTTTAACAAAGAACTAGATATTGGGGAAAAAATGGTAGCAAAGAATTGGAAACTAAGTTGTCCCCATCACTTATACCCATGCCATCTTGAACTCTGAAGTTTCCTTCTCCAGTCACAATCTCCGGTCTTTCCGTCTCTTCCTCTACTTCAATCTATCTTTATTTTCACTGTAACACTCCAACCTTTACTGTTCTCCCAGTTCATTACCCATGCTCTGTTCTCATCTTCCTCTTCACAGTCTTGACCCTATACTTTTTACGCATTATCTGCCACCCTTAAGTCCTTTGCCCCTTTGTCCCAACCATAGTCAAGCTCTGACAGTCCTCAAATCTGAACTGTCCCAAAGGCGGTCACTCCCAACCCCGCTGGAGGAAATGTACTTGCTGAGTCTACTAAAATTTAATTATTTAATCACAACTGGGCCATCCCTGGTGAATGGCAGTCATTTTATTCTTCTCTCATTGTCTCTTTATGACATTCTCATGATGGCCATTCCCTACTTTATTTTCTGTTTTTCTTATGTGGTAAATGCCTCCAATCACTTCCTTCTCTCCTGGCAGATGTTTTGGCTTCTTTACTGAAAACAAGTCACCTGCTATGCATTCCTTCCTCCTTACTCCATCCCTCTACCTCTGCAGTGATCTTCACTTTTGCTTCTGTCTCTTGCTAAATTCAACCTCTCACCCCTTCCCTTTTTCTCCAGGACATTGCCTTATCATGATTTCCCTCACGTAGAGGGAACAATCATAACGAAAGCAAACTCCCTGACTGAAAGCAAGGGGGATTGAAAGTAAAATGAAAGAGAAAGGGAAAGATCTGGAAACTAAGGTTTGCCCAACAATTGGAAAATGGATGAAAAATTATTTTATATGAATATAATGAAAAATTATTGTTCTATGAGAAACAGAACAATTCATGCATTTAAGTTCAAAATGCATAAAATAAAAAAAAATCAACAGGAAACAAACAAACAAAAAGGACCCATGACAATTTCAGAGAATCTTGGGTGGTATAAAAACAAAAGGAGAGGAAATAGAAACATGAGAATAACATACACAAGGACCTCAATGTTGTAAAGAAAAAGAACTGTTAAAGAATTAAAGTTCTCTTGTCAAAGAAATAACCACAACTCCAGAGGAGCATGTTACCTATCTCCTGAGAGAGAATTTGAAAGATCTCTAATCACATTCATTTACTATAAATTAGAGGCAGAACAAGGGACACTAAGGAACCAGCTGTTCCTCCACCACTCTAAGGACAAAGCACAGGATTTAATATTAAGCTATGTGGTGAGGAATTTAAGCAAAATAAAGAAAGAAATTCTAAATAATGAATTTCCTGAGAGTGAGAGTTGCTGATCTTAGTGGGGGTGAATTCACTTCTCTAAGGGGCTTCTAAAAGTCTGAGAGTTGTTTTTGTCCAGAATGATTAGATGTGATCTCCCTTCAGGGAGAAGGATGAAAGATGTTCTCTCCAGTTCCATTTTAGGCCTATCATTCCGTTAAGTGACAGAGACACTTGAAGGTTGCCGGAAGACCATTAGGGAACTTCACATACTGGATCTTTTGAGATCACCAATTTGCCTCAAAATAGTCTGGGGCAAAAAGATTCTTCTTCTTTTGATGTTTAAAGAAAGAGCATTCCCATCCTTTCTTCTTACTGCTATCATCTTCCATAATCTTACGTAACTGGGAATTTTCACTGAAAAGGTTGATGGGCCATAGGTTGGGAGACATATACATAAATAAGGTTGAGGTTGGGATTTAAGTAAAGCTTACATTATGTCTGGCTCCAACCAATGCTTTCAGCCTCTGACCTTCCCCAATCTTCCCAGTGCATTAAAAGCTAAAGAAGCTGGCCACAAATATATGATCTGAAACTGCTCCATTTGGACATCTTTATAAATACATGCCATTTCCAGCTCTTGCCAAGCCCAATGAGGCAAGCAGCTCTTTGAAAAATCAATGAGAAGTCTTCTTTATCTGAAGTTCTTCAGAAACCCACACCTCAAGTTCCAAATAAGGTAGCATTTATTTTTTTCTTCTCTCTTTGATATAGAGAAGCTTCCAGGACATATTGTACCTAAAACTAATCACATATTCACCTGGATTAAAATACAATTTAAAATCTATCATAGGAAAATGGAATAATTTCTATTATGGGTATGTTTGTAATAGTGCCAGGTATATCATGAATATTTATAGAATCATTTTTATTCTGGGAATAATAAGAATCTATTTGGCACAGAGACTAGCTAGGACGAAAGTGGGAGAATGATGAGAGGTGGAGGTGGAGGTTTTGGTTTACCCAAGCATTTGAAGAGATGTGGAAGATGTTAAACCTTGGGAGGATTATTTTGGATGCCGGAGTGGGACTGGAGGTTGTTGTTTAGCCATTTCACTGGTGTCCAACTCTTTGTAACCCTATTTGGGGTTTTCTTGCCAAATATCTTGATGGAGTGGAGGAAATTACGGTAATCTTTATTCTCAAAGATTTCACTTTGAAGATCCAACACTGGTCAAATTAAAATTTGGAGACTTTCAAGAAAATTGGGGAGAAGGTAGAGGCAGGATTGGCTCCATCTACAGGAGACCAGGCTGCTTTTTCAGTAAGTATTATTGCACTTCTCAGCCCCTTACAGCTCTTTTCAGACTGACTGTCATATTTGGTACATGGTGAATGTCGATTTTATGTGAGTGGCTACTTCTTTTTTCTAAAAGGGAAAATCAGCAAAGAGCAGGAAGGAGGCCAAGGAGGACAGGTATATCTGTAAACTACAGACAGCTCAGGGAAACTTTCTAGTGCTCCAAGGCTGTAGGGAACAGTTGGGATGGAACAGGAAGTAGGCCTGCTGATGCTCCTTACATCCATACTTCAGCTCAGGGCTTGCCTTCTCCCACTGCCCTCCAGCAGGCATAGAAATCCCTTCCTTATGCAGGATAAGGAAGGCATGACTGGAGGAGAGAGGGAGGCTGGTGACTTTGCACAGCCTGACCTCACTTAAATCCAATTCACTTGCAAGTCATGTCATCACCTTTCTGTCGTCATGGGTCCTTTCTGAGAACGCAGGACAAACCACAAGAAAGAAGGCAGACAACCTTCTTTCTCTTTGCCCCTTCCCCAGTCCTGTAAAATTTGATGAAAGAGTGAAAGCATCTATTCCCCACCATCTGAGCCACCACCTCCATATAAATAGTTACATTCTTTAGACTGCTAGTCTGGGATTATTCTAATATCACATTGAGGGAACCACTTAATTACCTTAATTAAGGTCAGACCTTAATTAAGAGTAGTTCTGAGGAAAACGTCTAAAGCAAGAATTCTTATCCTTTCTTGTCACGGGCTCCTCTGTCAGCCTGATGAAACCTATAGTGGACCCTGTCTCAGAATCATCTATTAAATAAACGAATAAAATTATACTAAAGCACACTTTTACAAGTAATTTTAGAAGCTTCCTGGACTCTAGGTTAAGAACTCCTGATGCCAAGATGTTAGGGGCAGGGGGATAGTTTGTTCCACAGGCCAAAAGTCTTTGACCGTTTGTAACATTGTTTTATAGTGGGGCCGAGTTTTAAGTATATTGGTAAGAATGTCGCCTGGGGCATTAGAAGACCTATATCTGAGTCCTAGTTCTACCCTCAGTTAACTTCATCTGTAAAATGATAGGGATTGGCCCACACCAACACTCTTGAATCTCCAAGGTGGAAAGAAAGGAGTTGCTTCAAGGCCAAGCAGCTAGGTAGTTCAATGGATAGAGTACCAGCTATGGAGTCAGGAAGAGCTGAATTAAAATTTGATCTCAGACACTAACTGGGTGACCCTGGGTAAGTCATTTAACCCTGTTTCCTCAGTTTCCTCATCTGTAAAATAAGCCAAAGAAGAAAATGGCAAACCACCCCAGTATCTTTGCAAAGAAAATTCCAAATGGGGTCATGAAGATTTGGATAAATTGAACAACAAGTTCCAGGGCAAATTTAGGAGTTTTAATAATATTTGTACTCCCTTAATAGTTGGAAGCAGCTAAGGTAAACATCCAATCAGCATGAATAATCAGCTAAAATAGGAAGCTACCAGTTGGGGAGGGTTCTCCCACAACTCACAAGCTGTTCTCCTCTTCCTCCATGACTTTGCATTTATCTCAGTTTCTTTTTTTTACCTCATGAGGAACTAGATTTCAGACTAAAGTCTCTCTACAGGTTTTGCCCTAAACCAGGGAGGGGGCGGGGGAAGAGCCCTCTCAGTCAAAGGGATGTACTTGACGACCTACAAGGGTCAGTTATGAAGGACTTTGAATGTCAAACATTTAGTATTTGCTCCTGGAGGCAATAGGGAACCATTGGAATTTATTGAGTAGAGGAAGATCTGATTGGACCTGAACCTTGGGAAAATCACTTGGGAAAATTGAGTAGAGGATGGGTTGAAGTGGGGAGAGACTGTGGCAGGCAGAGCCACTAGCAGGTTATTACAGTAGTAGAGCCATGAGGTGATGAGGACCTGCACCTGAGTACTGGCAGTGTTAGAGAAGAGAAGGGGAAATACTGCAAAGGTGGAATCAATGGGCCTTGGCAACAGCTCGGATATAGGGGTGAGAGAGTGAAGAGTCCAGAATGACTCCTAGGCTGTGACCCCGAGGGACTGGGAGGATGGTATTGCACTCTACAGTAACAGGGAAAGTAAGAGGGGGTCAGGGTTTGGGAAAAGATAATAAATTATGTTTTGAAAATTTTGAGTTTAAGAAGACTACTGGATAACCAGTTTGAGATATCCAAAATTGAATTTCCTTGTTAGCTCTATTTGTTAGTGATGGATCTGTGAGTCAGTGTGTTATAGTATAAAGAGTACTGGATTTAGAGCCTGAAGCCCTGGGTTCAAGTTCTGCCTCTAAAACTTATTAGCTGTGTATAATTATAGACAAATCACTTAAATCCTCTGGGCCTCAGTTTCCCAACATAAAATGAAGATAAAAATACTTGCACTACCTACTCACAGGGTTGGGGTAGCTAGATGGCTCAGTGGATAAAGCCCTGGGTGTGGCGTGAGGAAGACCTGAGTTCAAATCCATCCTCAGAAACTTACTATCTGTGTGATTCTGGGCAAGACATTTCACTCAGCTTGCCTTATTCCACTGGAGAAGGAAATGACAAACCACGGCAGAATCTTTGCCAAGAAACACTATGATGCACGGGGTCATGAAGAGTCAGATGTGTCTCAACCACAGCAAATCACAGGGTTGTGAGACAAATACTCTGTAGACCTTTACGTGCTTTAGAAGTAAGAATCATTAGGGGGTTATAAATGATCCTGATCAGAAGTATGCCTGTATAGCAAAATCATCGCTGAATGAGGCTAGAAACATTAGGCTCTGGAAGGTGATAGAAAGCCCAGAAAGTCAAATAGTAACACTCTAAGTGAGTCAGCCTAAAAAAATCCACCTGGTTTGGAGTCCAAGGCTCTGGGGTTAAGTGTCAACTTTGCTACTTACTACCTGTGCAGCTTTGGGCATGTCATGTAACATTTGTGGGACTCTGTTTCCTGACCTGTAAAATGAGAGGGCAGATGTCTAGAAACCACCTTCTAGCTCTAAATCTATAATCTCAGAGATTAATAGCAAAGCATCATAGGCAGCAAGAACTTCCATAACGAGACCTAACTCTGACCCTTTATCAGTCAGACAAAGTACCTTGGACAATAACAACGTATCCTGTGTGTCTTCCCTGTTAAGGGAAGCGAGATTGAGACAGTGAGTAAGGAAAAACTGAACTGAGATCTTAAGGACAATTAAATTGTATCTGTCTTTGTTGGTGTTTCATGACTCCATTTGGGGTTTTCTTGGCAGAGACACTGAGAGCTTTGCCATTTCCATTTTGAGCTCATTTTACAGATGAGGAAGCTGAGGTAAACAGGGGCAAGTGACTTGCCCAGGGTCACACAACTAGTAAGGCTAGATTTGAACTCAGGAAGATGAGCCTGTCTGACTCCAGAGCTGTCGCTCTATCCACTGTGCCACCCAGTTGCATTCTGTATCCATCTAGATAGAAGGAATCAGACTTCTGTATTGGAAACAGAACTCTTCTGCCTGAATGCCTTGCTCATGGAGCTGGAGCTCTTCCACCTCCATTCTTTGCACCACCTTTCTCTGTCCAAAACAAAAAGATTGCTAAAGTCTGTGCTGATGTCTTGGACCTCTCCCTGCCACACTATATCAGTCTAACCCAGAGTTTTGCCTCCTCCCTGTAGCCAAGATAGAGCAACACCTCCAGTGTTCCTCATTCAGGAGGCTGAGGATACATGCCTACAGACTATTTCCAAAGTGGTCACATGGCATCTTTCTTCTGAACCATTCTACCAACCAATCCAGGGGCTCCTACAAAAGGAAGACATATCACACTGCAAATGTCCTTTTTGGGACAGCTGAAGATCTTTCACTTGGCACAAGGTAAATGATGGCGATTTATAAGAAAAGGTTAATGAATTACTGATAAATCTTTGACATAAGATTTTGAAAAAGGAAAATGCTTTGGCTGGCCACATTCCATGATTCCAAATCTACTTAAGCCATGGCACATGAAGCATGGCACTGTCCATACTGATTAGGTCTGAAACTTCCTTTTGTACTACACACCAGAGAAAGGAGAATAGCTAAGAGTACTGGAAAGGCAAGAATGGCTAACTAAGTAATATTTCTTCTTTCTTTTTCACCTTCGGTTTTATTGACACCTTTTTTTCCCACAGTGTGATATAGCAGAAAGAATCCTGGATTGGAGAAGGTTCCAATGCAAACTCGCCCTCCTAATGGCAGTGTGACCTTGCACAAGTTATTTAATCTGTCTGGGTCTCATTTTCCTTTTAAAATGAGAGTCTAGATTAGATGCCTTCTGAGGCCCTTTTCAGCTCTGAGTCTATGGTCCTGGGATTTCTGGACATATCCTTACTCATCTTGTGATCAATACAAGTTATTTAGCAAGCAGTCAAGACTTTACCATCAACCAATGAGTAAACAAGGAAAACCAACATCCTGAGCATTTGATTATTCACCCCAAATCACCACTTTTAGCTGGAGAGCCATGGCAAATTTGAAGAACCATCCACCAAACCGAGACCTCGAGAAGGGATTGTTCTAATTGTGTAGAAATGTCATTGTCACCCTGTAAGGGTTAACGTTAAGCTGATACCATTGAAAATCTCATTACAAGAATTGTGGCAGGTAGTTGAGCTGCCTGCATGGCTGACTGACTCAGCGGGCCCCCGAGATTTATATGCCCACACTCTTCTGCAGAGTCCTTGATTGTGTTGGCTCCATGTGAGTGTGCAGTTAGAGGGCTTTCTATTGATGAAGAAGGCGGTGAGAATCAGCTTACCAGCGACGACTTGACAAGATCAGTGGGACATAAGGATATCCTTACTATCAACAGGCTCATAGAAAGATGGATCTCAACTTTGGAAGAGTTGACACATAGAGTTTAACAACATGGCACTGAGGAAAGAATTTTTGGTTTTGGGTCAACAGATAGGAACTCGGGAACCCCAGCTCTCCAGGTTTTTACCTATGTGAGGTCATTCACTGTGAGCAAGTCTCTACTTCTCTATTTCATTTTCTCATCTGTAAAAAGGATGAAAAGGACTAGATTGGGGGTTTTAACTTTTTCATGCGTGCTGGATCCTTTTGGCAGTCTGGTGGAGTCTCATGGATTTCTTCTCTGAACAATACTTTTAAATACATACATACATACATAGGATTACAAAGGAAACCAGTTATATTGAATTTCTTTTAAAAGTCCAAAGAACCCAAGGATGAGAACCACTGACTAGATAACTTTGAAGGTCATTTCTAGCTTAAAATTCTCTAATCTAATTTATATAGATGAAGGAAAGACCAGAAGAGTTCAGTGACCTCTTTTTAGATCCCCATTGCTTAGTGTTGTGTCTGACATATAGTAGGTGCTTAATAAATGCTTGTTGCTTGATTGCCTGAAGCAGCTTAGCAAGTTGGGGAACAAAAGTAGACTTGGTGGAGGGTGGGGGATGGTGTTTGAACTTCCAGCCCGGGATTCTTGCCTTCTGCCATCCTAAAGAGGCATTTCTTACTTCAATAAAGTAAGACAAATTTGTTTTGGCTATGTGGACATTTTATATTTTAAAATACTTTTAGTTTTAAAAATAAGTATTCTTATAAGCCAAATAAGGCAGCTGCTGGAATTAATATAATTAGTCAAAGGACATTAAAGCCAAACCTTATTAATACACTCCTCAAATTGGCTTAAAATTACAATGGTATTAAATTTATTATGAATTATGTTGCTTTTAAAGGGATTATATTTTATACTTTCGAATTTCCCTTTCATTATATCCTGCTCTATATACTGGACTTTGGAGGAATGAAACATTGAATTTTGTTTGCATTTTTATGTTGGTTAATATTATGTTGGTAAGGAGGAGAACAAAATCAAGTTGTTGAAAGTGAAAAAAGTTAATAAGCAATAAGCTGTTATTCTTTTATTATATTAAAAATATTATTTCTTTTGAAATTCTTTTAAAATATTACTTCTGTTGATATTTTTGTTCCTATGACCCCAGTTTCTGACTTTCTCCCCCTCCCCTTGGCTTTCCACTCCTTGTAACAAAGAAAATAAAGAAAAAGAAACAGATCAGCATATCCACCCCATCTTATGTTTTATGCAATATTCATCACCCCAAGTCTCTGCTTTGACAAAGAGGGCAATAAGGGGTAAAACCTATTATTTTCAAAATGTCAGAGCCGCTCTTCTTAGAAAAATTTCCATAAAATGAGAGAATACCTTCTCTTTTGATGGTGTTAATTTAGTCATACAACTTTTCTGTCTCTCCCTTTGGGATGATGTAGAATTTTCACTTTCCTCTTGTAAACTTTTTATTAAATAGTGTAATTATCTTTGAAGGAGCAAACTGTGGCTTTCTGAGACCTGTCAGAAATACCAATTTTGCCTCTCCATTGCTCTGAAGTCTAAAATTCTCCCCCTAGGATGGGCACCGGTGCTTCATTCACATTTAAAGATGGCTACCTTACCCACACTCCATGGGTGTGGGTCATCATTGACAGTCCAGAGAGTGAAATGGGAGCCAAATATCACTCATTTCCTGCTGAATGCCTACCTGGATCTGCAGTATTCTTACCTCAAAGAAGTGCATTTAATTTGGTTTGCATTGTCACAGAGTAGAATGAAAATCATCTTCTGGGACATTTAAAAAAACACACCATTAATGATGGTGGTTTTCAAGACACCTATTATTTACTGCTTCGAATTCATCATTGTTTTGGAAGGAACTGGCTTAAAATATTCCTCACCTCCCAGAATATCATACAGTCTTTAAAAAGACCAGTGGAAAGGAGTATTTATTAACACCTACTATGTGTCACCTCAGTTGATTCTCACAGCAATGTGATGTACATGCGCATTTTACAGATGAAGAAACTGAGGCAGACAGAGGTCAAATGTCTCATCCAGTGTCACGTGATTTGCATCTGAAGCCAGATTTTATCTCAGGTTTTCCTGACTCCAACTGCATTGCTCTGTCTACCTCACACCTACCAGTGACTGGCAAAGTTATTTGCATACATGTATAGAGCCTTCAAGTTCAGGCAAATCAATGTCCTCCCAAGTTCATGATTATGGCATTTGGGGTCTTGAATACTGTTTTTCATAGTGCTATCTGAAGGAAAATGAGCGCCTTTGGTAGACATTTCCTCTGGTTGATGATCAAAATTTAGGTCTACTGGCTATTCCTCCTCTCCTTGAATTAACTTGTCTAAATCAACCTTTTTTGGTTGTTTTTCTTGCACTTGGCACAGAGCAATCCATTAAAGCTTAGCTGGTGTGTGTCTCTGTGTGGCAATTAGAAGCAAACACAGACATTACAGGCAGTAATAACTCATAATCTGAAGTGAACACACAGACAGCAAATAACAGTCTTACACAGGAGGGGAAGATTGTTGGCTCAAAATATGGGGTTTTGCTTTTGGTTCTCCCTCACTTCTGCACAAGCTTAGATTCTATCCTGGACCCCTAAAGGGACAGAAAATATGAGGAGTCACTGCCAATGGAAGACTGGTCTAAAATGGAATCGATACTATACATATACTATATACTATACATCATTTGGAAAATATGATTCAAGTAAAGGAAAAACTTTTTTTCAGGAACATATCTATTTGGTAGAACAAGATCATTTCCTTATCAAATATTTTTGTTTCCTCTATTTAGGGTTTAAAAACATATAATTGATCACTTTGGATTTCATTTCATAGCCATTTGCGGATCCTTTACCTTTGTTTTTGAACAAGTACACATTGTGATTCTTTAGTACTCATACTATAGTGTACTTTTTAAAAGCATAATCGTTATTTGATGGATAGAATCATCCTGTGCATTGGATCACTATCTCATCCCCACTTTTCAGAATGAGGAAGAGGAGGAATGGTACGTAAAAACTTCAAACATTTTAGATCCCTGCCTAGGTCTTGATCTTTGCTTCCCATTCTGTAAAAGTAACCAATGTACCCAACTCAGAGCATAAGATATTTCTAAGCACCTGGATGGCTTGAGAGGAAAAAAGAACCTGTGCATCAAGGAAAAGTGCTACCAGGTGTTCATCTTAATTTTCTAAGCCATCATCCTGTGGTTGTTTTACCAGCTGTCTATATTATCCTTAATTTCAAAACAGGTGGATTATTCACAGAATGGGTCAGTGAATTTGATGTTAATTCCTGGAAGAACTTTTAGAATGCCTTCTTAAAGTGATTATATGTGAGCCTTCAGGGAAATAAGAGGCAACTAGGTATTATGGTGGATTAAGTGCTAGACCTGGAGTGGGCAAGACCTGAGCTCACATCTGGCTTCAGACATTAGCCATGTGACACTGGGCAAGCCACTTAACTGCTTGCTGCTTCAGTTTTCTCATCTATAAAATAAGATAATGATAGCCCTACTCACAGGGTTGTTATGAGGATAACCTGAGGTTATAATTTTAAAGTGATTTGCAAACTTGAAGTTCAGTATAAATGCTTGC
>CM053769.1:696778546-696797927 GCA_028658325.1 Potorous gilbertii | reverse complement strand
CTCTATCCACTGCACCATTTAGCTGCCTACAAACCCTATAAAAAAACAAAAAAGACAAGGTACTGGAAGAAGGGGGCATCTCAGGTCAGGAAGAAGATCTGAGTCCATTTCATTAGAGGGGACTGTGGACCCTTTAATAAAGTCCTGTTGCTTTAGAGCCCTGTCTCAGTGGTTTTTCTTGTTGGTTGAACAATTATAATGTCCACAAAGGGAAACAACCTTGAAAAGGAAGATAAAGCTGACAGCCTTAGCCTAAGCCAGGGAGGAAGTTGTTCCTTGATTCATGCTTATGATTATGTAATTCATAATCATATGTAAGTCTTGACATCAGTACTGACTTGGCCACTGTCAGTGCTCACAGCCACACTCTGGATTACTAAAAGGTAATGGTGGGTAGTGGTTTTTGAAGACTTGGTTCCTGCTTGAACGCCTATATTTATCACCTTCATGACCCTGGGCAAGTCGCTTTATTTCTATGAGCCTCCATGTACTCCTCTCTAAAATGGGGAGGTACATGACCTTGACTTGCGTGACCTCTTTAGTGAGGTTGTTGTGGAACCTAGAGAGATACGTAAGTGTCTTATTATAGTTACATTCAAATAACATGGGACCGGGACAAATCGTACTAGGGCCAAATTGACATATTTCAATTCAATTTCTAATATAGGTTTCATGTTTGTAACTTGGGCAGCTAAGGTGGTTTATTAGATTAAGCAATAGGCCTGGAGTCAGGAAGAGCTGAGTTCAAATCCAGCTTAAGATATTTACCAGTGGCATGAATTTGGGTGAGTCATTTAATCTGTGTTTGTTTCAGTTTCCTCAACTGTAAAATAGAGATAAAAATATCATTTATATCCCAGGGTTGCTGTGAAGATATCTACAAATATCTAATCTAATATGAAAAATGCAATACAGTTATAGCACTTAGCAAAATGCCAGGCACATAGAAGGTGCTATATACATATATATATATACATATATATATGCTAGTTGTATTATTGTTTCTATAGCTATTATTAACCTTTCTCTGTATATACATATTATTGAATGATTTTTCTTTTTTTTTTTCCTTAGGAGAGGGCAAAGAAAAACTAGTTTTATTTGTCCGCTCTTCAGAAGTTCTGTATCATGCCTTAGAATGATAATAGCAATGATAGCTAATATTTATATAGCATTTACTATGTGCCAGGAACTATGCTAAGCACTTTATAATTATTGTTTTATTTATTTATTTTAAAATTTTAAATTAATATTATTAATTTAATTTTAATTTTCATTTAATAATTTATTTAAATTAATATAATAAATTAAATATAGAAATTTAAATGGTTTCTTCACAATAACACGGTGAAATAATAGTTTAAAGAATTAAATGAAGAATTATTGAAAGAGGTGCAGGAAGGAAAACGTGTCAAAGGAAAGCTTATCCTAACACTAAGATACTGAGTGATGCAAGCAACAGTTTTTATTAAGGGCTTACGATGAGTTAGGCACCATGCTAAGCACTGAGAATATAAATACAAACAAAAAGAAAGGCCATCCCTGCCCTCAAAGAGTCTACATTTGAATGGGGGTAGCCATTATAATAAACAGAATAATATAGAGAATGATAAAGAGAACATAATAAAGAGAAGCTCAAAAGAGAGAGGTGGGTTAGATGCGTGAGGAAGAACCTTCCTAAGAAGGAGCATGATGGAGAAAGAAATACAGAGAGTTGAGTCAAGACTGGAGAGGAATGAAAGAATGGACAAAGATGGCTTGGGGCCTTCTTTGAAATGGAAATATCTCCGTATTATCTTGATTTTTTAATGTTGTGTTTTTTCTTTTTTGCAGTTTCATGGAATTTCTAATCCATTAAAAAATTTGTCCACATGCTTAATCCATTTAAAAATTAAAATATTTTTAAAAGACCTTCATTTAGAAAGGCCAAGTTCACCCACTGCTTCCCAGGCCTTTTCTAGTAGTGTTGACCTTGTCTTACCAATGGACTTCAATGACCCTAGAGGAGAGAATAAGGCTGAGGACTTTGGAAATCTCGGCCCTCTTTAAATCTAATTCAGAAGCAAGTCAAGACATCACCTTCATGATGTCATCAATCTTCTTCAAGAGCAAAGACAAACAAGAAAATCATATTCTAAAATGGCGCACCATTGTCAGCACAATATGTCAACTGAAAACAAATATATTGAGAGAGCTCCATTACCTATAGGGGCCCTTTCTTCCTTTTTGGGTTCTGCATTAGACAACCTCCATGGCAGTGACAAACATTTTTAATGAGTCTATATTTACCATTATATCTCTGTGCCGTAGAGCTAATATATTACTACACATATCTGGGAGAGATATCGTAGATGGGCAATGAAGTTGGCCCAGAATTAACCAAGAGAAGTCGAGTGTGTTAGATTGCTTTGGGGAAAATTTCTCAGTGCTATTGGTAACTCCAAGCTGCTCTCCAAAACACAAGTCCAACTTTTTAAAGATGCTGTTCTGGTGATACTATCATGGAATATCATAATTTCTGTAGAACTAAAGTTCAAGGTCCCTGAAAAGGCAAAGGAGAAGTGCCTGGTGCATATGAATAAGGCACAACCCATTATCACTCAAGATCTGAGCAAAAGTAGTATAAAAGGTGGCATCTGAGAGCTATATGACAAAGGGAAAAAGATAGTCTAATCACTTAGTGAGAGTGGGAGATTGGCAATAATCAATATGAATATTCCACTGGTTTTCACATAATGTCAAGAATTCTAAAATAAGACCCAGTGAAACAGACTTTTTCTGGAAGATTTATGCAAGGACATGAACAATAACACCAGAGGACGAGTTGACTTGGATGGGTTCTGATCTCCATCAATGGAGGTGGTTCCCACATTGATAAGCTTATAAATCTAGCAAATTATTTCAAAATTTATTTTCATTGTTTACCTCTGCCTTCCAGAAATATTATCTTTCTTTATTCTTATGGTCTGGCTACTTAAAATACAGCTTAATCAGAATTACTTTTAGAGGCAACCCCAAAATTCTAGATTGAGGGAAGCCAATGGATATCAGCTTTGAAAAACAAAACTAAATATCCATACCTACCTACCACAGAATAACTGAATTAGCTCCACTGTCTAAACCCATCAGATGTCACACACTAATAATCTGGTCCAGCCAACTCAGCCTACTCTCCCTCTTCTCTAGTATAGTGGGCCTTCTTACATATGTGATAATCACTGGGGGTGGGGTGTAGGGGATGAAATCATTCACACAGTTCACTTTGAAATATCAATCAGGGAAGTGTTTCTGGCTTTTTGATCGGCTGTGTATAGGACATGAAAAGCTTGAATCCCTCCCTAGGGGCTAGAGCAAAGGGAGAGAGGGAAAAAGAAGTAAATCAATAATCTTTCTCCTGAAAATGAAACCATGATTTATAGTGCATTCATAGAATACCAGCCTGCTCATTTGTAAGGAACTGAAGGATCAATTCTGAAAGCAAGAGCTGAGAAAAGTACCATGAAATCCAAGCAATTCCCTGGGACTCAGTTGGGGGTCCTGCTGATACCAGCTCACTCCATTACGGTGTCCATCATAACCTAGTGAACACATGCCCATACTTCAAATCTCGTTAAGTAAGGTCCCTCCCATCATCTGTGGTATTTGTGTCTCTTCTTGGGTAAATAATTGAAAATTCCCACACTTTCATAGACAAAGGAAAAGAAATAAAGGAAGGTGTATGTGTGTTCAGGGTACCATATTGGTAAGAGAAAATGGTCTTCCCCATCCTGCTCAGCAGCCTTTTGAACATCACAATAGTTCTTTGTAAGTTGGCAGGATTCTCTCTTGTTGAGGTTTCAGGCTCTATCCTTCTTCTAATATTAATTACCAGTGCAAAGTGCAGGTGACCATCAGTCTCACGACTAATAGAGCTTCAGGTCATAGCAACTGCAACCCATTGCCCAGAAAGTGTCCAGGAAGGTGAAATTTCAAGAGCACTAGAAGAGAGGGATGAAATCAATTCTATATGCCAGTGTAAAGATCTCATATACCTAATGCTAGTAATAAGCTACCTGTCCCAGAACAAATTTGGGGCAGTATATTTCCCCCTGTCCTCTTGGTTTTAGAGAGTATCCACTTAACCCTGTTTGCCTCATTTCCTTATCTGCAAAATGAACTGGAGAAAGAATGCAAACCATTCCACTATCGTTACCAAGAAAACATCAAATGGTTTGCAGAGTCAGACATGATTGAAAGTTGACTGAAAGGACATTCTTGTGTCTAAATGTCTCACAAATTCTGTTTTCCTCTGGAATTTTCTGGAATCTTATGAGGGACCCCATAAAAAATGAAAACCACAGACTACATTAAAAAGAAAAACCACCCATATACAAGTGAGTAGGGGAATTCAAAGTAAAAAAGGCTAATATCACTTAATACCAATGTCCTGGGAAGACCAATTTATTGAACCTTTGTGAATGCAACTTAGAGTTTAGCTTTGTTTCCTTCTTTCTTAAGTACCAAAGAACAGTCAACCTTGTGGAAAAAAAAAAACAAAGCATGTGGGGACACAATAACCTTTCATTTTGGCAATCTCTGTTTTGGACAAGGGGAGAGATCATTTGTCTTCGCAAACATGCCAGGCATAATATGAAAAGAGTGCTTTGGGGCCCAACAGAATGAGTCCTGAGATTACAGAGAGCTTTCCCCTTCCACAATGTGAGGCAAATAACATCTTGTCTGGGAAGTGAAGCCAATGCATTCCCAAGGATTACAACCCTTGGGAATGATCGTGACGCTCAAACAAAGAACAAGGTAAATTTATAGAAGGCATAGACTATTTTTATGTTCCTCTAGGTGAAAGTTAATTTAAAAGCACAGCAGTTAGTTACTAAGGTTTTGATAATTGTGTTAATTAGAAGTCTCAGATAAAGGATCTAATTAGGTTAATGATGAACTTAATCCAACCAAGGTATTCTCAAATCAATTCTATTTAATGGATCAAATGAACTACACGAGAAAATATTATTTCTTTTGTGTTTAGAAAATCACAATGAGCGGAAAAGTAAGACAAAATCCTACATTGTGAGGATGTCCTAGGACCTATGTTTGGGATAAAATTATTTTTTTTAATTAGGCATATAAATGACAAAAATTTGATATGTAGAGACTGGGACAATTATTTTCAACCACTTCTTCCTGGTACTATTTAGATAAAAGAGTGAAAAGTAACAGATAGATCTGTTTGAGATTATCTTGTTTTTAATGGGAATGATATGCTGACAACCTCAACTGTGACCATAAGCATACATACTGGACATCCTGGGCCAAATATCTCAGGTCAGTCTAAAGTGTACCCAGTCAAAGGTTGGTGTGCCCAAAGGCCCTCACCCTCGCTGAAACCTGCTTGACCCTTCTCAAAAGGAGGGACTTAACGCTGATTTTTTTGATCTTTTTTTTAGTATATGCATTAACATACCATGAGAACTCTGATGTATGAAATAAAATGTATTCAAGTCCAGTCTGTCAAAATCCTGACTAAAATAGTCCAAGCTATGAGGCAGCTCATCTCAATTTGGATTCAGTGCAAGAAATAATAATAGAGTTTACCATTTCAATTCTGATCCCTTCCATTCCATTCTAATCCAGGTTAGACAAATTAAGGCAGAGCTAGAAGAGTGGGGGTAGGAGGTAGGCAAAGCATTCAGATCCAAAGGAAACCTCTAGAAGCAGCTCTCCCCACCAGGCAAGGTTTGGAGAGTTAGAATGGACAGAAAAAGAAAAATGAAGACGCTGGTTCTTGTAGTTCCCCTTCCTCAGAGCAGATCCTTTACAGGCTCTACCTTTCTCTTCCCAAGGGGGTGAGAATCGGAGGAGAGTGACCTTCCTTTGATTTACAATCTCACTGCCTCCCTGACTTTGGAGGCTGGAGCTTCTCCTGAGTTGTTTGTCGTTTGCATATTCTGGATTCCATATCAAAACCCTACTCTTTTCCCCCATTCAAACAGGTGTGCCCTTTTATCTGGCTTGCTTGACTCTTATTCTTCCATACCAGAAACCTCATTGGAACTTCATCCTCAGCATCTTTTGCAATCAACTGCCCTGCCCTCAGGCTGCCAGTCAACAGGCATTTATCAGATGCTTACTATATGCCAGGCAATGTGCTAAGTATTGTGGATACAGAGAAATAAAAAAAAAAAATCCTTTAATTTTTATCACTGGTCTGTCCCCGGCTCAGAGCTCATAGAAATCTCAGTGCATCTCAGCGTGGGAAGAAAATGCTATCTGTGAAGACTGCCATTCCCAGAGAAAGTCTGTATCCCTAGTCACATAAGAAAGAATGCAAGGCAGGAAGATGAGATGTTATCATTGTTTATTAGTTGTCATTGTCAAAGAAGACCATGACATCAGGGAGGGGATGCCATGACATTCAATGAGGGATGGGGTTTTAGGGAAAGACCAAAATCAGGTTATCTAAGATTCAAAGAACTTACAATCCATAGTGAGATTTTTGTGACCGTAAAATCAGACCCTTACCACTTCCCACTGTCATTGAGCTGCTTTTGTAACTTCTCTCTGGTGGACATGAACAGAAAGGGCTGTGGCCCAAACCCTTAGGTGAGGAGGCAGCTTTCATTTGTCATCACTCAACAGATCTCCAAGGAGGAGAGTGGGTGTGGAGCACTTCCTGTAATTTTGCAGACCACAGAATTCCTTAGACATGGTGAGGGCAGTAAACGGATGTCTATAGTGTCTGGATGATGTTATATCAGCCCCATCCTGCCTAAATAGAGAGATAATATACTTTGAAAAGTGTGCTGAGATGGGGGAAATGATGATGACTAAACCCTTGAATCTATATTTATCATTAAGAAGATTTCACTAAGGCTGACTTTGGAGCCCCTCGTGGGAGAACTACTTCTGAGACATAAACAAGAGCCACTCACTGAAGGAAATGGCTATCCTATAGTCATGCTTCAACATTCTTTAAAGATTTTATCATCATTGCTTCTCAGTCTAATTTGCTCTTAGGATAAAAAGGTAAGAACAGTGAAAATAAGTTGCCATGGCAGAAAATGCTATCTTAGATCTAGAGATGGAAAAGACATTAGAGGCTACATAGTCATTCCTCTCATTTAATAGGAAAGGAAATTGAGAACGAGAGTTGAAGTGACTTGTTCAAGAACACACAGTTAGCATCACATTCAAGATTTGAACTCAGTTCATCTGGGCAGAGTGTCTAGGGTTTGGTGCAACACAAGAAAACATGGATTTCATCCCAATCCAGGTAAATACAGAAGTTATATATGTGAATACTGAGGTACCAAACTTCTCCTTCAGTTTTCCTTATAAAAGACTTGTGGGGTTCATATTATTGACACTAGACTCTCTGATTGTTAGGAATAGATACAGGAATTCTAGGGCTGTCATGTCTGCTGTGTTTATTATACAAGGAATATTGGGGGGAAGCAGACTATAGGACTGTTGCCCTACTCTACAAGATATCCCATTCTAAATGCCCAATAGATATTTCATGATGTGGAACCAGTATTCAGGACAGAGATTTTAGGTCTAGACATAGAGATCTTGAAAGCCCATGTGAGCTGATGAAGTCATCCATTGAGGAAGAATAATGAGAGAAGAGAAAGCGGATCAAGGCCAGAGCCTTAGGGCACAGCCCCAGTTAGGGGTGTCACAGACATTGAGCCAGCAAAGGGGACTGAGGAGAGGTCACACATGTAGGAGGGGAACCAAGAGAGAACAGTATCATGACAACTTAGAGAAAAGATCATAGTTGGGAGGAGAGAGTGATCAAGTGCTAAATTCTGTAGAGTGGTCAAGAGGAAACATTGAGAAAATTCCACTGGATTGGACAACTTAGAGAGCACTGGGAACTTTGAAGATGGCAGCTTTGATTCAGTAAGAAGTCAAAGATAAAGAAGAAACTGGGAACCTGGGAGATCAGATGAATGGTGATCCTCTCCACAGAAATAGGAAAGTTCAGAAGAGAGTTTTTTGGGAGGAAGATAATATTCTTGCAGTTAATCCATGAACATGTCTCTCTCCCAACAAAAAATAGAAAGTTGTGTGTATGTGTGTGTGTGTGTGTGTGTATGAGAGACAGAGACAGAGAGACAGAGAAAAAGAGAAAGACAGACAGAGACAGAGAGAGACATAGAGAGACAGAGACGAAGACACAGAGAGACAGACAGAGAGACAGAGACAAGAGAGAGAGAGGGAAGGAGAGAGAGAGAGGAGGGGGGGAGAGAGAGAGGGAGAGAGAGAGAGAGGGAAGGAGGGAGGGAAGGAAGAAGGGAGGGGGAAGGCAAGAGGGAGTAGAGAGGCAGAGAGAGAGAATGACTAGTTGCTGCTCCAGAGGCGATAGTCCACAATGATGGAAAAGGGCTGGGGGCCAGGGTGTGAGGAATTTGGGGAGTGGTGGAAATTTACCTTTGTAGTTACTGTCATTGTCCAGGCCTATTTAGGATATATCCTTTGTCCTCTGAGCCAAGTGTTGTACAGGGACAGATGTCTAGCCATGGGAGGAGGTAAAGTAAGGGAATGTTAAAGGGTGTCCTATAGGTGCATTAGAGACAAATCTGAGCATGGTGATCATGAGGATGTGGCCCATCTCACCTCCTGATTGAATATCATTTAACCCTTAAAGTTACAACCTTCCAAAGGCCACATTGGAGACCATTGGGCTATAAAACAAAACATAGATACTTTCCTTCCCTCAGTTCTTTATCCTTTATGTTCTCTCCTCCTCATGCTGCTCTCCTTCCCCAACCAATGAAAGGGAGAAAACTAAGGAAACCATGACTAGGATGAGGGGAGGCCCAGCCAGACATTGTTGAGGTCAGAAAAGTAATTATGTTTTCTTTCTCCATCCTAAAAACTCTTCCATCACCCATCTGCTCACACAATAACTGACTGTCATGATCTGGTCTAAAAGTGAACATACACTGGCTCTTGGTGATACAGACTTCCTGCTATGTAGCCAATGTGGTAGACTACTATCTTTTTGAGTGCAGAAACTATGTCCTTTTATACTTTTCTATCACAGGCCCAGTACTTGCACATTGTAGTTATTTAATAAATGTAGAGTGACTCTTCCCTGAGATGCTATTGGCTTAAGTCTACCTGGGAGGAAAAGGAGGTAATCTTGGCTTTCATTCTCCCTGAAGGGAGGAGAGGAGCATTCATTCATGGAATTCTGTGTTTTTCTATTTGCTTAATAGTCAGCCAGCACAATTTTCCAGGATCTGAAAATACCCACACATTTATGTGAAAATATTTTTGTCTATTTACCACTTAAAGAGCTTCCATTGTAGTCCTTTATAAAGCAAAACCTTGACAAACCAGTATATAAAAGTCATGTTATAATTACTAAATTTTCTGATTTTACTAAAAGTTAATCAAAGAACTTCCATGTTTCATTCTTTCTTTTTGCAAATGTCTTTAAAATAATGTTAATCTACTTTTCCTGCCATAGGAACAGAGGATATTGAATGCCAATGATTTCTCCTTTAAATATTCAGGACACCAGAGGGCTTCAGGGCCAATCACCATTGCTCTGACGCTTGGGTGGATTCATGATCTAATCAATGAGGTTACCTCCTCCACTAGCAAAGATTGCAATCTATCTATGCCTTCTTAACCTGTGCTACTCTTGTCCTTGTCCTTTTATATACATCCTCCTTATAAGAGCTGGTATTCTGGAGTACTTCATTTGTGGGTTTTCAGGATAACTTGTGAAATGTCAATGTGAGAACTGGTCCGTCTTCTTTTCCAATCACACATACAAAGGAAGATAACTTTTATGGCTCTTACTTCAGAGACTCTTAGATGGTTAAACCCTTTCAATATTCTCAACAAATTCTTATGCAGACTTCACTGCAATACCTCCAGTGATGGGGGATTCATTACTTCCTGAGGCAGCTCATTCTAATGGCTATTCTTTTTTGAATCTCCTCTTGAACTCAACATAATGGCAAAAAGACCCTTGTTCTTAGCAGTCATGGCTATTCTTACTTCATCATGGGCTTTGATATTTCTGAAACGATTTTTGCTATACTATTTTATCCTTTGCCCACCTCTTGTGTATATTAAAAAAAATCTTTTCCTTCAACTTCTTCCACAAAAGCTTTTCAAATTTTATTATCAAAAAAATTTAGTCTGACCTTAAAACACCAACAATAAAATATTCCATACCACACCACAAAAAGAGATTCTTTGCAAATTCATGAATTGTCACTATTTTGTACCCTGTAGACATCTTTTTTTAAAAATCTAAGTTAAAAATAGACAAAATATTTAAGTAATGAACATAAATATATAAAATCAGTAATTCATTCTGTAATGGATAAGTGGTCAAAGAATAGGGCCAAGAATTCAATAGTTGTGGAACGAGAGGCACACTAACAGTACTGGCAGGGCTGTGAGCTGGTCTAGCCATTATAGAAAGAAATTTGGAATAAAGCTAAGAAAGTGACTAAAAGTCCTTATCCTTTGACCCAGAGATGCCACCATTAGACATATACTTCAAGGAGGTTAAAGATAGAAGAAAGGATCTTTAATACACCAAAATATTCATAGTAGCACTTTTTGCAATGTAAAGATCCAGTCACATGGTAGAGACTCATTGGCTAGAGAATGGCCACACAAAATGTGGTATGTGAATGTAGTGAAATATTACTGCAACATAAATGATAAATATGAAGAATACAAAGAATCAGGGAAGAACATATGAATAGATATGAAGTAAAATAACTAGAACCAGGAAAAATAGGCAATGCCCACAACAATGTAAGTTGAAAATGAACATCAAACCCGGCCCTGAGAAAGAGATGAGAAAATATGCCATTCCTGTTTGTAGACATCGGGAGTCTATGGATGGCAAATGGAATTTATGGCTGTCATGTTTGGTTGATATGTTGATTAGTTTCTCTGTTCTTCTTTATTGTAATGAATGACTCTCTGGAGATAGAAAGGATGGGGATATATGTGGAAGTGAAGGCCATTTAAAAGCAAAAGATAGTAACAAAAAAATAATCTTTGTTAGTAAATGAGTTCCTTGTGCAGAAGACATTTGTTTCTTTAGGCATTGACTTCATTTTCTTCTAATTTGAATAATTTCTTTTCCTCCCCTTGTTTTCCCTATCACTTACTTTCTAATACCACACACACTCACAGTGACCTGTCCCATTCCCCATGTTCCTCAGTTCTCTGGCCTTGCTTGGTAGTTCAGAGCTGCGCAGTGTTGTTTTCCCTGGCACAAGAAGTATAGAACTTTGCAGTGCTGGTGCTACTGGGGTGTAGTCCCTTTTCAGACTTTTGCTCCCAAAGAGATGTGGCTCCGTTAGCCACCGTGCCCTGAGCAAAGTTCCACAACCCTGAACTGAGGTCTCCATGGCACCAGAAAGAAGGACGGGCAACTATGGTATAGGTGTGTGTTTTAAGTCTGTCATATCTTTGGAGATCTTTCCATGATCTTATAAACAAACTACTCACAAACCTTTGCTTCTTTTGTCCTTTTCTGATACATGAATATGTACATGCACTGATTCTCTTTCTTTACTTCTCCACGTTCCCATTCCTTTAATGCAAGAAAACATCTAAAAATAAATAGTCACTCATTCTCATTTCCTACAGATGCTGGCTCTGTCCCTGGTGCTTTCTCTTGGCCCTCAGCGGAGATGCAGTAAAAGGAAAGTTAATGAAATGCAGCAGCCCCAAGCTGCATGCGGCACTGTGAGCCCTGTGATTTAGGAGCTGAGGGCTATCTGTGCCAGAGACAAGCTAAAAAGAGAACCTGTCTACGTAGCTGATCGGATGCCCTGGTTATGTAATGTAATGCACACTACCAGTCTGGCAGAGGAGTGGAAGAGGACACCTCATTGGACGCGCAAAAAACTTTAAAAGTAAAAATGACAACATTGGATTTAATGGAGCGGCTATTCTCCAAATGAACCACAGCAGAAACACTAAAGGGAAATGGAACTGGATTGGAATTGGATGAAATACAATTCCATTTTATTCTGCAGTAGAATAGATGTTTCCTAGTACTTCTCCTGTCTGATCTTCTTCTTGCTAAGTCTGGTAATAATGCCAAGACTTTCATTTCATGCTGAGTTCCAAGTGGGTTCCATAAGTGCTCCCTTATCCTTTTGGAAAATAATGTAATTTTCCTCTGGGGTCAACAGTCAAGTCCCCCTGTAAAATTGCATTTTGAGGATGGTGTAGATTTACCTGTGGTGTGCCTAGAGGAAATTTTAGGATCGACCGTGGTAGCTACACCCCGAAAGTGCCTGTGACCCAGAATTCTCAGCCAGCTTTCTTAGAACAGAACTCATTTGTCTCTCCCCTTACCTGAGTCACCCACCCCCCAATCCAGGGCCTGATATACTCCAGGTGATTAGTAAATGTTCTTCTATGATTAGTAAATGTGTATTAGTGATTAATTCCTAGAAAGAATTGAGGGCAAAAAGATGATTTTAGAGGCACAAAGCTCTTGTTTGCTATGGTCACCCCACTGCATTATTATAGAACTTGTCACTTGCCTTGCACAATGAGAGAGCTGAAAACTGACTGTCTTTAGGGCAAATGAGAGAGGACCACAGCTGCTTTCCTACTATAGGGCAAGAGAGCTAACCTTCGAGGCAGTGGAGGAAGGGGTTGGGGTGGGGAAGTAGCAACAAGAAACAGAAGCTGGAAGAAATGAAAATTGGAAGATGGGGATCAGGTCGGGGGATGGGCTAATATAGGACTCTCTCCCCTACTTCTGAGTCTGCCAAGAAAGATGAAGAGACAGTTGATGGCAACCATTTTAAAGTGTTGGTAACTGTCCTTCTGTGGCAATTTGCAACCTCCAGGTATCATGACAGGTATCAACATATCTACATCTGAACTTACTAACTTTCCCCCCAAACCCTCCCCTCTTCCCTATCACTCTCAAGGATGGCAACATACCCCCAGCCATTGAGATTCCCAGTCTAGAAATAATCTTTAACTCCTCACTTCACCACTCCAAACCACTCCCACATCCAATAAGTTGTTGAGCCTTGTCATTTCTAGCTTTGTTAAAATCTCTTCTCTCTTCTAACAATGTGAGTCCCCTGGTTCAGGCCTCCATCCTCTCAACCCTGAATTATTTCAGACCACTGGATGAACTCCCAGTAGGTGAGTAGGAAGATGAAGGTATCTGGGGCTTTGAGGTCCAGAATGTCAGAAACAGATCAGGGAGGAAATGAAGGCAGAGCAGCATGGACTTGGTCACAAAACTGAGGCTGCAGGAGGAGCTGGGTAGCTGGCCTTGTGGAAGGATATTCCAGGATGAACAGCTGAAGGGATGGTAGGCTGTTCCAAAGCCAAGAGGGACCAGGCACTGAGAGAAGCTTCAGTATGAAACAGCAGTAGAGTCTTGGTTTTGAAGTGCAGAAAGTCAGGAATAAGTCCTGGAAGGGACCTCCTGCTTTTTGCCCTGTTAACTCTCAATCCTATATAATTCTACTATCAGTTACACATGACAACCTGTCTGTTCCTAAAAATATCCTTAATCTGGAATAGGCAAATGCTTTTAGAAAAATATCTACAAACCACATTTACTACAAATTGATGCTATTTATCCTTCGCTGGACCCTTCCTCACCCTTAGCATCTGATATCACCTACATTAATGAGGATTCCAAGGGCATCCAATCTTATTCAGTCATGTGTGACTCTTCGTGATCCTGTGGACCATGTTGTCCATGAGGCTTTCTTGGCAAAAATACTGGAGTGATTTATCATTTCCTTCTTCAGTGAATTAAAGGCAAACAGAGATTAAGTGACTTATCCAGGGTCACACAGCTAGTGAGTGACTGAGGCTAGATTTGAACACAAGTCCATTGAGCCATCTAGCTGCTTCTAATCCAATGTTTATTCCCTCAGATCTCTTCTATCTTCTCCCTTTTTGCCTCTAGTCTCAGAGTTTCTATCCTATAATGGAAAAAGTACTCAGAGGACCAGAATCCTGAGTATCCTACTTATTTTCTGTGTGACTTTGGGTGAGTCATTTAACCCTTCTTGGCCTCTTTTTCTTCAAGGGTCAAAATGAAGGATTTGGATCAGACTATCCCTAAGGTCACTTGCAGCTCTAAATTCTATGAACTCTATAGAAGGAAGATATGGTTCCTTACCTTGTTAAAGCTAACCCCTCCATCAATATCCTTGATCCCATTCTTTCAGTTTACCCCCATACCCTTGTTCCACCATTCATTCCTGGTCAAGGGAAAAAGCACAGACTCTTGAGTCAGAGAACTTGGATTCAGATCCCAACTCTAACACTAATGACCTGTGTGCCCTCAGACAAATTACTGAACCTTACTGGGTCTGAGTTTCATGAATGATGAAGGAGTTAAACCACATGACTTCTGAGGTCCCTCTCAACTCTAGATATATGAACTGTCCTTCCTCTAACATGCTTCAAGACTAAAAACATGGTCAGGGTTTCCTTATTCTAACTTTTCATCTATTCAAGATATTGTTAAACTGTCTTGTTCTTTCTCTCCCCTTCCTTCTCCTCTTCTCTCCCTTCCCTGCCCCATTTCCAATCTCTTAGAAAGGGTCATCTATATTCACTGTTTCTACTTCCTCATTTCCAATTTATTCTCACATCTATTTGCAATCGGGCTTCTATCCCTAGCGATTTACCCCAACATCATGATATAATCTCCTTAACATGTGGTTTTTGATGGGCTTTTGTTGTCTTTATCCTCCTGGGTCTGTCATCTGACACTGTGGGCTATTCTCATCTCTTTTTTTGGTTTTCATGCCAATGACCCTTCGTGGTTCTATCTTTCCAACTTCTTTTTTCTTGGTTTCTTGTACTCTGTCCACCCTTTAAATGTTATTCCCTAAGGTTCTACACCCTAGGCTTTCCTCTCCTCTTCTCTCTCTTCATTTCTCCTCCTCTCCTTTTCCTTTCATTTCCTCTCAATATTATTCAGTCCCATGGCTTCAATGATCACCTCTAGATTATCATCAAATAATCTATATCTCTATGCTCATCTCTTCAGATTTCCTCTCATTTCCAATTACTTTGTAGATATCACCATCAGAGTATGTTGTTGTCCCTGAAAACTCAGTATATCTAAAACTGAACTCACAATTTCCCTGCTAAACTCTTCTTCCCCAAATTTCTATTTGTTAGGATCGAAATTCTTGAGTCATCTCTGACTCTTCCCTCTCTCTCACTTCACATGACTGATTAGTTATTAAGTTCTATTGTTTCTATCTTTATCATATCCCTTACAAGCAGTCCCTGGCCCCTCTACTCTTAACAAAACTACTTTTTTGAAGATTCTCATTTTTTCTATCATAGATAGAAAGCTATCAGTTCAGTCATTTTTCAGTCTTGTCTGACTCTTCATGACCTCATTTAGACTTTTCTAGGCAGAGATACTGGAGAGGTTTGTCATTTCCCTTTCCAGCTCATTTACAGATGAGGAAACTGAGACAGATAGGGCTAAGTGATGTGCCAAAGGTCACACAGCTAGTAAGTGTCTGAGGTCAGATTTGAACTCACAAAGAGGAGTCTTCTGACTCCAAGTTGAGCACTCTATTCACTATTCTACCCTATAGTAACAGTAATTTCCTAATGAATTTTCATGTATCTAAGCTGTCCCTTTTCTAATCCATCTTCTACACTGCTGCCTGAGTATTCTCAGTGCCTTGCTATGATCATTTCATTTCTTTACTAAATAAAGTATAAACTCCTGACCCTGGAATTCAAGGCCTTCAAAAGTTTATACTGTCTACAACTAACTCATCCATTTCAAATATTTTATGGTTCAATCAGACTAGATCATTCCCTTTCCTCTGTTGTTCTGTCCTTTCCCATCTCTGTGTCTTTGCTCATACTGGTGACATACTTGGAATAGCTGTACTCTTGTTCACATTCTCTATGTTGAAGTCCTTCCCATTAAGGTACAAGTTAGATGACTCCTTCTCTATGAAACCTTTCCTGATTCTCCATCCCAGGTGAAAATAACTTCAAATTTCTCATACTGTTTTGTTTGGACCTCTCTGCTCTCACTTATTTATTTCTCTCCTATGATATAATTATTCATGTACTTGTCCACTGGAGCGTAAACTCTCGAGAGCAAGATGCATGACCTATCTATTGTTGTATCAACAGTGCCAAACACAGTGCCTTGAATAACAAATGTTTGATAAATAGAAGACATCTGGCATTTTCAATTTAATCCATCTTGATGAGAACACTTTGGACATAGCTTATGTTTTAACTAAGCCCCATAAATGAGCAATTCTAATAAACGGAGACCAAAATTTTAGACAAGTAACCCTCTGATGGTTTAAAAAAATTCCAATTTCTATTGAAATGGAAAGTGAGTGTCTAGTACGAAGGGTATGCCTGGTAGGAAAATTCAAATATTGTGATTTCAAACATTCAAACGAACCCATTGACCCACTGAGCTACCACAAATGCAAAACAGCCACAATAGAAATATTCAAAAATTGTTTATAACAATCCATAATTTTCAATATGTTCCATAGTTGCCAAGGAGTTAGCAATCATTTATTAGTTACTAGAAGATACCTGTCAAATCAGGCACATTAGGTGTGAATAATTTTTACTTGTATTCTTTTCCTGCTAGAATAAACTCCTATATAATGGAAAAAGTCCCCAACAGTATAATGACTGGAGATGCTACAGGGATCTTTTTTGTTATTTTCCAAGAGCTACTGTATAGTTGACATTGCAGTATTTCAGGGGGAAAAAGCTTTCGGGAGAGCTGCAATGAAACTAAAGAAGCAGTCATCCATTTTAAGACAGATGAAAGATCAGAGAAAGTGAGAGACTTGCTATACAGCTGACATATTCCAAAAGTAACATTTGAGTAGGATTCTAAGTCTCATGGGTTGGAATATGTTTCTGGTAGTAGCAAGAAGAGTCCTAGCTCTGTTATTGGATCTCAAATAAGGGTTAAAGAGAAAATAAAATTTCTAAAACTGAACAGGACTCCTGAGCTCTCCTCTTCACTTCTCCATCCAGAACCCTCCACAGACCCTGAAAGACTACCTGGAGTGGGATTTTGAAGGACATCAACCAGAGATATTTTAGAAGTGAGAATTGCCACAGAGACATAAGGGGAACCTGGATTATCCACAAATTTGCTATTCCAGAACCAGTCTCAGATTTGGAAATGTTGTCAACTCAACCACAGCAACAGAGGCAAGAGCAATGCCTTATTTTCTGTACTTTATGGTGTATAAAGTACTTTTATATCTATTGTCTCTTGTGGTGCTGACAATAGCCATGTTGGCCAGGAAAGGCACATGGTGTTGCAGTTATACAACTGACAAGTTAATGGCAGTTGGGGTAACTTGCCCAGGGTTACACAGCTAGGTAGCTAGGTAGGATGACTAGAATCTAGTTAAAAGTCTGAAACTGGATTGTTATGTCTGGAGTGTTTGAATGAAAAAAGTTTCTTTTTTAAAAAGTTTTCTTTTTTTAACAAATAAAAGAGAGAAAGAAAAACAGAGAGAAAGACATCAACAGAAAGAGACAGAGAGTAAGACACAGAAAGAAGGGATGGAGGGACAAAGAGAGGGAGAAAAGGAGAGGGCAAGATTTCCATATATATAAAGTAGAATAGAAAATGATCACATGAAAAAATCATGAAAAAGACTATGTTTTGTGGATTTATCAATGAATCATTAAAACCCTAAGTACATCCTTGTAAACACCCTTCTACATCACCTACTCCATGCATTCTTTGGGTTATGCTTTTATATTAGTTATTTTTCATAAAAATTTGTGGTGAATAAATAGCCAGATGTATGTGGATTTTTATTCCTGATGCTGTCTAAAAGACATAGTTACACACAATGATGTAAGGGAAAGTACATTGACTTGGTTAGTTAGGAGACATGAGATCTAGTACTAGCTTCAACAGCATTCATGTAACCACAATTGTGGGTGATTCTTCACTTTTAGACCTCAGTTTCCTAAAAAAGGAGAAGTTTGGATTACATGATTTCAAGAGTCTTTCCAGCTCTAAGGATCTGGAAAAACTCAAAGGACCATAAAAATATTAGAATTGCCCAGCTGGGATTGGAGCTGGCTACATGGTAAGTATCCCCTGAATAAAAAAAGGAGCTAAAAGTTTGAGCCAAGAAGTAGAGAAAAAAGAATCAAGTGATCTTATTTCAATATAGAATCAACATGGTATTATCAGAGTAGGGCATCAGCTTGTTCACCTTGACCTAGGAAACAAACTGAAGAGATTCTGGGTTTTAGAATCAAAAAGACATAGCTTGAGTTGTTAGGAGATTAAGAGGAGATCAATTTCTGCCTAAATCTGGGGTTGCAGCTGGTGCCCTTCAGAAAGGACTTTACTCTACTAAGGACCAGGGAATGAAAGCAACAGTCTAGGAGCAAACTAAGATGGCATGATAGCCATGTCTTAAGTGAAGTACATTTCTACTTTGGAACTGAGTTTTGCACCTAGAATTTGCCTTTGTCCCAACTCCTAGAAAAACCAAATCATATACATCTTGCCCTTCTCTTTATAAATCAAACCCAAACATAAGGAAATAGAAGCTAAATGAAAAAAAAGAAACAGCCTGGAAGAGCTCTTCAAAGAAGTATGGAAAGGAGTTGGGTTAATCATATCTCCAAAAACTATAAGAAAAATAATTTAATGAGAACATCAGTCACTTCATCTTGTAGTGATCACAAAGAGCACAAGCAAAAAAGACCACTGCAAAGATGACTGCAGCTTATATGCTAACGTATGTTTCAGAGAATGTAGAGAAAAATTCTGTGAAGATCTTGACAGAATTATCCATTTTAAGTCAATATCTACCTTAACACTCAGTGACTTTAATATAAAAGTAATGGAAAATAAGGTTCAGGACTAAGAAATAATATCTTACAAGATGTCTTCTATAGGAGAAAAGTACAGTTATCCTTTCCACGTCATGGGGGTTAGGGATATGGTGCCCCCATGAACTGGAAAATCAGCATAAAATGTTTTGGCCCTCCTTTCATACTAGAGAAGTAATCTAAATTATTACGGTATTTAAAAGATAAAATATATTCATATTATATAATATTGTATAAATATGTATGTATATATACAGATATACATACACACATATATACACATATTTGCATACATATACATGCATATATAGATACATAAATATATATTTATATTCATATATATGTATATTTATGCATTTCTGAGTTTCTAAACTTTTCCTGTCATCTGTTGGCCTTCATAGGTTATCTGTGGCCTCCTCAAAATTCCCATTTAATTTCTTATGAAACTAAGTCATGATTTGGAAGGGATATCGGCAGTCCTCTTACTCCACGTGGTCAGGTAAGGCTA
>CM053769.1:696756717-696778046 GCA_028658325.1 Potorous gilbertii | reverse complement strand
AGATACATAAATATATATTTATATTCATATATATGTATATTTATGCATTTCTGAGTTTCTAAACTTTTCCTGTCATCTGTTGGCCTTCATAGGTTATCTGTGGCCTCCTCAAAATTCCCATTTAATTTCTTATGAAACTAAGTCATGATTTGGAAGGGATATCGGCAGTCCTCTTACTCCACGTGGTCAGGTAAGGCTATGAGGATTTGTGTTCTCTTCAGAGAAGCAAAGCAGAACAAGAATAAATGCCAAGGTTCCAGTGTCACAATCATACTGACGAACCTCCCTTAAACGTGTTTGGAGGTGGCAACAACAGCAGAAAAGAGGAGTGAACACGTTTAATTTACTGTTTGGGATTATCTCTGGCATTTTGACACAAAGATATTCATGTTGTCCAGGGAAGGAGAAAGCCAACATTTTTGCTCTATACTCAGTTTGAAAACTGGAAAATTGCTTTCCTTTTTATCTATGCTGACCACGAATACAATCTTTTGGGGGTTGTTTGGTCCTTTTTAGATGTCTGTTTTCCTCTAATTTATCAGAATTATAAATGGAATAGATATAGCAATATATATTTCACAACTTAAGATGCAACATTTTGCAATGTGTCATGATTTATGTGACTTATGTCATGAAATCAAATTCTACAAAAGCATACTCAACCATGTTCTATAATAAAGAGCACATTTTATTCAAGGTGGAAAGAATACTTCATTTGGAGTTAGAGGATCTTTACTTACAAGTCCTGCTTTTGCATTCATTAGCTGTATGATAATGGTGAATTACCTGCTCTGAGCTTCAATTTCCTGCAAAACAGGGATGATTTGTTCTACTTACTTTTCTGTTCTGAGGAAAATGCTCTGTCAATGATAAAGTGCTAGATAAAGTGAGCTAATATCGTGGTTCTAGAATGAAAACTGAGTTTGTATCAGGTGTAGGGTTCAATATGAAGAAATTTAGAAAAATCAAATCTATTTCTATGTGACCTCATAGTTTAAAATGTTTTATTTGATTTTTAAAATTTATTTTGCAAATAATACTTCAATTTTATCTGCTTAGATGTTCAGACTTAATCAAAATGAGCTTCCTTTATTTGTCTCCTGAGGGCTATTGTGGGGTTTTCAGTTTCACCTGAATATAACCACTTTTTCACCTGTTAGTAGAGTCTAACCACTCATCAGGGACACCAAGGAGTTGGGGGTAAATGGGACAATTCCTCATTACCTTGACATAAAGAACCAAAGAAGGAAGATGGGAAAAATAAAAATGACCAGATGGAAAAACATAAAACCAGTCAATTCTCAGTTGTCTGTGAGTGGATTATTCTTGTTGTAAACTTTCTGTGGGGATTTTGGCTTCTTTTCAGATTTTCAACTGAGTCCTGAGCTGTTAACCATTGGGTAGACCACACATGAAGGCCTGTACTTGGCACAATGATGATGAATGGTGTGTGTGTGTGTATACCTTCTCATTTCTCTAAGGTATATGACAGCCTTTCCAGAGCAAATACAAATGGTGTTGCCATAACAGTTGTTTTGAATAATCTACATGTCTCCTCACACTACCAGTGTGGGACCAAAGCGGTAATTTTAAACAAGAGCAAAATTCAGTTTATGTAACTGTTGATCAGTTCTTAAATCATCTATATTTTATCGAAGTGAGCTAAAGAACTGCAACAGATGAGACGTAGAAATTTGCACATGCCCTTGTTATTTGGTTGGCATCTCACAGTAGTAAGGAATAGGTTAAAAAAATCCACAACTTGTATATAATCTAGCAAAAAACAAGCCTCTTACCATAGTGAGGGATAATGGCCCAAGCCATGGCAGAGGCATAGATGCCCCCAATCATCCAGAACATGCAAAGCCAGCTCAGGTGTTCCCCTCGTTTCTCCCGGGCAAGTACTTCAGCAAAATAGGAAAAGACGGTTGGCACAGCTCCTCCGATCCTGCCAAGAGATAAGAGATGAGCATGAAAACTAAGGCAAGAACTGCAGACCCTATGCAAAGTGAAAGTCTCAAAAGTTTTCCCTACTTGGTGACAGATTAAGGTCAGTGGAGTACCCTGGGCCTGGCCCAGTGGGAAATGATACCCTGGCAGAGATTTGAGTTAGTCTTTTTACTAAGCTTCCACATACATACATACATATACATAAGAAGCATATACACATAGCACAAAGACAGGAAAGGTCAAAGCAGCATGCTTGTTGGGAAAAGGCACTACAATGCAAAAGTACTGTGATACAGCAGAGAGAACACTGGCTTTGGATTTTCAGAGCACTTGAGTTCAAATGCAGCTTCTGAGGCTTACTACCTATGTGAAACTGGGAAGGATATTTAATCTCCTTGGCCATTAGTTTCCTCATCTGCAAAATTAGAGGTCTAGACTAGATGGGATCTGAAGTCCCTTTCCCCTCTAGATCAAGGACTCAACCTGGAGTTCAAGGATAGATTTTGAAAGGTCTGTGAAATCACAGGGAAATATATTTTGATAATCATATTTCAATATAATCAGTTTCATGTGTGAACCTATGCATTTCATTCTATGCATTAAAAGCATTTTTCTGAGAAAGGGTCCATAGACTTCACCAGATTACCAAATGGATCCAAAACTCAATAAAAGGTGAAGAATCTTCGCCCTACATCTATGGTTCTGTGATCTGGAGTAAATACAGCATCAAACTTTGAATTGCTCTAAGATTTGACAAAGCTTCAGCTCCAAAGCAGCAATAAAAAATGACTGGAAGTCTTTTGTCTGCTACTGATGTTAATTGCTAAGAAGAGAATCTTGTTATGGTTTTTCTTCGAGTTTTGAATAAATTCTTCATTTATGCATCTCAATTTCACTTAACATGCAAATAAACAAGGTTTTGAAGGCTAGGGGCACAAGAAGAAGGGAATGAAGATACAGGAATCATGTACTTGTCACATAATAAACAATTAACAAATGTCTTTTTATTCATTCATTCATGTAGTGATTAATATGAAATAGAAAGATAGGGTCTCTCATGAGGCTTTCAAGGAAGTCAGTCTACTATGATTGAAGTAATATTTCCTATTAACACAGCTTTACACATTAACATAGCTGCCCTTTACCAGAGTAGACAACAGAAGATTGCTATTGAGTGGCATATCATCTAGTGGAAAGAGGAATGGCAGTCAGCTGCCACGGGCCCATTCTGCCAGTTCCAGGGCCCATTGTGATCTTGGCTGAGTCAGCCTACTTCAATGTGCTCATGTTTTTTCAAATGCCAGGCTTCTTCTTGTTGTTCAGTGGTTTCCATCATGTCTAGCTCTTCATGACCCCATTTGGAGTTTTCTTAGCAGAGAGACTGGAGTGGTTTGTCATTTCCTTCTCCAACTCATTTTACAGAGGAGGAAACAGAGGCAAACAAGGTTAAGTGACTTGCCATGGTCACATAGTTAGCAAAAGTCTGAGGCTGGGTTTAAACTCAAGGAGATGAGTCTTCCTAACTCTAGACCTGGTATTCTATCCACTGTACCACCAGACTACAAAGGATTAAATTAAATTAATTTTTCCCCCAGATTTATAATTTGAATCATGTGGGGGAACTTCTGTTGTGGAAACTCTCTTTACCAATATAGATGGTCTATTCCTCTGCAACTTATCATCTTCGAGTCTGGGGATGGGGGCACTGAATTGTTAAGCAATTTGTTTATGATTGTGTGGTAGAGGCAGGACATGACTCCGTGACTTTTGAATTCCTCTATCTGCCACCCGATAAGATATGTTATTAATTTTTTTATGGATAAGAATACTTAGGCAGATAGAGGTTAAGTAGCCTTCCTAGGGTTACACAGCTAGTAAGTGTCTGAGGCTGGCTTTGAACTCTGGCCTTCTTGATACCAAATCTAGCAGCACACTGCAAACTATGCCACCAAATTGCCTCTGAAATTTCTCTTCAGAAGCTTGATATTGATCAACATGTATATCCTATAATCTGTGGCATCTGTTGTCCTTTTGCGACTTTAATTTTATGTTTTTGCAGCTTTTGAAAACTGGAGCTATAACACTGGATAGCAGTGATGTACCAGGAGCTTGAATTGAATGAAAAAATTGACCTTGAGTTCAGATAGAGTTCTTTGTCCCAGTCTTCATAGATTTATGATGATGAATACCACTTATAGTGGTATTAGGGTATTAAAATGAATACTATACCATTTATAATGATGAATGTACCATGAACTTTGTATACAAATATAGCTCCTTAATGAAATAGATTTAATATAATGACATTAACTGACCACAATATCAATACTAAGGATATCAAATACAGCTTCTGATTTACAGGTTTTGTTTCCTCCTGGAAGATCAGGAGGAGTTAACCCACTTGTTCCTTTCTCTCAACCTCCTGCAGCAGACTATGCTGCCCAAATGCTCAAGCATTTAGGGGAAACCCCCACAGGAACAGATAGAGATCCATATGTTTCTGAGGGGTTCTGTCACTAGAACAGGTTTCCTTAGGATGCCAGGAGAGATTGATTCCACTGATGGAGAATGCCAGCAACTCCTGAAAAATAAGCTAAGGAGTCCCATAAGATGGTTAAAAAATACCAAAGCTGAGAAAATATGGGGGAAAGAGAAGGGCACACAGTGATTTAGTCTAAAGTATTTATATTTTAAGTGCCTACTTTTGTTTCCTCTCATTCTCTACATTTCTGCAATAACTGAGAGAGAAGACAGAGTAAGGAGAGAGTAGTCTAAGACTTCCCTCCCACTCAGTGCCCTAGGGGAATCATAATTTTATTCATGGACATAAAGGTATGGACATTGAGAAAGGCTCCATAGGCCTTGGTAGGAACAGGAAGACCCTGCACCATAGATGCTGGGACACATTCCTGCATCACAGGACAAGCATTGTTGGACAACAAGCATTTATTGAACATTTTCTATCTGCCAGGCTTTGTGTTGGGTGTTTGGGATACAAATACAATCAAAAAGAAAGTTAGTTCCTGTCCTCAAAGGGCTTACGTTCTAATGGGAAAAGGTCACACACAAGAGAGACGACTGCTATTAGTGTATGACACTAATCTGTCCATAGTAACAATTCATGCAGAAGACCAAGGAGTGAACCTCAAAGCCTGTCTTGGAAGTGAATGAGGCTAGGACCTAGAACATCAATGTTGGCTCAAACTCATTTGGCCAATCTGTTCCTTGGATTGCTGATGACTAGATATTTCCCCCATGTCTTTTGCCCTTTGTCCTCATCCTGGGCCATCTGCAGTCATCCTGATGAATATCTGGTCACTGGATTCAGATGGCTCTGGAGGAGAAGCGAGGCTGGTGACCTGCACAGCCCTCCCTCACTCAGAACACAGTCAAGTGCAAGTCATGTCATCATTTCTCTGATGGCATGGTCTTCTTGGGCAACGAAGGATGAACACACACACACACACAGCCCTTTGTATCCTGATGTTTCTGCAATGTTCAAGGCAAATCAACAAGCATTTATTAACAGTCCACTAAGTACCCGGCACTGTGACAAGCACTGAGGACGTACAAACAAACCAACAAAGCCAAACCCAGCCTCTGCCCTTAAGGTGCTCACAATTGGGAGAAACACCACACAAAAATATAAACAAGAAAAAGAGGAAAACTAGGAGATAATCTCATGTGAAATGTTGATCTTTCGTTCTTGTCCCTGTCTTTGTCCTCGGCTTTGGGCTGCCCAGTACTAGAATTGTTATTAGAGAAAAGAACCCTTTTGTGAAGTTTATTCCATGGAAGACTCTTGGCAGCAGACTCTGGCTTGGTTTTGTTTTTCTTCCCCAAACCTGTGATAGCACTGTCTTTCAGTTCATGAGAAAGTTCTCTAGTGGTTTTTTAGCTATTTTGGTCTGTGTCTATGATTATATTACCTTAGGAACCTCCAAGGATATCCCCTATACCAGTCGGTAAATATTCTTTTAGCTGACAATCTCAGAAAGTTGCTTGAGGCACTGAGAGTTAAAACAATGAGAATGACAGCAGCTATCACTTCTATATTACAAATATTACTCATGTGATCCTTACAGAAATCCTACGAGGTAGGTAGGTGCTATTATCACGATTTTACATATGAGGAAACTGAGGCAACCAGAGGTTAAGCGATTTGCCCAGGGTCACACAACTGATAAGAGTCCAAGGTTGTAAGTAAATTCCGATCTACCTGACTCAAGGCTCAGGGCTCTATCTGTTCAACTTCACCAGGGTCACACAGACACTATCTGACACATGCAGAACTTAAACTCAAGTCTTTAAATTTTCACCCTAATGATAATGTTAAAAAATTCCTAAATGGACTCCTTGCTTCTAGTCTTCCTTTCCCTTAATCCATCCTCCATATGGCCATGAAAATGATCTTGTTAAAACTCTGCTCTGACTTCATTGCTCCATCTCTGGAGGATAAGATATAAACCCTTCAGTACGGCATTTAAAGTCCTTTACAGTTTGACTGCAATTCACTCTTCCAGGTTCATTTTGCATCACTCCCCTTTATAAACTCTCTTCCAGACAATCTAGAGTACTTGGTGTTCGCATTTTCCAACCTCTAAGCATTGGCAAAAGCAGCCTGCCGTGCCTCTCCTCATCTCGCCCTAATATAGCAATTCTCAAATTTTTTGGTCTTAGGATCCTTTATTCTTCCAATTTATTGGGGATGCCACCAAAACCTTTTGTTTAGGTGGATTATACCTATTTACCATAAAACAGCTTAATAATATCCTGAGAATGGTTTTGTCCTTGCAGACCCCCTGTAAGGGTCCCAAGGACCCCCAGGGACCCCTGGATCACTTTTCAGAAATGCTGCCTTAGTACAATACTTAGTTATCTTCAAGGCTAAAACCCAAAGGAAATCTCCTTATTCCTCTGGTTGATTATTCTCTGCCTGTCTCTCTCTGTCTCTCCCTTTCTCTCTATCTCTGACTCTGACTCTCTCTTTCCCTCCCTCTCCTCCCCTGTCTGTCCCTCCAAATTATATTGCATTTATTTATCTGTTTACATGTTGTATTCTCCAGTGAAATGAAATCTCCTTGAAGACAGGAATTGCATTTCATTTTGTCTTGGTATCCAGGATCTTAAGAGAGTGCCTTATTCTCAGCAGGTGCTTAAAAATGCCTTTTGAATTCAAGTGAAAAAGGAGACATCCATCCAGCTATGAGTGGACTTTTAGAAAGTCACCAATATCCACATTTGACATATATACCTAATGTTGCCAAGAGGCCTGCTTGATTGTTTAATCAGGGCCCAGTTTTTGACATCTTTTGATATCATAAAAAGATATTGGAGAATTTGTATCCTTTCTGAATATTTGAGCTAATTAGAGGGAAAGTTTTAGGTTTCCTCTTCAGTCTCCTCAAATTCAACACTTCTCCACCCTCTTTCCATTAAAAGGAACTCGATAAGAAAGAGAAACAAGTGATTTGCAGAGATAGAGAAAATTCCAACTCTCAATAAATTTCTCTGCTTGTTAGCTTGTGAATATTTATTTTATTTTTACTTTTCCTATTTCACCATAGTAATACAAATATATCTACTTTGATTTGAATATAATAACAAAGTCATACACTTGCCTGGATGAATTCCTCATTAGCATCTTGATCTAGTGGTTTCAATATACATGGCCTCAGTTTAAGGGGCTTTTATTCCTCATAGGCAAGAAAATTTGGAAGAAAAGTTAAATAAGATCTTTGTGCATGGATTTAGAGTGGTCTCATTCAGCACCATTTGCAGATTGTAGAAAGTTCATGGCACAAAACAATATATGCAGTGACTACAACAATAGAGAAAAATAGCTAAATGAAAATGAGGCCGTATGATTGACTGTGGTGAGTAGGTAGGCTAGCTCTTCTATGAGCAGAGGTAAGACAGATGATGGCAATGAGGAGATTGGGGGGATGCAGGGGACCTGAAGGAGTTCCTGCTTACTGGCTTTAATCTTCTCACAGAAGGATGGGGATGGTTCATTAGAAATAAGCACCAGAATTAAGGGGACTGATGGCTCTAGCAGAGAGTAAATGGCTTAGCCATAGTGGAGAATCAGCAAAGTTATTGATGGCTGTTGTTTGGGGTTTTCTTGGCAAAGATATTGGAGTGGTTTGCCATTTTCTTTTCTAGCTCTTTTTACAGATGAGGAGACTTAGGCAAATATGTTAAGTTGTTTGTCCCAGGTTATACAACTAGCGTCTGAGGCTGGATTTGAACTCAGGAAAATGACTCTTCTTGACTCCAGGCTCCACACTCCATCTACTGTGCTACCTAGTTGCACAAAGTTGTTGGTAAGGCTACAATAAGCTGAACTATCAAGCGGCAGTGAGGGTCTATCTTTAGCTATGTCAAAAATTTCACAACTTTCTTAACCAATGATCAGCAATCCTGAAGCAGGAGTAGAAAAACTGGATAGTGAGGGTTAACAAAAAGCAATAATTCATGGGTTAAGAGTGATAGAAGGTTAGGCGGCCAAGGGATTCCAAGGTAGTCGTTAGTGAAGCATTACACTGACACGTCTTGGGATTAAGATTTGTATGGAGGCAAGTTTGAAACAGTACTCCATTCTGGTGGAGATCAACCAAGAGAATAGGGCTAGAACAAAGGAATAAGGGTTTATCTTGTGAAAAAATGTAAGGGGAAGAAAGACATGATACTGTGGTCAGAGAGTAGAATACCAGACTTCTGAATTTTGGAGCATTACAACGGTAAGAGACAACAAAATCTCAGGGGTAACCATGATGCTCTGTGGCTTAATTTGAGTAGGTAAGGAAGCAGTTGGAATGTGGCATGGTAGATAGAATGCTAGACCTAAAATTCCTTGACATGTCAGAAATGACGATTTAAGACAAGTTAGATTCAAACTGCTCCTCTATTTACCAGCTGGGTGACCCTGGGCAAATCACAATATCTCTTAACTTCATTTTGCTCATCTGTAAAATGGTTCTAATGTCTGTAGCACTTATCTCACAGGGTTGTTATGGGCATTAAATGAGGCAAATCATATAAAGTGCTACAAAAATGTCAACTATTATTGTGGAGGTTGAGAAATTATGATCCGGTTAACAGATATGCATGTGAATAAAACATTGACATCCCTGATGATAATGACAGAGGGTAGAGTGGTAAGGAAAAAACGTAAATCAGGTAGTAAAATATGAAAAAATTGGGTTAATGACTTGGAATTTGGTAGATGGCTAGAACCAAAGATGGGAAATGGGTAGCACAAGTAGACTGCACAGTTCCCAGTTTCTAAAAATCTTTGGTTGTTATTTATATGTCCCGATTAAAATCTCATTATGATTCTGAACCCTTTAGTTAAACTCAAATGTAGTGAAGGTACTGCCAAATGGCAGGATATACTGAACCCCACTAAATAATACTCCATGGGGTTACATTTGCAACAGGGCAACACAGAATTCTAGCCAGTTTTAAACAGTCATTATCGAGTAGAATAGTGATAACTAATTTAGTTACTCAAAACATGTTTCAGTTAAATGATTCTTGCATGGTAGTCTCTAAAAGCTTCTATTTGCAAAACTAACTGCAATGAATTCTTAAAACCTAGGAATGAATGACTTATTTTTTCATGTTTAAATTCCCTGCAAAGTCCGTCAATTTCAAACACTCATAAGTAACCTCAACATTCATTCTTACTGCTGCGTACAGCCGTATGTTTTTAGAATCCATTACTCTTTTTCTTCTCCAATGCTCATTAAGCGCAATGTAATAATTAGTGCCCACCTGAGAATCTACTGTCTTTCACAGAGAGTTCTCTTCTTTCCTGGGGGTAAGGGAACTAACTCATCTCAGAGATTCTTATCCTGGCATTTCTTTTCTCTTTTATACAATTCTGACACTAAGAAAGTATAGGATAGCCTCAAGGCACAGCCATCTGCTGCATATTAATCCCTTCTTGATTAGGTGTACTGGAGAAATTCTGATTCTCTGAACACCTGAGCAGAATTGCATTAGAGACTTGAGTGGGTGTCCTCCTCTTGAAATTCAGGGAAAAGGACTGCATGTGCCTAGTATAAGTGCTAATAGTAACACAAGGAGCAGAGAAGGGATAAAAAAAATCATATTTAGTTAAAATACCTGCACAGGGGGAAATGAATCTAGCTGTACAAAAATACTCACAACTGGCTTTATTTGCAATTCTAAAAATTAGAAACACCCAAAACAAATGTAGATGATATTTACATGGTGCTTTATGGCTTGCAAAACATTTTCTATATACCCTGTCACAGGATTCTGAGTGCCTAGTGGGGTGGAAATAGGACTAGATCTGGAGACCAAAGTCCTAGGTATGAATTCCCAGGCTATTATTCAAGGTCTATGGGAACTTGAATATGTTCTTTACTTTCTTAAGCCTTAGATTTATTATCTGTAAAATTACAGTTGAACTGAATAATTTCTAATTTCTTTTCTGGATTTCTTCCCTCTGATAAGAAACACCTGGTGGTGCAATGGATAGAGCCCTGGGTCTTCAGTCAGGAAGATCTGAGTTCAAATGTGGCCTCAGACACTTACCAGCTGTACAATCCTGGGCAAGATACTTAACCTTTGTAAGCTTCAGTTCCTCATGTGTAAAGTGGAGATAATTACAGTACTTTCTTCAAAGGATTGTTACGAGGGTCAATTGTGGAAAGCATTTTGCAAACCTTAAAGTATTATATAAATGCTATTATTGTGACTACTTATTACTGCCTTATAAGGTACATACTACAGGTATCACTATATCCATTTCATAGGCAAGGAAACTAAAACTTAAAGGAGTTATGATTACATGTTTAGTAAAGAGCAGAGTGGAAATTCGAACTCAAGTCTCTCAACTCCAAGGCAAGTTATATATTTTATTAGTCTTTTATTGGTTTGTTAATTTGCTTGGTTCTAACTGTTAAAAAATGAATATTGTACACCAGCTCCAGAGTTCAAATTCTGCCTGACACTTATTAGTCATGTAACCCTGGGTAAGTCACTTAACTCATTTTCCTCTCCCCTCAAAATGAATATTGTAGTATTTTTAGGATTTTATGGATGAGGGAGGCAGGTTGTTGTTGTGTTTTCGAAGAGGATCATGTCATCAAGGAATTTATATCATGACTTGCAGTTGACTTTGATTTGAGCGATGGAGGGCAGCCTCACTTTCTCCTCCTGAGCCATCTGGGTCCAGTGGCCAGATATTCATCAGGATGATTGGAGATGATCCAGGATGCAATGGGAGACCCTGACCCTTTTAGACTCAGGCCTGTTCAGGTATTCAACCCATTCAGTTATTCAGTCTCTTTAAGAGTCAAGGAATGGCTCCTTTAATTAAAAAAAATCAAACTGGGAAGGGAAGACACTCAGGGTTACTGGCCAAAAGAGGAACAGTTACCATTTACATTCACTATGAGCCAGGAGGACCCAAAAAATAGCCATTAAAGTGGTGCTTGGGCAAGGAACTATGGTTGTCCAATCTATGAGATCCAGAGTGAAAAGGGAAGCAACACAATTTAGTGGAGTGATCATTAATTAGCCTTGGAGTCAGTAGAGACCTAGGTTCATATCTGGCATCAGGGACTTACTGGATAAATAATAGATAGATAAATAGATAAATCAGAGACTTACTAGATAAATGACCAGAGAATTCACTTAACTTTTCTAAACCTAAAGTTCCTTCTTTATAAGATGTGGGAACTATATTCTGTGAGTGTCTAGCATAGACTTCACCATCATGAAGACCACATGAAAGAAGCTACGAAAAAGAGGGAGCTGAATGTGTAACAAATACAGGGTGAGACATGGAGCCAGTTAGAATTCTGCCTAGACACTTAATAACTGTGTGACTCTGGGCAAGTCCTGTCAGTGCTGTCTGTCTCATTTTCCTATCTGTAAAATGGGGATACTAACAGCAATTTACCTCACAGGGCTGGCACTAGGATCCAACAGGGCAATCTTTGTAGAGTTCTTCATAAACCTTAAAGGTTTACATAAAAGTTTTTGTTGTTGTTTAATCATTTTTATGACACCATCTTTCTTGGTAAAGATACTGCAGTGATTTGCCATTTCCTTCTCCAATTAATTTGATAGACGAGGAAACTGAGGCAAACAGGGTTAAATGGTTTACCCAGGGTCATACAGTTCATAGGTTTCTGAGGCCATATTTGCACTCAGGAAGATGAGTTTTCTTGACTCCAGGTCCAGCCCTCTATGCATTGTGCCACCTAGCTGCCCCATATAGATGTTAGCTATTATTGATACGAATATTTTTATCTCTATTTTTTGTGTTTATTTAGTTTTTAATGGTTAAATTTATAGTTTTAAAAAATCTCTAGTGATAACCAAATTCTCAGTCTGTTCCATTGTTCCTGCTTGCTCACTCCACCCCCATCCTCTCATATATTAAAATCTCCATCTTGGTCAGCTCTCTGACCAGCTGCCCTGCTTGCCTTCTTTCCTCTACACTCCTAATCTAGTTAGTGTCTCTGGATTTGATCAACAATGAGAAATTAAAGACACTAATTTCTTTCCATCTTTAAACATCCACCTGCTAATGAGAATATTTTCAATGAAGAAAAGTTACAATTATAATCAATTTAAAACATTCAGACAACATGAGGCCAAGGAAGGGTTTAAGTAAAGGAAATCGCAAGTTATTATTTCCCAGGACAAGTGTTGACAATATATAGAAAGCTGTTACTTTGTAAGGTATTTTTTAAAAGCAAAAATGAAGTTTGTCATGGTGATCCTAGACTATTATTTTCTTGGGTGGGCTGTGGGTAGCTAGGGTATCATTTGTCTTTTTTCTGTTGGATCTTACTAAGTTGCCAATTCCTCAGAGTACTTAAACGAGAGAGAGAGAGAGAGAGAGAGAGAGAGAGAGAGAGAGAGAGAGAGAGAGAGAGAGAGAGATTCGTTAAAATGATAGGTGCAAGAGTATGGATTAAGTATAGAAACTAATTTGTCAATTGTCAAAATCCATTATCTACAGCATAAAAAGTGCCATTAATTTTGACATGGACATGAAATATGTTATGAAACCAATCACATTTCAACATAGGAACACAAAGTGAAAGGCTGACTGCATTCTGGGGAGATGCTGACTTTGGGCTTTTGATTTAACCATTTTGGGGACTTCCACCCAGGTGAGTAATATATTTAGACAGGGCAGAGTTTCAAGAATACATGAAACACATCAAGCTTCCTCTCATATTTGCCATCACCAAACTTTGGACTTTTTTGTGCCCTTCTTTAACATCTTTTGCCTGTAGTTCACACTGTGTGGCATAGAAATGAAGTAATAAATGATAGGCTTGGTACTGTAGCAAGCCTATTGGGGGAGGACAGGCATGAAAGAAAGATAGTTGAATTACTTAGAAGATAGTAAGACTTTATGAGAAAGAAGTATATGATAGGAAAAAAAATGGGATGGGGGTGAGGTAAGACATAGAAAAAGATTTCTTCCATTTTCCTGTGAACTCCATTCTGGTGTTCACTGTAACCCAGTACACTCTAAAATATCTGCTCTACTTCCTAGGACACCCTGCACAGCCACCCCTCATTCCTGTACTGTCTATTTCCTGGTATGTCAGAACAGGAAAAAAAAAGTCTATATATGGTTATTAAGAGCTTTTTAAAAAATTCAGGACAGGTTTCAAGTTATTAGCTAGGAAATCAAAAAGCCAAAATTATTGCTTGAGCATATTCATCCATTTTAACACTGGTGCCCAAATTAAACAAGTTGATTCAACAAACATTTATTAAGTCTTTAATTTGTGAAAGTCACTGTGCCAGTTCTTGAAGGAAAGAAGTGTGACCCCTATCTCTAAAAAGTTGCAAATCATAGTGGTAAGAGGAGAATATAACATAAACTAGAATATAAAAAGTATAGAGCAGAAAAAAAGAAAAACTTCAAAATGATAAATTATTTATGACTGTGAATCAGAGAATGATTGACAGGAGAGGTCATACCTTGAAAGTTATAAATAGTTTCAAAAGGCAGATATTAGATTTTGTTGTGATATATGTAAGTAATAATGTGAGAAAAGGTACAAAGGTGAGTTAGGGTAGGTAGAGTTTGGGAATGGTGCACAGTAACTGAAGGGGAGTCATGTGGGATAAGGTTGTGAAGGTAAGATGTAGATAGATACTAGGGAGTCTTGAATAATGGGATACGTAGTCTGACCATTACTCACTAAGCACCTAGTCATCATTTAAGGCTTTTGTTAAAGGAAATGGCAAGACAAAAATTGTGCAATAGAAAGTTTAGTTTTGAAGGATTGCGAAGAATGCAGTGGGAGTATGGGACAGGCTGGAGTCCAAAGTCCAGAAAACCATTTATCAGGCTATTATAATATTTGAGGAGAGAAAGGTGGGTTGGATGGGAATGAAGGATAGGAATGGAAAAGGATTTGAAAGATTTACAACTACCAGGGTTTGACAGTCTGGGGATACGGGGATGAGGATGACAGGAAAATCTAAGATGACTCAGGTTTTTTAAGCACAGGATGACTGTGAAAGCATTTACTCTTTGCTTATTTTAGGTGGGCTTTGTCTTATTTTATATTTAAATGTCTTATTTTACCTTTGTGCTATATATTAATGATTAAATTGCCTTCAAATAGTAAGCTGTCTTTTGGAAGCTATTCAAGCATTTCAGTCATATCTGACTATTTGTGACCCCATTCAGGATTTTCTTGGCAAAGGTACTGGAGAAGTTTCCCGTTTCCTTCTCCAGATAATTATACAGATGAGGAAACTGAGGCAAACAGACTTAAGTGATTTACCCAGGGTCACACACCTAGGAAGTATCTGAGGTCAGATTTGAACTCAGGAAGAAGAGTCTTTGTGACTCCAGGCTCAGCACTCTACTGCACCATCTAGCTGTCTCTAACTTTGGAAGCTGGTAATGTATAAAAATCTTGAATAAATGTAGAATAAAAAAGGAGAAAATCATAAGTCTTTAGAAGAAACTAAAGCAAACAAACAGTCATTATAATATCTATCACCTCTTCCAGTTCAGGTGACCTGCCTTTCCAATGTGGAAGGGCAGAAGACTTTGCAAGACATTACTTGTATTGAGGATTGAAGATTAGCTGACTGTAGTGGGAGAAATTTTATTTCACTACCATGATGTTTGGTGTTCCAGGGGTTCCTCAAATCCATAATGGAATCATAGGAAAATCACACAGAGCTTTTGGATTGTATACCAAGGATTTATCTACTAGAAATCTCTACTGACACATGTAATGCATTCACAGATTTTTTTCCTTTTATAGGTGAATTGTTATTTCTATTGCAAAATCCCTAAGTTAGTCAGACTATTCATCACATTTATTATCTACTAGAGTAAACCACATAACACCACATAATAGGAAACTGAGTTCTGGTCTTGAGGAATTCACATTCTAATGGTGAAGATAGGAGAAACATATAAATACTAAAGAACAGATACAAACATATATAAATGAATAAAATTATAATTTTGTTATTTTATAGCTCAAATCCCAAAATGCTTATGCCAAAATTATCTGCTTAATCTTAACATTGGCCAGATATCTAAAAATGGTGAACAAATCTGAAACACTATTAACAATGTTAGACACACTAAAGACCAACAAATAATTGGAATTCTGAGAGTTGGAGGGACTCCTCTCTAAGTTCAATTAACCTGGAAACTTCTCTTTTCATTTTTCCAAAAACGTACCACAAATTGCCTAATGTTGAGATTAGCTAGAGTTCATCATTAGTGCTGAAGGGATATGGAGGGAAATGAAGTAATCAGAACAGAGTAGTTAATGAAGGATTTTTCACAGGGTAGGCTATTAAGTCTACTTTAACAATAAAAAAAGAGCCAAATCTTAATTATGCTTGGTAATAGAAGATAGAAATAAAATGATAACTGAAATAATAGTATTGTGTGAGAGTTGGATAGGATTTTGTATATATTTCAATATCAAACATTTTTAAAAAACAATTACATATTTAAAAGACTTCCTCAAGAGTGAAATAGTATCATATTAAGACAAGTTAACCGAAATTAAATGATTTTAAGATTTTGTCCAATTTCTTAAAGAATGTCAATGTTTTCAACATTAAAAAATCAAACAGATATCTTCAGAACAACCCTGAGATCCCCCAAATACAATAAAGTTAGATATGTTTCTGTAATATAATTTACCCTTTGCTTTTATGGGATAATGAAAAAAGGTAATTATAAGCAATTTCAAGCATGTCTTGCTTTTCCCAGTAATGTAATACGGATTCACATGATTCACTTGAGTAGGATACTTTGTGAGAGAAAGATTGTGTTGCTCTCCTAACAATACTCTTATCCTTTCATGTTGAACATGAGAACACAGGAGCTAAATCAGCTTAGCGTACATAGCAGAATGAAGGAAGATACCAGATATCATCGTCTAACCAAGCGTCACTGGGAACCTTACTGAGAGCTCTGTCTGTTCAGAACCCAGCAAATTTAATAGACATAACATTTTCCAATCCAGAAAATGATCTCAGCAGTAGCATCTTTATATCCTCTCTCTTTTGGGGAGGCTTATGCATGCTACCTTGAGGTGGGAGCATATGGAATCAAGTGAGGGTGAGTGGGTAGAAGAGAAAGGCTGATTTTTTTTTTTGCAATACACAGAGGTAGATTACAGATGTGAAGAAAGCCATTGACACTCTATTATAAGGAAAAAAATAAAGGGGAAATACTATTCACGCATCACATGCTCATTTTTAAAAACAAAGGAGATAAAATATAGTATCTAGTTATTTCTTTTCCAGAAGAGGCTTTACCTTCTAAATTTGTCTCATTTTCTAAGGAGCACTTTTTATCACTTTGATTTTTCCTTTTTACAGTAATCTCACCCTGTCAGATTACTCAACTTTTTGCTTACAGTAAAAGCTCAATTACTGGAAGTATTTATATATATACATATATATATTTTTTTATATATTTATAAATATATATATTTATATATATACATTATAATGTATAATATATATACATTATATTAGAACACATCTGAATAACCTGGGAATAGGAAACAACTGAAGATCATTCATCTTCTGTGGGTAAATATTAGAAACGAAATCCCACTCACTCAAAACTGACTTGGGTAGGCCAAGGTTATGGCTTGGTAATAAAAGGCAGCTAGATTGTGGAGTGGGTAGAGTAGAACCCCTTGAATCAGGATGACCTGAATTCAAATCCAACCTTGGATACTTACTAACTTTATGACCATTTGAGAAATTTTTGTTTGACTCAGTTTCCTTATCAGCGAAATAAAACCTTCCAGGTTGTTTTGTGGATCAAATGAGATCATTTTAAAGCATCTGGTACGTAGTAAGTGCCGTGTAAATGATGGTTGTCACTATTATTAAAAAAGTGATCTGGCCATTTGGCCTCAGGGATATGCTTGGTGCCTAGCATGAGTACTCCCAAGGGGAAACTATTGGAATGAAAAACCCCTCTTAATCTTTGCTTGGAAATCAGCAAATGAGGAAAGAAGGAAAGAGGGCTGTTAGACAAAGGGAAAGGCAGTTTCAGAGTGAGCTGATTACGTTAGAACTTTGGTGGTTGTTCCATTGCATCCCACCCTTGGTGACCTCATCTGAGGTTTTCTTGGCAAAGATACTGGAGTAGTTTTCCATTTCCTTCTCCAGTTAATTTTACAGATGAGGAAACTGAGGCAAACAGGGTGAAGTGACTTGCTTAGGTCACATTCTAGTAAGTGTCTGAGGTCAAATTTGAATTCATAAAGGTGAGTCTCCGTTCCAGGCCCAGCACTTTATCCACTATTCCATCCAGTTGCTCCGCATACAAAAATAACCCAGACCATAGCCCTATTTCTGATAAGTTGGGTTCTTAAATACTATACTAACAAAATTCAAGGTGTGACAGTTTCTATGATACTGAAAATGCTTAGCAACAGATGCTATCCCCTTTCCAAGGATCAGCCTAAGTATGGAGAGACTCATAGAGAAGATTGGTCACTCGATGAAAAATTCTTTGGCCATGGCAACTCATGACACAAAGCAAACTAGAAAATGGCCCTTTATCCTGTGCAGTGTCAGAGACCATGGTAGAGTGGTGGGAAAGGAGGGAGGTTCTGTTTTTAGACTGTCTAAAAACATTAACTTAGCTATTGGTACTCCAGATGTGGAAATCCACATTAAATGGACAGACTTGGAGGAACTCATTCTTTTCATCTTCACATGCTCCCTGTGGTTGAAACCAGAAGGCAAAAGGGAGTTACAGCTAAATGAAAGGAAGAAAATAAACATTTACTAAACAAGTAGGTAGTGCAATGGATGGAATGCTAGGCTGCAAGTCAACAAAACTCATCTTCTTGAGTTCAAATCTGGCCTCAGACACTTAACTAGCTATATAATTCTGGGGAAGTCACTTAGCTCTGTTTGCCTCAGTTTTCTCATCTGTAAAATGAGAAATGGCAAACTGCTCCAACATCTTTACCTAGAAAACCCAAAATGGAGTCACACAGAGTCAGACATGACTGAAACGATGAACAACAACCACCACCTACTATGAGTCAGACGCTGTACTAAGTTCTTTTCAAATATTACCTCATTTGGTCTTCACAATAACCATAAGAGATAGACAGCTATCCTAGTCTGAGGAATTTATTGCTATTATAATCCCATTTTACAGTTCAGTAAATTGCAGCAAACAGAAATGGAACAATTTGCCCAAAGTCGCATAGTTCATCAATATCTCACTTAAACTCAGGTCTTCCAGATGACCACTCCAGCACTGTATCCCCTGGATCACCTAGCTGCCCGCAGAGGGCTGACTGACAAGATTTTGGAGAGGCGAGTCAAGGAATGAGTGTGGATATACAAAAGCAACAAGAAACATTATCGTATGGGACTTTTGGTCACCTTGTCTTATGGTGCGCACCATAAGTATTTCCAGAGATCACTATAAAGATAATTGTTATTCATATATATGCCAATATCTTTCCCACACAATAGGAGGACAGAGAAATTCTGAACAAGAGCCAATTAATAGGACAAAACTCTCTAACTCTGAACATTGTCTTAGAGTTACCCAGGGCACTGAAAAGTTGTTAGTCAGTTAATAAACATTATAAATATTAATAAATAATAAAAAATATCTATTAAGTGTCTACTATGTGCCACTCAGTAAAGTGCTGGGGATACAAATAAAGGGAAAAAATAGTCTTTTCTCTTGAAGGCTCAATCTAATGGAAGAGATAAAATGCAAGCAAGTATGTCAAATTCAGCAAGATATGTTCTTAGAGGACCTTGCAACTTTAGCACGGGTTAAATTTTGAGTTTAAAACTCTCTGGATTCTATTTTCCTGTTGGTCTCTATGACTAAAAAACATGAAAGATGAACAAATATTTTAGGACCTAAACTAACTCTGAAGTCTTGGAATATTCCAAGTTTGGAGGTTCCTTTTCTTTTTTAACTTTAATATTATTTTATTTTTTCCCATTACATGTAAAAACAATTTTAAACATTCATTTTTTGACAATTTGAGTTCCAAATTACCTTCCTGTCCCAAGATGGTAAGCAATTTGATACAGGTTACACATGTGCAATCATGCAAACTTATTTCTTTATTAGTCATATTGTGAGAGAAGACACCCAAAGTGAAAAATAGTATGCTTTAATCTTCATGTTCTTTCTTTGGAGATGGATTGCATTTTTCATCATGAGTTCTTTAAAATTGTCTTAGATCATTGTGTTACTAAAAATAACTCAGTTATTCACAGTTGATTATTGTACAATATTGCCATTGCCATGTACACAGTGTAAGATGTTGGTCTATACCCAGTTTCTGCCATACTGTTTTCTGGTATTCCAAGCAGTTTTTGTCAAACAGTGAGCTCTTGTCCCAAAAGTTTGCTCTTTGGGTTTATCAAATACTAGATTACCATGGTCATCTACTACTGTGTTGTGTGTACCTAGTCTATTGCACTTACCATTACTCTGTTTCCTAGTACCAGATTATTTGGATAATTACTCCTTTATAATGCAGTTTGAGCTCTGACATCTTCTTTCACATTTTTCATCAATTCTCTTAAAATACTTTACCTTTTGTTCATCTAGATAAATTTTATTTTTCCTACCTCTACAAATAATTTTTGATAGTTTGATTGGTATGGCACTGAATTAGTAAATTAATTTAGGTTAAATTATTATATTGGCTCAACCTACCCACAAGCAATTGATATTATCCCAATTATTTAGATCTGACTATTTGTTTGAAAAGTGTTTGGTAATTGTGTTCATATAGTTACTGGGTTTGTTGCCTTGGCAGGTAGACCCCTCAAGTATTTTATATTATTTACAATTATTTTAAATGGACTTTTTCTATCTCTTGCTGCTAGACTCTGTTGATAATATCTAGAAATGCTGATGATTCATGTGGCTTTATTTTATATCCTGCAGTTTCCTAAAGTTGTTAATTATTGGAGCTTCCTTTTAAAAATTTAAATGCCAAGCTGCATTTCTTCAATACCGGCTGTAACAAAAGTCTTGGTGCAGTTTTAAGCAATTAAAAGCTAAATAGCTTAAAACTATATCAAGACTTTCAGAACATCCTTTATTAAGAAAGAAACAAAATTGATCTGAAGAAAAAGAGTACTCTGAGAAAGAGACAGGACAGCTTAGAATTGGATTCAAAATCAGGCCTGGGGTCTTTGGAGCATTTGTTAAGTCACTGTCATTTCTTTAGGCCTTCTTTTCTCATCTATTAAAATGTATATACACCTATAATCATAGATTGGGAGCTGGGAGGGATTTCCATCCACTTATTTTACATTTGAGGAAAATGAGACTCAATGGAGTACATGCTTGTGAGTTACAAGTCTACCTTTGTGACTGGAAATTATTATGGATAGACAAGATGTCCATAGATTTTGTCCTAGAGAAAGGACCTTAGAGGTCATCTAGCCCACCCTACTCAATTCACTGATGAAAACCCAGCGACGAAAGCCCAAGGTCATGCAAGCTATAGTGGGGAGAGCTTAGATGGGAGCTCAAGGTCCTCTAACTCCAAATCCATCTCTCTTTACATTAATAAATTAAATGTATTTTGAGCTCCCAAGAACAACGATAACTACAGCTATAAATTGAATCCAACGTCATGACTGTAATTTGGTGCAATTAAGAAGATACTAGAAACAATCCTGGTCCAAAATTTGTCAGCCTCGTCCCTAAGAGGTACAGATTGTCCTTTTCCTAGATGCTAGACAGACAACAATGAAATCGTTTTATTTTAATTACTGCTTTTCTGTTTCTATGTAACTGACCCTCCTTTTTTTAACAGAGCCAGACCCCAGGCAGAGTCTCCTAACCTGAC
>CM053769.1:696694449-696756217 GCA_028658325.1 Potorous gilbertii | reverse complement strand
CAGAGACCTTGACTCCTATGTCTTTACCTGATGGTAAGCAGATCTCTTTGTCCTCAGAGAGGAATGGCGCAATCCTATGGTCACCAAGAAAATAACCTTCTATGGTCTTAGTTTTTTTCCCTTTTCTGGGCATTTTCCCAGCCAGTTACTTGACTTATGAGAGTCCTCTCCACCCCTGGCCTAGGTCTGCCCAAACTAGTGCTTGGGGTCTGAGATTCAAATACTGCTCCCCAGCCTCAGGGCTTTTGGTGGCAGGCCTGACTGCTCTTCAATGGGAGCTTATCTGCTGGTTCTCAGGTGGGGGCAGGGCTGCCTCTCAGGCTCAGTTCCCTCAGGGGGTTTATGCAGAGATCTCTTACAATGGAGACTCCACGAAGCCCCTGCCCGCCCCTGGAGTCTCTGGCGGAGCTGCCTCCCCCTCGCCTCTGCCACGGCCGCCGGGGTTCTGAGTCCCGGAGAGCCCCCGCTCCTCTCTCAGCCCGTCTCTCTCACTGACCTGTGCGTCTGTGGGTGGAGGGACCTTCGCAGCTGCTGGAGATTCAGGTCCCTGACTCCTGCTTGGGTCTGCTCGCTCCTCTCAGTGCCGCGTGGCCTAGCTCCACGGCTGGGGTAGGGGGAGGGGAGGACTCTGCAGGACAGGACTCCGCTCCCGTCTGGGGTACCTTTGCAGTCGGTTTTTCAGGGCTCTCTGCAATGGAAATCTCCTTCACTGTGTTTCTGCGCAGCTTCCACTGTTCCAGAATTTGTTAGGAGTTCTTTTTAGAGGGAATCCATGGGCTGTGGGTTCGGACCTAGCATAGGTGAGTCTTTCTACTCCACCATCTTGGCTCCGCCCCCCTGTATCTGGCAATTTATGAGGTATAAATGCTCACACTGAAAATCTAATGATCAATTCTATTGAGCTGGTTCAAGATGGTCCCAGCAAAAAAACCCTAGAAGCAATACAGCATAATCCAAGAAATAAGATTGGGGAAACTCCCAACAGGACTATGCCTGATGATACCCCTTCATTTTATGAATCAAACTGTGACTTGACCAGCTAGTGCTATTTACTGGGTCTTTACCACTTCCCCTGGTTTTCTTGAGCTCTAGAACCTAGACCTGGCTCACAGTAGTCTTCCAAGATGCTAAGGCTTATCCTAGACTAATTTGTTCCCTCATTTTGAACTTCAGCACCTTCTAGGCCTGGTCTAACTTCTCATTCATTGTCCAAGTTGAGCAGACCAACCCTGGGGCGGTGATAACTGGGTACCATTTTTTCTGAGAAAGGGGATGAATCATTCTTTTATGTGTTGTCCTCTCCCCCTGCAGACAGATCCTAAAGGCCATGTTATAAAAATAGATTGTATTTATTATGTCATTAGTACAGAGAATTCCCAAGTGAGGTAGCTCCCTGTAGCATGAAGTTTGGCACAGTCTCTGGGACTTAGAGACTTCAGGGAATTGCCTAGAGCCCTGAGAAGTTAAATGACTTATCCAGAGTCACAGTCAGGCACGTCTTGAACCTAGGACTTCCCTGCTTTGAAGCAGGCTCTCCCTACACTGCAACACATTACTTCTCTATGTATTGCTATAATAACTAAAAATAACGAATGTTTGAGCACATGGTAACATCTCTCCTTCCCCACCCCCAAGGAGGTGCATTAGGTCAATCCACATTACTCCACTTCTTAACTGGTTTCCTTGCATTCATTCTCTTCCCTATTCAGCTGATGAATCTCCCTAGTACATAGTTCTAGTAACACTACTGCCCTGTTCAAACTTTCAATGGCTCCGTATGCCTTGTCAAAGTAAGTTCAAACTCTTAACTTGAAATTCAAAGTCTGTATATAAATTTAAAAGGACAAGGTGGAAATCACTGTCTCTGGAATCTCATTGAGTTCTGGTCACATGATTTTTTGAACTCCAAAAGAATAAAGCACTTTTCACTCCATCCGTATTGAGGCTGGTGGTTTTAATACACATTAAATCTACATAGTTCTAAGAGAATTAATTTGCACAAACTGAATTATATGTCCATAAAATAGTTATATAATAAGAATATTATTTTATATGTATATAAAGATGAACATTTATACATATAATATTTTATTATATATGTGAATCTTATATGAATATGTTTTCATGTGTACAATGAAAAGTATATATTTTTGAAAACAACCTGTGGTTTAAAAATTCCTTTAGTTACTAGTCAGAAGTAGGGTAACTGGAACATATTTGAGAATTGAGTCAAGTAAATTTACCAGATTAATATTTTTTAACCTTTAGAGATTGATATTTTATATAGGCTTGGGATAAAGCTATACAAGAAGAAAGCATATGCAATAGAATGTAATGGATATGAATTCCAGTTGTTTGGAATCTGTGATAATTTAAGGAGGGTCAGAATGATTCTTTCTGGAGCCATGGAATCTAAGCTGGATGTATGCTTCCATTTTATATATGAACAACTAATACGCTAATTACAAAGTACTTATATATTTGTTAAGTAGGTCCCTTAAGAACTAGTGGTTATGTTTGATCAGTCTATTTTTAGTTATTCTATGTAAGTGGCTTTAATTAAATGGTTCTTTTTAAATAGTCTTTAATTCACACTTCTATCATTCACACTGGGCCTTTCCTCATTATCTTTCTTTTCAATGAAACTTACATCTTATTGAATACTGTGAAAATGTTAACAATTATCCCATCTTGATTTTTTTTTTTACAATACACCCTCCAACTGCAGTTCCCTTTATGTGCTAGAATGTTAAAAAAAAAAATTAGAATGAAAACCTGACAAATAAATAATTGGCCATCTAACTTCATATTCTACAAATATTCTAGTTTAATGGGCATTTTGTAAATTCCTACTGGCTTTCTCGTGTTTGAAATTAAAGTCCTTGCCTTTTCCTTCAATTTTTTCAATGTCCATACATTTACATATTCAAATTTAGACATATGTTTCACTAATGCACAACTTCCTGGCATGTGGAACTAACAAATTACTTCTCTGAGGACTGTAATGGCTATGTACAGGATCATATGCACCCTAGATTACTTCAAGCCAGTTCAATGACACTGGGAAGGAGAATCCATAATCTCTTCTAGGAAGGTACCATGTTCAACAGTTTGATTAACTGTTTGAACAACAAGACTGAGTTGTACAGATGCGTATTGTCAGCTCCATCTTGGAGAGTTTATACCTACGAATCAAACATCTTGAATGAGGAACTTGAAAAGTACAGTTGTCAGACATATACTCTGTCCAGATGACTAGATAATGCTGCATGCATGCCAGTCCATACTCTGGGGTGCGCCGGTAAAGGCCAAAGAGTTTAACAAAAACTTCAGCTTATTGGAAATAAATGTAGTAATAATTCCTTACCACCAGAGGGAGGACGTACAAATAGCTGGCTTAGCCTTAAAATGTATAGAATTGACTAATAAATACCATTCTTAAGGAATGCCCACTGTGTGCCCAGTGCCACGCAGCTGCAGTTGTTATGGAGAATTACAAAATGTTCACTCTTTGTTGCGCCCGCAGTTGTTTGTCCTTCATTCTCAAAGGCATTAGGGTGGTGATGCCATGACTTGCAGGTGAACTGGATTTAAGTGAGGGAGGGCTGTGCAAAGTCACCATCCTCACTCTTTCTTCTAGAGCCATCTTGGTCCAGTGGCATAGATCAGGAAGCCTAGAGATGCCCCTCCGTGTAGGTATCAAGAAATGGGAGAGAAATCCCTGTAATTAGAGGCAAAGGGCCAGAAGCTGGAGCAGGCAGGAAGCTTGAGGTCCCATATCTAATGCAGCAATGACTAGGAGTACTCACTACAACGAATAACTTTAATAAGGTGTGTGAGAGAGGCAGAGCAGGACAAGGTCTCATCAGGGAGCAGAAGAGAGCCGCAGCAAAGGTTAAGAGGAAGTGTGCCCCCCATTTTTCCTTAGTGAGCACAGTGAAAAGGGTAAAGGCCCCTGAAACAGGCCAGCACAAGAGATAGGAATGATGGGTCTACCCGGGGATAAAAAGGCTCATTTAGAGGAAGGGCATGGGGGCACAAGTGTGACAGCGAGAGCTGCTGACCAGCCTCAGAGAAGCAATTGTTTCTGCTCATTCCCCAGAGTTACTCATTAAGAATGGGGCTATTTAAGGCAGTTCTAAAGCCAAGGCTGACCTTGGTGACCATAGTCCTGGAGAAGCTGCAGTGATTTTATTATACCACAGTGACCCATTATATATAACACTGGCTTGGCATTAGAAGGAATCTTAGAAAACACCTAGTCCTCATTTTAGATGAGAAAAGAACCTGGAGGTAGACTGACTTGCCAATGGATGTCTACTTATCTGTCTAATGATGAAGTCAGAATATTCCACAAATATTCTAATTTAATGGACTTTTCTGAAATCTGTAGCAGCTTTTCCACATTTAAAATTTGTCCTTTGCTTGTCCTTCAATTTCTTCAATGCCTTAAATTTGCATATGCTCATTTAGACATATGTTTCCCTAATGCACAGCTTCCAATGTATATTGGAAAGAAAAATAAGTGTAAAAATGAGGATGGGGTAACTTAACATTTTCACAATATTCAATGAGATGTAAGTTTCATTGAAGAGAAGGGCGAGGAGGGAAAGCCCAGTGTGAATGGTGGGAAGTGTAAACTAGAGACTTTTTCAAAAAGGACTATTTGATTAAAGTTACTTACACTGAATAATTAATTGTACTAATCCTCATTCCCAGACTCTAAAGTCTCTCACACAGCAGGCTGAAAGATCATGGATCCAAGACAGAAATAGGATGAGTATCAGACAGGGAAAATTCTTCTTATTGCCGTCTTTTGCAGTTTACTAGGGACCACATAAATTGGCACTAATATTATAGCTTCTTTTTTGTAACTTGCCCTTTTCCATATACTCATATTGCACAAAATGCTAATGAATCTTTTATGAGTAAACTGGCCTCTGTGAAGTTGTCAAATCAACATTTCTTGCTGATGCTTTGCATATGTGGTTTAAAATTAGATATAGAATCATAGACTTTCTCCTGGACATTCCTAATTATATTACTTTATTATATGGGGCAGCTAGGTGGTGCAGTGGATAGAGTGCCAGTGCAGGAGTCAGGAGGACCTGAGTTCAAATCCCATCTCAGACATTTGACACTCACTAGCTGTGTGACCTTGGGCAAGTCACTTAACCCCAATTGCCTCATCCTGGGCCATCTGCAGTTATCCTGATGAGTATCTGGTTACTGGGTTCAGATGACCCTGGAGGAGCAGTGAGGCTGGTGATCTGCACAGCCCTCCCTCACTCAAAACACAGTCAAGTGCAAGTCATGTTATCATTTCTCTGATGGCATGGCCTTCTTCAGCAACAAAGGATGAACACACACACACACAGACTTTATTAGGTAATGATATCCCTTATAGTTTGAGTGCTTTTCTCAGGGCTTATAAACAAATACACATGTAGGTATATATGTTATGCACATATTTATATAAATAAAGGAACTCAAATACAAAAAGGTAGATGGGCGTTGATAGTGGTCTAATGAGTCTTTGTGCTTGTGACAGTTGCATCTTCTGCCAGGATTTCCTTCTCTGATGTTCAAAGTTGAGGGGGTTTGTTCTGTGAATTTGTACTGGAGTAAATAAACTTTGGAGTGGGGAAAAAATTTCTCCAATAAGGGTTTGGTATCTAAGATATAGAAGCAATTAATAAATATATATTTGTAAATATTTAACAACTAATAAATACATATGATATATAATAATATATAATTAATAAGTATATATAATAATTAATAAATATATGATAACTCTATAATATAAATAACTAACAAATACGTGTAATAAGTAAATATAATTGCTTCGTTTAAATGAATAAATGGTCAAAGATACGAGCAAACACTTTTCAAAAGAACTAATAATAAAAAAATGTAAATCAAAACCGACTTGAATCTTCATTTCACATGTTGCAAACTGGCAAAAAAAAATATCAAGAAATGGCAATAGTCAAAGTTGGAGGGGTTGTGGAAAGATGGGCACACTAAAATGTTGTTGATGGAACTGTGAAAGGTACCATCATTTTGGGAATTATTCAGAAAAAGTGACTAAAATGTCCATATCCTTTGAACCAGAGACTCCATTATTGAGCGGAAGCCATTGATAAGAAAAACTGGACTCCAAAATATTTATAGCAGCACTTCTTGTGAAAGCTAAGAATTGGAAATAAAGAGATGCCCGTCGATTCAGGATTGGCTGCACAAATTGTGGTACATGAATGTATTGGAATATTACTGTGCTGCAAAAACTGATGTGTGTGATGTAAACATAGAAGCAGGTAAAGGTCTTATGAATTAATGGAGAGTGAAGTCAGGAGACACAAAAAAATTTCATACACAGTAATTATAACAATGTAAAGGGAAAGAATAGTAACCAAAAAATCCAGTCAGTGTAACAAGATTATAAAGATCAAATAGGACTCACATGAAGACATATGAGAAGACGCCCTCAGCCTGCCCCTGCGTGGAGGTGGGAGGTCCACAGGGTGACACACTGGACACATTTCTGGACTTTTTCAACATATCAAACAGTTGTGCTCACTTTTTTTTCCTCTCCAAAAAAAATACTTTTTGTCCCATGGATGGCTCTCAGAAAGAGGGAGCAGGAAGGATACGTGGGATACTATGGTGATATACGAAAAAGAAAGTATCAAAAAAAACTTATTTATAAAACAAAGTAACTATGGAAGGGACCTTTTCCATTTCATCTTCCTTGGGCTATAGTAGTAATCCAGAGGTCTCTCTGCCTTCTCAGGTGGCAGAAGCAACCTTCTATGATATAGGTTTGTCCCTAGGTCTTGATAATTAGTGCGAGCTCTTCATGTGTCAGGCTTTCACTATTGTTAGTAGAATTAGAACAGGTCTCTCTAGATACAGAATCAGTATGTTTCAGGAAAATTATTGTAAAGAAGACTGTAAATTTCTTGAGGATAGAGACTGATTTGATATTTTCCTTTGTCTCCTTATTATATTATATTACTATTGTTATAGTAAATATATAATTATTAAATCCTTTTATAGTATAGCACAGGTTGTGGGGCTATTATCCTAAGCTCTCTTTTGTACTGGCAGACTGATTCCACAGACGGAGGCTGATTAATCCTCCCTTTAGGTTTCTAGGGGTCAGTCTGAGTGTTCGGGGGTAGTTTTCTAATATTTTCAGTCACAAGCCCTCATTAGTATACTTTATCTATTAATTATCAGTTGTTCAGTTAGCCAGCCAGCTTTAATTAGTTTCTAGGGCACTAAGGTGGTACAGTTGATAGAGCATTAGCCCTTGAGTCAGAAGGACCTGAGTTCAAATCCAGCCTCAGATAATTGGTCAAGTCACTTAATACTGATTGAATTTTACTAATAGCATAAGAGTTTGGCATAACAAATGGTATAATGGTTTGGTACCAACATCCTCTCCAAGCTGGAAGCCCGCTCTTCCACTAGTACATACAAAGTCCAAAGGAAAGAGACTCAAGCTTAAAGGGCATCTGTGACAAAAGGGGAGTTCCTGGTTGCTGGAAATCGTTTCTTCCTTTGGTCAAGCACTGATAAAGTCCCTGTTAAACATGGTATAGCCTTTTCTCTAGGTTTCTTGTAGAATCCTGGACCAGCCTTTCTTCACTATGTCTAGTTTGTCTTCATCACCAGCCACTACTTTTCCAAGGATGCTGCTGGCATGTTGATGAGAAGTCCAAAACTTCTGATACTTGAAAGTTCACAAAGTCATGCTCTTGTCATAAGCAGGGAGGGGGCTGAGAGGAAGAGATAAAGGGCTCTTCTACCTCTCCAGCAATTCTCTCACAGGGGCTTGGTTGCAACTGCTTTCAAACCTACTTGCTGTTTTATTTGAGCCCCGTAGTGCATGACAGACTCCAATATACTTCCTGTGTGTTGTCTTTTAATTTCATATGATGGCTTTCAACCACTTCCAAATTGATCAGATACTTTTTCCATTTAGTTGAGAGTTTGATTAATTCAGTTGGGGTGTTCTTAACTGATTAGGGAGATAGGATGATTGATTAATTCAATCTCACTCTTATACTACACTAGCACATTATATTCCATAGAGTGAATGCTTAATAAATATTTCTTGAATTGAATTGAATACCATTTTCCATTGTTTCATATTGGGAGGTGAGTCCTCGAAGAACCTTGGAAGACTTTTTGCCTTGTTGACTACCATTCATTTCTGTTTTCATTCTCACAGCCTTGGTTAATTAACTTCACAGTTTTGGGTTCTCAATGTAATCAATGTTAGACATTATGTTATTGGGAAAGAGTACTGGTTGCTTGGTATTTCTCTGGCTGACTCACAGAAAAGGTATAGACTTAATAGAAATCGTCAAGAATTTTATTATGCATTTGGTCATATAGATTTGTTGCTAAATTATTAAAATGGGTTTCAGTTTTACATATTTCTTTACATGGAAAAATGCTACATTTTCCCTTCTAATTTCTTGGTATTTAAAAACTAATGACAGCGTTTTGCCATTGGCTATTTTTCCCTCAGGTGCTTTTTCCATTTCTGTGGTCAGCAGTGTTGTTAGCATGTATCATGAGCACTCCTGAGATCAATGTGTAATTGTGTCTAGGAGCCAAAGAAGAAAATGAGCAAGTTAGTATAAAGTCATGATTCGATCTTGAGATGAACTTAAGTATTTCTATTTCCCAAAGTAAGAAATGAAGGAAAGGGAAGTTTTAAAACTTAGGAAAGATTAGACAACTGAAATATAATTCTAGACAATAAATGGAATGAATAAAAAGAAGTTTGTTTCTATTATTACACACAATGGAGGCACATGTACACACACAGAAGCAGGAGAATGGAATTGGGTTTTCTCTTTCTCCTCCCTTAGTTATTATGGACTTAATTGGCCCTAATATAGAAATGAAGTAGGTTTTTTAAATTACTTGTGTGTGGATAGCTTCCTAATCTTAAAGACATTAAAGATTTGCAAAAACATAAACATAAGTAAAAACATAAAAACATTCTTTTCAATATTTTTTTTGGAAAATAGTTTTTCTTACAATATTATTTGTTAAGAATGTTATGACAACTACTGTTATTTTAATTGAATTAATAAATGTATTTTAAAATTTTATCAGTTTTAATTTCTTATTTGTTAAATGTCAGTAGATATCCCACATCAGTGGTGTCCTACTCAAAAAAAAATTGATCCCTGCCAGCCTCTTATTTCCTTAAAAAAACACAAATTAACATTATCTACATTCTGTTCTATTTTTATTTTATTTCATGTATCATTTCCCAGTTTAAAGTTTAATGTGATCTAGCCATGCCCTAGGGCTTGATTTTGACCCCTCCATCAGGCTCAATGAGATCCTTAATGATTTTTAAAAGTATAGAGGGGTCTCGAAACCAAGAAGTCATTGAGACTAGGAATTGTGTTATTCCTGTACTTGAATTCCCGTCAGCTCCTCCAGTGCCTGGCACATAGTAGCCATCTAATATAATTTTATTGATTCATGATGTATACCTATTCTGTATCCCTCTTCTCTGATGACACAAATTTTCTGCCTACCTCTTGCCTTGAAATTCTCTCTCATTTTCCACTCCCTAGGCAGCCAAGGGAGAAATATTGCACAATGGATAGAGAACCAACTCTGAAGTCAGAAAGGCTTGGATTGAAGTTCTGCTTCTCACAAATACTAGCTAGGTAACCATGAGGGAGCTATTTAAGCTGTCAGTGCCCCCAAGAAACTCTCTGAAACTAAGTTAAATTAAAATTGATCTGAATCAGTGGAAAGACTTTCCGCTCTAGGTATTCCCTCCACCAGAGCAATCACAGGTCAGAATTATAAGAGATCATTTTCATCTAGTGAGATTTCTTGTCAAACATACTAGAATTTATAATGGCCCAGCTTCTGTCTACATAACTCTTGTGAAACTGTTCTCCCCAACGTCACCAGTAGCTTCCCTAGTACCAAATGGAAGAGCCTTTCTCACTTCTCGTCTTTGAACTTTGTGTATCCTTTGACCCTTTTGTGTGCCCTCCCCATCTTCTGGATCATGTCCCTTCCTTGAGCTTTCCTGGCACTGCACTTCCATGGTTTTCTTCAACCTCTCTGAGCGCTCTTCCTATTTTACCTCCTACCCCCCTAAGTGTTTGTTTCCATCCTGAGTTGTCTTCTGTCCCTTGGCAATCTCATTAGTTCTCAATGACTAACTCTTTGTGGATGATTTCTCGATACTTCGTCTTCCCTGAGATGCAGACTTCTATTTCCAATTTGAATTAAGTGAATTTGAAATAAGAGGACCTAAATTTAAATCTTAGCTATGTAACCAACTCCCTGTATGACTTAGAACAAGTTTCTAGGTCTCTTTTTTCTGCTTTTGTAAAATAAGAGTATTAGGCGAAGTCAGGAGATCTTAATCTGGAGTCTGTGACCTTTAAAAAAAATATTTTGATAACTGTATTTCAATATAATTAGTTTTCTTTGTAAGCTTTTCTGATTTTATGCGTTTATAAAACATTCTGAAGAATTCATAGGCTTTACCAGACTGTCAGTGGCATTTATGCCATAAAGAAAAGATTAAGAACCTTTGGACTAGATGGTATCTAAGATCTTTTCTAGCTATAAATCCTTTCCTTTCTTTTCCTCCCTTTTTTCTTTCCTCTCTTCTCCTTTCCCTTTCTTTCTCTTTCTTTTTCTTCCTCTCCCCTTCTCTGCCTTCCCTTCTCTCCCCTTTTGTCCCCTTCCCTCCCTTTTCATTCCTTCCTTTCCTTTTCTCTTTTTCTTTCCTCTCTTCTCCTTTCCCTTTCTTTCTCTTTCTTTCTCTTCCTCTCCCCTTCTCTCCCTTCCCTTCTCTCCCCTTTTGTCCCCTTCCCTCCCTTTTCATTCCTTCCTTTCCTTTTCTCTTTTTCTTTCCTCCCTTAAGTGTGTTTCAGTCATTATCATAAGCCCAGAACTGAAGCAGAGGGAAAAGAGAAATGAGAAACCAGCTCTCCAGCAGTTTGCCAGCCGGCCTGGGTCTCTAATCCTGGATGCACATTATTTTCTCTACAAGAAAGTTCTCATATCGAGATTGTCTCTACATCCACCCCGTTTTAAACTTAATATTCCAGGGATTATTTTCAAAGCTTAATTACAAATGCTTTTATGTAACAGGGAATGTGTCTAAATGATTAAATTAGTGGTTGATTTATAGGGTTTGAATTATACTCTAGTTTTCCCAGTGTAATTATCTATTAAAATAGCATGCCTGTGTGCACCCTATGGAGACAGCTCTAGTGTGAACAAACCTTTCCTTGGAATAAGGCACATTTAAACTATGCAAAAAGAGATGTGGCTATAAAGAAAATGATTACTCATTGCTATGCATTCATTTTTAAGTTTGAGAGAAAAGCCATTGAACAATCTTTGAGTTACTAAAAGTATATTGCCTTCGGGCTATCCGTGAGCTACTGTAGCTTAGACATGACTTAGTGTTGGCTTCCTGCTTCACAGTGTTGTTACGATGCTGTTTGTATCACAGGACATAGTTAATGTACAAGTTCCATGCTAAGTACTTGTTCTCAGGATACTGTTGGAGATGGCACCTTTTATTGCATTAATGGTCTTACTTCATTACAGTTCAGTGGAAAATCCTTTCCCGTCCCACTGACTAACACACTCATACATAATATTCAATTAGATTCAACAGTCAAATGACTGTTAGTGCCTATTATATGGCAGATACAGGGGACAAAGGCAAAAATGAGAGAACCCTTGTTCTTAGGAAGTTCACATTCACTTGTAGCTACTGCACTTCCCTTCCCCTATTTTTCAACTTTCCTTTCCCTTGAGCTTTATTCTTGCTGACCCAGCCAACATTCCCTTCCCTTCTTGGTCTTTCTCCTCTTCCTTCTTAGAAGTCTTTCCTCTTTTTCTTTTATTTTGTCTCTTTCCTTTTTTTCCTCTTTGCTTTCCTAAAATGAGTAGTAGGAGAAACAGAAAGGCACATATTATAGTATTAAATTCTGATTGGATGATCCCATTGTACCCAGACCTGCTTGTCACTCAGGGTTGGAGGAGGCATAATACAGTCTGCAGCTTTTGTATTACCCTCTATTCATCATGTAGTAGGTTACCCCCATCTGTCTATACCCATTGCACATCATATACAGGCAGTGGGGAGGAACTGAGATGCAATGGCCCGTTCCCTTTAGATGACCTGGATGTACCTGAATTGTCTTTATCTTATTATGAAAGTTATCAATAAAGCTGATTCTACCTTGAATCCCTTGCTGATCTCTGCTCATCAGTCCATCAACATGCTGTTACCTTGACATATTCTTAATAAACTTCTTTTAATTCTCTTTTTCCTAAGTTTTGCCTCATTAATCAAGGAGAGAACCTGAATAAAGAATGTTCCTTTTAACAACAGGATTAAGGAAGCAATTTATATCCCCCTCCTCCCCCCTCTCCCCCACACATTAAACCTTGTGTTCATTTAGTCAGTTTGTAAGCTATGAGTCTATTGAAGACAAGCCATATTGTTGCACCATAGGATCTTAGAACTGGAAGGAGCCTTAGATACCAGCTAGTTCAATATCTTCATTTTAGAGCTGAGGAAACTGAGGCCTAGAGAGAGGAAAGACTTGTTGAGGTATGGCAGAAACAGAATTATCATTCAGGGTTCTTGACTCATTGTCAAGACATCTTTTTTCTGTGCCAGGTTATATACAGTGTTATATACTGGGAATTTAGTTGGTGTTCAAGGAAGAAAAAATATTTTGCACAATAAGATTGTAGATTTTTAACACACTCACCTTAAGGCTAAATTGTATACTGTTGTTTAAACATTTTTTAAATTGATATTTTAATAGGATATGGCACTAGTGGTAATCGGGAATAAAATAGAAGATGCTGCTATACATTTGAATTGTTCAGGATTTCTAATTTGACCAGAACTAGGTGGCTTGTAAAATTAATAATGGTATAAAGATTATTTCCCTTCTAGATGAATTATAACAATTTCCTCATCCAGAATAAGAAGATGATAATCCATGCATTGCTTGACTTGCTGGGTTGTTTTGGAAAAGTTCTTTGTGAACCTTTAAATATTATTTAATTATGAATTATTGTCATTAAAAAATAAAAAGATGAAGAATATAGAGCATAGAATCTCATGGCCAAAGGCTTATCAATAGCTTGTGTGATGTCAGCTGAAGATTTGTGTCCATTTCCTTCTAAGCAGACAATCGTGCCTCAAAAACAAGTCAATGTCAGCCCTCAGCTGGTTCAGCAGAAAGGGTAAAGATGGAATGGTTGGGGAAAAAACTCCTTCTCTCCTGCCTTAGTTACAAAACACCAGGGATAGGAAGAGGGGGGGAATATGCTGGGAGCAGAAAGTAGTTTGACTATGAGAAGAAATATTCCCATTAATATAAGCCATAGCTATTTTCATATTTCTTTATCCATCATTTCTGTGTGAAACTAATCTCTCTGTGAAAAACGACCTTGCATCACCAGTTATCTGGTGACCATCTCTTCCAGGATGCCCCATTAACATCTCAAACTCAATATGCTCCACCGTGAACTCATCATCTTCCCAATTAAACTCATCCTTCTTGTAAAGTTCCTTGTTTCTGTTGAGAACCCTTTGCATCCTCTCAGTGACCCAAATTCATAAACTCAGAGTCGGCTTTGATTCTTTTATTCATCTCCATATCCAACTAGTTGCTATTACTATTGGAATTTAATAAAAGGGTGAACTAAGACAAATCTTCATGCAAGATGACATCTATTAATGGGGGCATTCTGCCTACCAATAAATGGGTCAGTGGTTTGCCTCCATTAATGTCAAAGACTCCAAGAAAAAGGACAGTTTTTCATGTATAGACTGTATAGAACAGACCATGGTAGATGACATGGAATAGGGCAACATGGTTCCTACAGAGCTGAGGCTCAGGAAACATGATTGGTGGGAAGTTTGGTAATGGGGGCTAGCAATGACCCCCTTCTTCTTTCACAAGACTAAGAAGTGTTCAAGGTTTGAGTCCAAGTGCAAAGGATAGCTTAGTGGAGAAGGTATCATACTGGTAGGTCTGATCAGATGGTATCACACACAGTCCCAAAAGTGAGTGGAGAAGGTATCAGACTGGTAGGTCTGAGCAGAAGGTATCACACACAGTCCCAAAAGTGAGTGGAGAAGGTATCAGACTGGTAGGTCTGATCAGAAGGTATCACACACAGTCCCAAAAGTGAGTGGAGAAGGTATCAGACTGGTAGGTCTGATCAGAAGGTATCACACACAGTCCCAAAAGTGAGTGGAGAAGGTATCAGACTGGTAGGTCTGAGCAGAAGGTATCACACACAGTCCCAAAAATGAGTGGAATTTCTTGAGACAAGCCCATTATGGACCCCTGAGTTAGGAGTTAAGTTCAGAGACAAAGAACCATGACTTAAACAATTACAGGACAAACACAGTTACAGCACAGAATCAATTCTTTTTAAAAGGATCAATAAGAAAATGGTACAGGGTTGTTCATAATCTTTTCTTTGTCAAGTTGCATTGATTCTACCTCCATAATCTCTCTTGTGTTACTCTCTTTCTCTCCATTTATTCAGTTTGGGTCCTAACTGGTTCTTTTGATTCCAGTCTCTCCTTTCTCCTATCCATCTTTCATACTGTTGCAGTAATACTCATCCTAAGACACTGATCTGGTCATGTTACTATCTGCTCAAAAGCTTTCAGTGTTTCCCCTATCTCCTCTAAAGATAGTTTGACATTTAAAGTAACATACAATGTAGTTCTTGCTTGCTTTTCCAGACTTTCACCCTTCTCTTCACATATTCTACATTTCAGTCAAACTAAATGGTTGTTTCCTAAACTTGACGTGCTTTATCCCATTTCCCTGCATTCCTCCACGTTGTCCATAGCCAGAATGCGCTTCCTACTCATCCTGCCTCTTTGCAGCCTGATTTTCCTCCAAGGCATCATTTTTTCTGTGATCCCTCCTCTGATTTGCCCAGTCACTAAGACTTTCTCACTTTTATTCTCCCAGGAGAAGCTAAGCACCTTTAGGGCAAATACAATTTTGTTTTCATTTTAGTCTCACTAGTATCTAACAATGTGCCTGACACATGGAAAATGCTTAATACAATTACAGATTTAGAACGGGAAGAAACCTTAGATGCCATCTATTCTGACTCCCAGATTAATGATGATGATGATAGCTAGCATTTGTATAATGCTTTAAGGTTTCAAAGTATTTACACATATTAGCTGAGGAATGAGGCTATGTGACTTGCCCAAAATCACACAGGTAGGAATTGAACCCATCTCCTGCGACTCTTAGCCCAGTTTTCTTTTTTACTATACTAGACTTAAAATGAATCATTGTGAAAAAGCAGGTAGAGACTTTATGCTTATAAGCTCTGCCTCTGGTACCTCTTTTCTATCTGTGAACAGTGCCCTTTATTCTCTCCTTAGGTATAATTTGAAGTGTTTCAGAATTTTTTAGATTCACTTGAAAAGTGTAATGTGATTTCTCTGTTTCAAGGGATAATCTCCTTTGAGTAAGATTGAAAGTCCTTTAGGTAAAAAGGAATGACAAACCCCACACCTTTTAGGTACAAATTGAGCTTTGTAAAGAATCCAAAACAATGTGCATGTAAGCAATGAAATTTGTGTATGACTATTTGACTTGGTATTCAGTCATGTCCAACTCTTTGTGACCACATTTGGGGTTTTCTTGGCAAAAGTACTGTATTGGTTCACCATTTCCTTCTTCTTCTCATTTTACAGATGAGGAAACTGAGGCAAACAGGGTTAAGTGACTTGTCCAGGGTCACACAGAAGTCAAATTAACTCAGGAAGAAGAGCCATCTTGACTCCATGTCTAGTGCTCTCTCCACTATACCAACTAACTGCCTGATTGCTTGGCTACTGAGATTAAAAGGGATTTATTTCTAGATGTTGGATGATTTTGGTTATAGTCAGTCAGTCAATAAGCATTTATGAAGCACTTAATTTGTGCCAGTCACTGTACTGGCACTACAAATACAGTAGTAGAAATAAACACAGTTGCCTTCAAGGAAACAATATTCCTATGGGGGAAGATAATACATAAAAGGAAGCCACAAAAGGGTGGTGGGAGGGAGATGTGAAGGAAGTGGCATTATAGAGAAAGAGAGGGATGAAACATGACTGGCTTAAATGGAAGTTCTGGCAAGAGTCATCAAATCAGAGGGAAAGGCCACAATGCATCCCATGTGTGAATTCCAGAGCTTCCGACGGGTAGCTGGGAGTGTTGGTGCATACATGTTTCAGGAACAGCAGACATAGAAAAGAATAATAATTCTGTTTTCTCTTGATTATTCCCTTTCGCAGTTTCGTTTGTGATCCTAACGTGAACCATGCTTTCCGTACATCCCAACTGACATCAGGCCAGGACCAGATTGTGTTCCACGATCAGTCTACATCTTCTCACCTGCCACAGGTCAACAGAAGATGGAAAACTCCAACAGGGATAGGACATCCTTAGTGAAAGGCGCTAAGGACATTGCCAAGGAGGTGAAGAAACAAACTGTGAAGAAGGTGAATCAAGCGGTGGACCGGGCCCAGGACGGCTACACCCAGAGGTCTTATAGCCGATTCCAAGATGAGGAAGATGATGATGACTATTACCCAGCAGGAGAAACCTATGATGGGGAAGCCAATGATGATGAAGGGTCAAGTGAAGCAACAGAAGGCCACGATGAAGATGATGAAATTTATGAAGGTGAATATCAGGGCATTCCCAACCTAAACCAAGGGAAAGACAGCATCGTGTCTATAGGGCAGCCCAAAGGTGAGGAGTACAAGGACCGAACTGAATTGGAATCTGAAAGAAAAGCTGATGAGGAAGAATTAGCCCAGCAGTACGAGCTGATCATTCAAGAATGTGGCCATGGACGTTTTCAGTGGGCCCTTTTCTTTGTCCTGGGGATGGCGCTCATGGCAGATGGCGTAGAAGTCTTTGTGGTGGGCTTTGTACTGCCAAGTGCTGAGACAGACATGTGCATACCAAATTCTAGATCCGGATGGCTAGGTGAGACAAAGCTATATTTAAAGTTGTTTCAGTGACCATGGTTATTAATCTAGTGACATTATTTTAACTGAATCTTTCTCTCTGTATGTGTGTGCATGTATGCATGTGTACACCCATGTATGCATATATGTGTACACATGCATATGTGTATATGTAGTGTGTGTATACATATATGTTTTGTGTGTAAATGCATGTATATATGCATGTGTGTATATGTATACACACTACATATATATGTGGAATGTGCATTTAAAGTGTTCATATTTTAAGTGGGATACATGAACTTTTAAAAAATACTTTGATAGCTACCTTTCAATATGCTTGGTTTCTTTTGTGATCCCAGAGGGTTTTATAAAAGAAAATATATTTTAAAACATTATTAAGAACATTATTCTGAAAAGTGGTCTAAGGCAGAGGTATGCTAATAAATATTTAACAACCAGATTTCGACCCCCAAAATGTACACAGGACACACTTTTATATTTAATTTGCATCATTAACATTTTCTCCATCACTTTCTTAAGTCTAGATGATTAACCAAACGATTAAACAAATCTTTATTTGCTTTTATGGAAAATTAGCAATCATTTTAAGCTGTAAAGATTTGTTCTATGTGTGCATACCACTGCGATAGACTTCACTCTGCTAAGGAAGAGGACTGTGAAATAAAAAAGGTTAAGAACCCCTGATTTCGAGCAATATAATTTTACATATACTATTATAATACTTGAGGGCATAATTCCTATATGAAAATAATATGGTAGCATATTTTTTCTTCCAGAAAGGTGAATAATTACAAAGCAGTTGAGTCAAACCTGATTTTTGAATACTATATTTAATTTGCATGTTAGAATAAGAAAAATGGTTAAATCTCTCTAGGACTCTGCAACTTTCAGCTTTTACTCTATGAATATATGGCTTTTTCCTCTCATAATCTCTTATTTCTTTAGTGTAAAAAAATTCTCTTAAAGATTTCACTTTTGTTCATCAATAGGTGTTATAGGGCATACCTTACTTAGATCAACCTGGGAATTCAGGTTTAAGATTTGAATAAAATTTTAAATTAATTAAAATTTTATTAAATTTTAAATTAATTAAAATACGTAGGTCATTTAATAATTTAAAAAAGAGGATTTACTTACTCATGTCATAGAAAGAATAGTAAGTAAATAAACATTTACCAGGAGCCTATCACAGGGCAAGCACTGTTATAAGTGCTGGGAATACAAAGAAAGGGAGAAATCCCTGCTCTCAAGGATCTCGCGATTTAATGGGGGAAGCAATATGCAAACTGTAATGTGCAAACAAGCTACATGCAGGATGAATTTGAAAAAATTCAGGAGAGGGATGACACTAGAATTGAAAGTGTTTGGGAAAGACTTCATGTAGAAGGAAAGAATTCAGCTGGGCCTTGAATGAAACTAGAGACACCAGAGATAGAGATGAGGAGGAGAAGCACCCCAAGCATGGGGGACAGCCAGAGAAAATGCCTGGAGTGGGGAGATGTGGTTGCTTGCAAGGAGGATGTTGTCGCAGGATCACAGTGTATGAAAGATGTAGAAAGGGTAAGGTGGAAGAGGACTGGAAAGGTTGGGTAGGGGAGAGGTTATGAAGGGCTTTGAATGTTCAACAGAGAATTTTATATTTCATCCTGGAGGTAATAGGATGTCATTAGATGACACCCTAGTGTCATGTCTAATAGTCATTAGAGTTTATCAAGTAGCAGAGGTGACATGATCAGACCTGCACTTTAGGAAGATCACTTTGATGGCTGTATGGATGATGGACTGGAGTGGGGAGATACTTGTGCCTGGAAGACCCACCAGCAGGCTGTTGCAACAGGCTAGGCATGGGGTGATGAGAGCCTACACCAAGGTAGTAGGAGTATTGGAAGAAGGAAGGGAGAAGTATATGAGAAATGTTGCAAAGATAAAATCAACAGGCCTTGGCAAGGAATTAGGTACTCAGCAAAGACTTAGCATCTGTTCCAATAGAGGTGGCCTCCCTCATCTTCCTATAGAAATGAGTCTGGTCAGTAGGAAAGGATGTGATGATCATCATGCCAAGTCTGAGGGTCCCTGACTTCTCCTGGGCTGGCCACTTTTACACCCTTTGTCAACAAGAAAACAGAGTAGGTTAAAGCAATGGCTTTACATTGAATGGCTGCTATGTTATTAGTCTGGTCAAGATAGGGCTACCCAGCCTCATTAAAAAGTGTGTTTTTAGAAAAGTTCTTAAAGGCCATGTATGGAAAAATGTTAATCCTGTAGATAATGTATTTGTGGTTCTTGCGCGTTATGCTTTATTACAGACATATGTGCATATACATAACATACAAATATTACATTAGGAAAGTTCGTTGAGCCATCTTCGGAATGTATAACACAGTGAGCCTTTGGGCGGGGTGGGGCTTTGATTAGATTTTCTCACACAGGCAATAACCGTTTGCACCTTCTAAAATATGGGTTTCACTGAGGGGGCTTCCCTTGAGATTTATTGCCTGGCTCATACTGTTGAGAGGAGCCACTCCTTTGTGCTGTCTTGTAAGGGCACATGACAAGCTCTTTACCTTTCGCTCTTTCACCTTTTGGCTCAGTCAGGATCAGATGGGAGGCCTAGGGAGTTCACCTCTAGAAGTCTTTAATGACTGTTTGGAACAAGGTATATGGGAGCCATATGGAAAGGGGAGCCATGTGGTTTTGTGCACCAAAGATGGTAACATTTTGGCCATAGAGAAGGCAGAAACCAAGATTGCATCCAAGAGGATACAGGGCACCTGGGGCCAAACCTGAAGGATGTAAGAAGTGGCACATCTTCTCTCAACTCTGGAAGTTATGGAAAAGGGAGCAACGTGTTCTAAATGGTGAGAGTTCCCAAACTCCTGCCTCTGGAGGAATGTTGAGAGGTCCTCCCCAGGCTTTCTGCCAATCCTAAATTCAAGAGTCCAGCAACTTCTATCGAACAAGGGGCAGCCAGTTTATGACTAGAACCTGATCCTAGAATTTAGCCTTCTAGCAAAAGAAGTCCATGGTATCATTGCTATAGAGATGGATTAAGGGTGGTCTCGTCCAGTCACCTCCTTTTATAAATAAGAGAACAGAGGCCAGAGAAGGAGCATGGCTTAAAACCACACAGGTAGGATGTGGCAGTCAAAATTCAGTCATGATCTGACTCCAAATTCAGCCCTCTTAACCCTGCTGAGCCTGAGTATCACTGTATATATACATACAAATATTATCTATAGCAATTAATACGCACACATTCATACACACATATACACAAAATACATATTACTTAATGGAATACGTATGTATATTATGTGAATTTGTGTATATTTAGTACTGTAGATAATATTCACGTATACATAATACTATAGATATAGTAGCACCTAGCTCTCCAAAAAAGTATACACAACCCATTTTAAAGTTTAATCTTCATTATTAATATTTTCTCCTTAACTTTCTTAATTCTAGATAATCAACAAATAAATCAAACATTAATTTTATGCATATATATAGATATGTATGAGTTTGTGTGTATATATAGTACTGTAGATAATATTTCTTGTTATAGAAGAGGGGATGAAGGCTCAGATAGATTAAATGACTTTCCAGGAGTCACAAAAGTAATAAATGTGTAATAAATAAATAAATAATAGTAAGAAATGGTAGGGGTGGAATCCAAATCCAAATCTTTCTGTCCTTTCAAAGTCCAGCAGTCTGTTCTATAGACTCTAGTGTCTTTTTAACGCATTCATTCAAACCTCACCTCTAAAATCTTTTTCTCTTTGGTGAGAGAGTCTATTTATTACAAAGTTTTGGATCAAAACCTTTAACACAATTTAATAAAAAGAAACCTTTCAGCAGAATGTTTTACGTGTAGAGAACCAAGACTATTTATAATCTCATCTTAGCAGTTTAGCGTTTTCAGAAATTGTAGAATAACTATCTTTCCACATTGGTAATGCTAGTGAATAGATTGCAATGTATTAAATTCCAAATTCAGTATTAAAAGATTAACACACAAAAGGGAAGAGGAATCTACGCAAAGCTCGGCTGCTGCTCCCTTATCCCCTTCAAGCTGTACCAAAGCATTGTAACACATGAGGTTCTCTTATCAGCAGGTCCCACAAAACCTAATGATATTACCCACCCCCAGGTGATATTCCAAAAGTGTAGATAACGCCGCAGAACAATCAGTACCGAAATGCTTCCATCCATCCATAAATGTTGTTTGCTTTAGTGAAATAAATATATGTCCCCAGGAATGTGTAGTTTGCTCCATGTTGTGAAAGTCCCTGATAGAAATACTTAAATTGCATCATAACTAGACCTTCCAGACTTGCATTTCAATTATTCTTTCCATTGTCATTTCACTCATAATTGCATCCTAACTGAGTCTTTTTCAGACAGGCATTTAAATTATTTTTCCATTTCCATTTCATCACATAATAGCTTTGTAATATAATTACCACACTGAGCCATTGCTATGGGACCAAGACTTGAAGAAAGAAAAAAGGCATGGCCTGCATTTAGACAATTTGGAAAACAGATTTCCAAAGCACTTTCCTTTTGAATTAATTCATTCATTCATAGATTCAATCAATCAACAAACATTTATTGAGCACCAACGGTGGACAAAATACTATGCTGGGTGTACTGTAAAATATATGGTTCCCTCGTCAACAGATCTCACAAAACCTAATGATATTATACCTCCCCACGTGATATTCTAAAAATGTAAATAATATCTCAGAGCAGTTGCTAAGTAAAACCAGACCCTTTCCTCTGGGGATTTACAATCTAGAAGGAGTGGGGAGATAATGCATGTTAATAATTACTACTAATAAATACATAGTAATAATATTAACTCTAAAAGAGATCCAAGCACAGTGGTGAGTGTCTATAAAGATATGCAGAGCAGCATAGTCTCAAAGAAAAACGGTGCATCTTTGTCACTTTCTTTCTCTTTTAGCCCAGCAGAGACAGATGAGGACATGCTCTGAGACTCACTTTGAATAGGGAGGCCTGAGCTCTTCGGAGAAGTATGTGAATGTTGCTGTCCTGGACAGGACCCACTTTCTAATCCAGTGATTTTCTTTCCAGAAATCAACTAGGAAGTTCAATTTCAGATGACAAATCCATCTCTTTATTTGCTTTTTTAAAGCCCAATTTATTTTGAAGTATCTTGAGACTAAATAGCGACATAATTGAAGAGGTCACAGACAAGTCTTCCAGAGCTGACTATCCAAAGTTTCAATACAGTCCATTGTATTATTCCCTTTGAGATTTTCCCGCAAAAATCAATTTTATGTTCACACTTCCTTCTTGGGTAACCAACAATCCAAAGGAAAACAAGAAGAATAAAAGATTTGAGAAAGATATACCACTTTCTCTAACCCTACTCAGTCTTAATTTTCATCATCTAATTATATAGTCATCTATTTCCATTTTGTGGAAGGAATGGCCCCAAAAATAGCCATGTAGGGACAGAGAATAGTTCTGTTTGAGTAGGAGTAGAGCCCCTAAAGATAGCACGTTTTATTGCTAGTGTTGAATGGACAATGAGGGGGTGAAAGAAGGGATATAAAACAAGAAACTAGACAGATTTCTATGTGTTCCTGGAGGCTAAACTAGTAACCATAGGTGATAGTTGAAAAGAAGCAAATTTAGCCTTGATGTAAGAAAAGACTTCTTCCTGATCAACTAAAACTATTTTAAAAAATGAGAAATAGGCTGCCTCAGGAACCAGGGGGTCCCTCACTACAGGATATGTCTAAGCATAGTTTATATGACAGCTTGTCAGGTGTATTGGAGAAAAGATTCTTTTGGACTAAATAGCCATAAGTTGACTTCCAACTGTGGAATTCCATGATTTAGAAAAATGTTCTCCTGAGATGGCCCTTCATAGAGCTGCTTCACCCCACCCATACACCAATGTTGATAATAAAATGCATGGTCCCAGAGACAGACTGCATCTGAATCTGAGTTCATGGATGGCTTATTCTGCAGAAGTTTATTCTCAGTAGGTTAGTCATTAAGTGATGAATTCTCATGAAACAGAAAAAATACAATATAATCCTTGGCTCTTCATGGCCTTCTTTTTCCTCAGTTACCTTGGCAGAATGATTGAAAATGATGGAATTGAACTGACTGAAAAGGAACACAAAGTGATAAGATTCAGAAGACCATCTATTACCATTAATGTAGCGTTTGGTCATTTGTATATGATACCTTTATCCAATGACAAACAAGTTACCTAATATTAGAGCTGGCATTCTTAACTTGTGGTCCCTGGACACTTCAAGATGTTCTATGGATAAATTTCAAAGGGTCTGTGAATGTGGATGTGGAAAAAAAAATACACACACACACACACACACACACACATACACACACACATACACATACATGTATGTGTATATATATATATATATAGATATATATATATCTTTATTTTAACTTAACTCTGATTGAAATTTAGCAATTGCTCCAATTATTTAAAAACAGGATTCTGAGAATGGGCTCAGAGGCTTCCATATATTGGCAAGGTAAGGTCCTTGACAAACAAAAGGGTTAGAAGGCCTGTATTAGGGAAAAACTGAGCTATGCAAAATTGACATCTTCACTCTAAATGAAGCCAGAAGTCTTAAGAAAGTTTACACTTAATGTCAGGATGTCATACTTTAGAGCACAAGTGTCACTCTCAAAGATCCTGGGCCTCCTGAAGTAGTAAAACTCCCTAGTGTGGTCCAAACAAAACTAAAATGTAATTAGTAACTGTTTAGAAAAAAAATCAAAATATAGTGTAACATAGACAATGTTAATTTGTGGTTTTCCAAGTCAGTATGTGGTGACAAAGATCTCTTTGAGTTTTACATCTCTGTCAATGAGCAAATAAAATAAGTTGAATAAATTGCATAATAAAATAAAAACGTTGAATAAGAAGCAAATAAAGGAGTCGTTAGGTTTTGTTCCTTTGTGCACCTGATGATCATGATTTGTGGTACACTGAGTGATGTTGGCAGATTAGAGTCAGTGCTCTTATTAACCCTATTTTGCAGATTAAGAAACTGAGGTAAATTGAGATGACTTGCCCAGGGTTATAGAGCTAGTAAGTGTCTGAACTTATATCCTTCCTGATTTCAGGCCTAGAACTCTGTCTCCTGTGCCCTCTAGCATTAAGGTGTTTAGAGCCTGATTACATAGTCAACTTAGATAATACAGGTTAAAAAAATCAGCTTTAGGAAACCTATCCCTGCTTTTCTTTATGTTTTTGTAGACTGACTTAATCTGCTTTGCCATCAGTGTGTGTGTGTGTGTCTGTGTGTGTCTGTGTGTGTGTGTCTTAGTCATCTGAGTAGGTCTTGGAGTCTAGTTTCCAGATAATACATGACTTTGAGGAGCAGCTTGCCTGTGAGGAAAGATGTGTCCAGAGATCTATTGCTAAATTGTGGGCAGAAATAAACACAGTGAATGTAAGACAGCTTTACCAAAGAATCCATTAGCACATGGACACTTCCTGTCAGCCTGACACGTTGTCACCACCCTGAGTGGTGGTCATGATTGCCAAAGATTTGATAAATCTGATCCCATCAGTCATTTGGAAGTTCACTATTGGGCCTGTAGGTCAAATTTTGAACTTTTCTCTATCCAACAAACTTTTGTTAAATGTCTGCTACATGTATCAGACCACTAGGTGACTCAGTGGATAGACCACTGGACTGAGAATCAAATCCAACTTCAGACACTTACCAGTTGTGTGACCCTAGACAAGTCACTTAACCTGTTTGCCTTAGTTCTCTGGTCTATAAAATAAGAATAATAACACATCCCTCCCATGGTTTTTGTGAGGACAAAAGTAGATAATTATATTATTTGTAATATTTAGCACAGTGTACTATAAAAATGATAGTTATTGTTATATACTGTATATGATGTCTAGGGCAGCTAGGTAGTACAGGGGATAGAATACTGGTCTTAGAGTCAAGAAGACTCATCTTCCTCAGTTCAAATCTGGCTTCAGACATTAATTAACTGTGTGACCCTGAGTAAGTCACTTAACCCTGTTTGCCTCTGTTTTCTCATCTCTAAGATGAACTGGAGAAGGAAATGGTAAACCACTCCAGTATTGGACCCAAATAGGATCATAAAAAGTCAGACATGACTGAAAACAACTGAACCACAAGAATGATTCCCAGATGAATTCAAAGGTATTTCTCTTAAAGGAAAATCAAATATTTTTAGAACAGAAAGAATCTAACCTCCTCATTTTTATGGATGTGGCTGCTGAGGCCCAGATAGAGTACTTAAGTAACTTGCCCAAATCACAGCTAGCTGGATCAGATGGGATTTCCTAACTCCCAGTTCAGTCCTAGATCCACCATATTGCATTAGCTCTCCATTTATAGTCCAGTAAAAGAAATAAGGAACATGAACTGTTTGTAGTGTATTATAGTGAAAAAAATTAATTTAGAATTTTAAGATGGGGGTTCAAACTTTGGCTTTATATGACTCAGAGAAAATCATCTCACCCTCATGGACCTCAGGCTCCTACTCTGGAAAACGAGGGGATTGGACTCACAAATGTGAGTTACCAGACAAAGTCATAGATGATAAATGCTATAAATGGGAGTCAGATGAGAGCTGTAGGAATGAAGAGATGGAGAAATAACTTGTGGCAGGAGAAACCTCTAATAATTTTCATCTGTACTTTCCAACCCCCATTTCTTGTAGAGGCAAGTTTAATGTATTCCAGGCAGCAAATCTATGGGATGAATTTGTATGACTGGCAACTCAGATTGGGGGAAAGTGATTAAGAATCCCTAGACTGGGAATGAAATGTTGTATAACTTGCTTTCTATTGTATGCCTGATAAATTCTCCAGGGGATCTTGAGAAACAATTTGGTTGTTACTCACATTTGGTCATCAATTACTTGAATGCCCTGTGAATGTGCTCCGTAAAAAAGTAGGAGAAGGTCATTCCTCTTTCTCTCTTTAATATCTATGTTGCTTTGACCTTCAGCAAAAGTAGAAAATTGGGGGTGTACCCAAGAGTTGTTCAAAGCCAGGAGCTATTCTCCCTAGTAATCACTGTCCCAGAAACCAAGGGAATGTAGCAGAAGGGACCATAGTCACCATATTTCATAGGTCGTCCTCATTAGATTTGGAACAAGAAGGGACCTCAGAGACTATCTCATCTAACTCCTTTATTTTATAAAGGCAGAAGCTTGAAAAAGTGAGGTGACTCACTCACCCAAGGTCATGTAGGAATTAAGGAACCAAGGAATAAAGCCATGATTCAAAACCTAGTCTTCTGACTCTAAATACAGATGTCTTCTACTCCTCCATCCTGCTTCTCATAACATTAAGTGACTGCTTCAGTCACCAAACACAGTTCTAATCCTGAGGATCTATAGGTCAAAATCCTCAAGAGATATATGGACTTTATGGACTCCTGTTAGAATGGAAGATCCTTGAGGAATTGCTTCTGCTTATACTTGGGATGTTCCAAAAGTTTTAAGCTATGAAAACTTAATTATTATGCTTCATTATTGAATTTTAATAGAGTAAAGCTACACTAAGACTTTTGGAACACCCTGAATACATACACATATGCATATATGTGTATACATATGTATTTACATATATACACGTACATACATGTACACATATTTTAAGCACTCATCACTATGCTAAGTGCAGGTCAATAAACACAAATAAGTTTGAGATGCATTCTTCTCCAGGAGCACTTGATCAATTTGCTTTTTGTGAAGAATTATGTTTTATTGCAAAGGTTGACCCTGAAGTTCTAAGAGAAGCAAGAGTAGATATCAAGGTCATTCAAGCTGATTAACCCAAGGATGAGTTTTGATAAAATAAAATAGATGTCAAAGGAACCCTGTATCTAAGGCCTTGAATGGGGCTTGGAGATAAAAAATAGTTTGGAAGAGAAAGACTATAAAAACAGGGATATCAGCAAAGGGTGGTATTTTAAAGAGCATGAAGTAACTAAGAAGTTAGATGAACAGATTGTGCCAGCTTTACATCTCAAAGATGGTTTGTTGTTCAGCCATTTTCCAGTCATGTCCAACTCTTCATGACCCCATTTTAGATTTTCTTGGTACTTCGCAAAGTGGTTTACCATTTATTTCTCCAGCTCATTTTACATATGAGGAAACTAAGGCAAACAGGGTTGAATGACTTGATCAGGGTTGCACAACTAGTAACTGTCTGAGGCCAGATTTGAACTTGGGAAAATGAGTCTTCCTGACGCTGGGCCTGGGACCTATCCATGGTGCCACCTAGCTGCTTAAAGACAATAGAGACCTTATAATTACATGACACTTTCTTTGGCAGATAATTGTATGGCCTAGGCAAAGATAGGCATCTATGATAAAATTAAAGGATAACTTAAGAAATGCAAAGACATTATAATGAATCATCACAAGTCTCTATTGTATTGATCTGAATTTCTGAAGCTGTATCCCTTGAGGCTGCAGACAAATTAAGATGAGATGGAAAAGACCAACTCTGACATTTGAAACTACAACGGTCATTCTTCTATAAGCGTCCAATAGAAACATTTCACTAAGACATCATTTTTGAAATATTACCTAATTAGTCTTTTGAGTAATACATCTCATCTTATATTTTAAAATGCTAGCTGATCTGGAGCAATTTATTTGTTGACACTTTGCATATCAAATTGATGGATCTGTGAACTCCTTAAGATTGATGCTCCACCCTCCTCTAGTATTGCATATTGAAGTCTCCTCGTGCAACGTTATTTATTAGTATTTTGCACAGATGAAAGAAATTTAGTTAAGTAGGTAGGTGGTGCAGTGGGAGCTTTAGGGTTGGAGTTAGGAAAATCTGAATTCACTCCGACACTTATTAGCTCTGTGACTGTTGACAAGTCAGGTAAACTCTGTTTGCTTCAATTTCCTCAGCTGTAAAATAAGAATAATAGCACTTAGAGATCTCTCAGGTGAGGATCTTAGTACAGTGCTGGCATATACTTGTTTCTTTCCTTTCTTAGCAAATTTAAGCAATGAAAATCTAGAACTAGAGAAAAATTAATTGGGGAGAAGGCTGTGTATTATTTAATCCTTAAATAGATATTTATTAAGTTTCTGCTACATGCCAGGCACTGTGTTAAGCTCTATGGATACAAAAAGAGGCAAAAGACATCCTCTGCCTTCAAGGAGCTTATGATCTATTGGGGGAGACAACATGCAAACAAATGTATACAAAGCAAGCTGCATGTAGGATAAATAGGAAATAATTAATGATTAACAGAGGGAAGGTACTGGCCTTAAGAGGGGATGGGAAATGTTTCCTGTAAAAGGTGAGATTTGAGTTGGGACTTAAAGGAATCCAGAGATGGCAGTAGACAGAGCAGAGGAGGAGAACATTTTAGGCATAGACAACAGTCAGAGAAGATGCCTGGAGCTGAGAGATGGAGTGTGTTTGTGGAACAGCGAGGAGGCAATCTTGTGTCACAGGGTTGAAGAGTACCTACTGGTGAGTAAGGTGGAAGAAAACTGGTAAAGTAAGAGGGGGCTAGGTCATGAAAAACTTTGAATGCCAAACCTCTAGAGATTTTGTATTTGATCCTGAGGGTGATGGAAAGTCAATGGAGTTTGTTGAATAAGAGAATAATATGGTTGAACTTGCACTTTAGGAAAATCACTTTGGTGACTAAAAGGAGGATGGATTGGAGTGCCTTAAGCAAACCCACTAGTGGGTTATTATGATAGTCTAGGAATAAGGTGCTGAGGGCCTACACTAGAATGGTAGCAGTGTCAGAGGAGAGAAGGAGACATGTTTGAGAGAGGTTGAAAAGGTGAAATCAATAGGCGTTGACAACAGATTGGATAAGGGGACTGGGGTATAAGAGGTACTGAAAAGTCCAAGATAACTCCTGGATCATAAGAGGGACTGGGAGGAGGGTTTGTCCTCTATAGTAATAGGGAAGGGATAAAGGAGAGAGTTTGGGGGAAAAGATAAATGAGTTTTACTTTGGACATAATGAGTTCAAGGTGACTACTAGACACCCACTTCGAGTCGTTTGGAAGGCAGTTAGAGATGTGAGATGGGACATCAGCAGATTTAGGATTCTCATAGGTAGATTTGAGAATCATCAGCCTAAGGGTGGTAATTAAAACCATGGCAGCTGATGAGATCACCAAGTGAAATAGTATTAAGGGAGAGGAGAAGAGGAGCCAGGGCAGAACTCTGAAGGACACCTATGTCTAGAGGGTGCGATCCGGAGGAGGATCCAGCAAAGGAAAACAAGAAGGTGTGGTTGGACAGATAGTAAGAGAACCAGGAGAGCCTTGCATCTGGAAAACCTAGAAAGAAGAGTATCGAGGAGGAGAAAGTGATAACAGAGTGAAAGGCTAAAGAGACACTGAAAAGAATGAGGACTGAGAAAAGGGCATTGGATTTGGCAACTAAAAGATCACTAATAACTTTGGAGAGGGACCTTCAATGGTTTCAGGTCAGAAGCCTGGTTGTTAAGGGCTGAGAAGAGAGAAAATGGAGGCACCTATGACTGATGGCCTTTACAAGGAGCTTAGTTCAACGAGCAAAAGAGATATAGGATGATAATGGGGGTGGAAGGTCAAGTGAGAGATGTTCATCAGAATGGAAAAGGCATGGGTAGGTTTGTAGGCAGTAGGGAAGGAGTCAAGTAGAGAGGGAGAGATTGAAAATGAATGAAAGAATGGGGATGACAGAGGGGCAATCTTTTAGAATAGAGGGATGGAATGGCATCACTTGAAGAAGTAGAAGAGTTAGCCTCGGTGAGGAGGAAGGCCACTTTTTCAAGTAAGATGGGGCAAAGGAGCAGAGTGACAGACGACATCTGAGTGATGGGAGATGAGAAAGGAGGGCAAAGAGGGAGCTCACAGTTGTTTTTCCAGTAAAGTATGAGGCAAAGTCCTCAGCTGAGAGAGTGGGAAAGAGAGCAATGGAAGGTTTGAGGAAGAATGAGAAGATTTACAAGAGTCACTGCAGAGAGTGGAATAGTGAGTGGATAAGGGAGGTATAGTAGGATTGCCTAGCAGCAGTGAGGGACCCAGCTGAAGTCATGTAACATAAATTTGTCATGGACCTATGCATAATGGTTGCCTGATCCCACTTTACAAATGAATTCACCGTGGCATTTACTTTAAGCAGCAAACTCTACTAATGCATTTAAAGTGCAATTAAAAGTCAACTAAGTGGTAGATTAAGTAGAGTGCTGGACTTGAAGTCAAAAAGTTGAATTCCACTCCTGCTTTACGTACGTCTTAGCAGCATGAACCTAGGCAAGAGATCTCACCTGCTTCAGCTATAATTTCATTACCTGCAAAATGAGGGCAATAGCACCTACAGGGTTACTGTGAGAATCAAATAAAATGATGTAAACCATTTTGCACACTTTAAAATTTTATACACATACACATGTACTGGCTACTATTATTATTCAACCCTTTTTCAGGAAAAAAATTAGTTTACTTATAACTTCACGGAAATATACCTATTACATAAAATTAGCTACAACAATATTTTATATAAAAACAAATAAATCTATTCACTAATTTGTACTAATTCAAATGAAGACTAATTTGAATGATAGACCTTTTCATGATTAATAAAAAAAATAGCCAATATTTATATAGTGCTTACCATGTGCCACGCATTACGTTAAGCAATTTATAACTATTTATCCTCCAGCAACCCTGGGAAATAGGTACTATTACTACCCCCCTTTTTTACTGAAGAGAAAATTGAGGCAAACAAGGGTTAAGTGAGTTACCTAAGGTCACACAGCTAGTAAGTATCTGAGGCTAGATTTGAACTTAGGTCTTCTGACTCCTGGCCTGACCCTCCATCCAATGCATCACCTAATTGCTTCTGATCAAAAAGGTTTAAAATTTAAAAGGACGCAAAAGGAGAAAAGACTGCTTGTGTATATTACCTAAGTTAGATACTATTTAGAATAGCCATAAAGAAGAAATGGCAATAGCAGCAAAGATACCGAGAAATTCATAGCAAGCAAAAATTCAAGAAAAGAGTAGAAAAATTACAGCCTCCAATGCCTACATAAAATTATCTGCCTACATAAAATTATCCAAAGTTTAGACAATAAGTAAGAGGAACTTGAGGTCCTAATGCAAGGAAGCAAATTTGACCTTATTGGTATTACTGGGAATTAGTGGGGCTAAAGTCATGACTGGGTCACGGTTCTGCTTGTGTACATTTTATTCAAAATAACAGGATAGGTAAAAAGTGACTGGAGGTTGTATTAAGGTGTATTAAGAAGGCTATGAAGAAGGTATATGAGGAAAACCTGAAACTAGAGGAGTGAAGCATATTTGGGTGAAGAGGAATAATGAGGGAGAGACAGAAGTGAGTTATCTTTGGAGTATACTACAGACCACCTGGACAGCAGGAAAATGTAGATCTAGAACTTAGGAAACTGTTGAAAAAACTGCACAGAAGTGATGGGGGAACCCAGTCATCTTCTTGAGCTCTTTGTCTCCGCCAAAGGAAGAACAGCTGACAAATTCTGGATTTGTCTTAGTGATCATTTTTTCCTTCAAAAGGTGGGGGAACCAATAAGGAAGAATTCTATTCTGAATCTGTTTCTCATTAATAGGAAAGAAATGCCCACCAGTAGAGAAATTATAGTCCAACTGAACAAGGATTGGGGGGCTGAACTGGGATGTAGTCACATGGGTACAAAGAAGGGAACAGATGTGATATTATGAGGTATATGAGGTAACATTTCTTAACCATGAGATCTGTCCAAAAGTGGGAAGTAGTATTTAGGAGGTAGTGGGTTCTCTTTCATTAGAGTTCTTCAGATAGAGACTAGATCATTTGCTGGGTTGCATTATAGAGGGCATTGCTTTTTCAAGATGGGCTGTTCTAAAATGTCTATTTTGTTCCCTTATAGGTCTAAAATCCTCTGATTCTGTTTTGTTACAGATAAAAATGCTAAACCTCATAACAATGAAAGAGTTATTATAATACTGTTTCATGAAGATTATATTTGCCTTTCTGTTATCTCTTATGATCATTTGTTTATTTGAAGGTTAATCTCCTTAGTTGATTAAAAGTGCTTTTCAATAAAGTTCTTAGATTTCATAAGCATGGATGAATTGAACATTGTAGCAGAAGTCTGCTCTTAGGCAATATTTTCACAGAAGTAGTAGTTTCGGTAAGACGTAAGCTTTTGTCTTAACCAAAAATTGATTCCTGCATCATAAGACAGCTACAAAGAGGACCCCAATGAATTAACTTATGGTAGACTCACTGCCATGTTCTCGGATGTTCTTCTTTGAGCCCTCTGGAGGAGGTAGTCCTGATCTCCTATTAGAATGATTCTCACGTTGCTTATACCATCAGATTAGATCACCATGGGCAGACATTCTGAAAACATGAACCCTGGTGGGCCTCTGACTGATCCCTTAATAACATATTTCTTGTTCTCTCCTTCCATCTTTTCTCTTGTCCTGAGCTTGGAGCTACCAACATTGCCACACCAGATGTTAAGCTAGAAACACATACCCTTATGGACCTTTCATGGTCTATTTACCGGCTCCTCCATCTATTCTCTGCAACAGAGCACTTATCACTTGGAATCACTCCTCCAAGCTTAGCACTGTCCCTTTCAGAGTGCTTAAGATGACATGGTTATGGTTCCATGGCTCGTAGGCATAGCTGCTTCATTCCAATCTTGCTTCTTTGCTTTCTTCTCCGGGGATAATGAGAAGGAAGTAAGCTAAGCTGGTGTGTTCAGATCTACAGCCCCAAATTGAATCTGTTAGCATCAGCCTCTTGCGCCCCCCAGAGCACCTGGCCCCACATGGACACTAACCCAAAGAAGATGCAGAGATAGAAAAGCCAGGAGCTCCAACCCTATGGAACGTCTGGAAAACTCATCTGAGCCTCACCTGGCCTTTGGACACATGTTCTCCCCCATTATCTCTGTTCACCTTCACAGAGAGACAAATCTGCTCAAAGACATTTTTACTGGCTCCCTGGCTCAGGATGACACCTGTTTAGCTAACTAATGAGGAAACTGAGATAAGGAGCAATTAAGTGACTTGCCCAGGGTCACACAGTAAGAAAGAGTCTGAGGCTAGATTTGAACTCAGGTTTTCCTGTCTCCAGATCCAGTACTCCTTTCACTGTACCATCTAACTGTCCCATTCAAGACACTTGGGGGAAAGGACTGTTTCTACTCATATGTGTATTTCTCACATTTATCTCAGTTTGTGGCATGTAGCAAGCATTTAATTAATGCTTGTTGACCTTTTGTTGACTCCACTTTATTGGCATGCAGTTTTGATGAGAGTAGGGGACAGAGCGTGCAACTCTGATGGACTGGCCACATTGTTTGAATGCCAAATGCATGCTTGCCAAAAAGACTATTTTATGGAGAACTCACACAGGACAAGCACTCACATGGTAGTCAGAAGAAGCCATGCAAGCATACTGTCAAGGACAGAAAAAGTAATACAAGGACACTCTCAAGGTCTTTCTTAAGAACTTTGGACGTGATTGTGTGACATGGGGGACACTGACACTGGACCACCCAGAATGACATGCCTTCATCAGAGAAGGCACTGTGCTCAGTGAGCAAAGCAGAATTGAAGTAGCTCAAATAAATGCAACATGTGCAAATTGAGAGAATCCACCTCAAATGTTCACACGGACATTTGTGGCAAACCTGTGATAGGCATTCTAAGCTCATATTCAGCCACAGTCGGACACACTGTAACTTGGCTCTAGCATCTTGATGTCATTTTGGTCCTCTTGGAGAATGAAGGATGACAAAACTGGGTGAGATAGTTAAGTCAGAAAGTATCTCAGGTGCCCCATATTCTCCCTGGTAATAGCAGGAGAGAGGGAAGATGACTGGAGGAGTGTCTAGATGTAATGCCTTCCTCATTAGTATTCCTCAGAAAGGTAGCTTTGATTCTCCTTAACTTCACCATTTTGGTTCTTTGTCTGAATGATGCTTGCTAGGCTTGGGAGTTGTGGGGTAGGGTGTGTAACAGCTCCTAATGCTCCCACTATTTTATGGTCCTGTCAACCCAGGCGGGTTGATGTCTTAAGTCGTGGTTAGGGATTCTATTGTAGCTTTATCCTTGGTGCTTCCCAGATTATAAATGTGTGCTCTGGATTTCAGGATCAGAGTCTTCCTTCCTAACCAGCTTTCCTCTGGTCTTGACACTTGTCTTGTTATCTTTGATAGAAAGATGCTTTTGGAGAGGACTGGGGGGTTGGGAGGAGAGGAGCTATATTTATTCACTCTGGTTCTGTTTAGCAATTTGTGTGTTACAGTGATACTATTTAGTATTAAAAGGTCTATTGTCTTAGACAGTATATATTCTGCCCACAGACGCTAACAACATTTCATTGGGATTCAGCACTGCCACACTGGAAAAGGAGATTCAATCACTTACTGTCCTCTTAATTTGTGATGCCTTCTTTCCTCTCCATTTTCACTCGTTTTCCCAGTTCAGGAAGCTGGGAGAAGAGCTCTAGTGTTCTCATGACTGAAGTCTACCAGAAATGAGTATCCAGGAACTGTGTGATCATACACACGTTTCCACTGCCGTGAAATGTAGGGAGCAGACAAGTCTTCTCCCTAACATGGAGCTTCTGGAGATCAGTGACTGTTTTTAAGTTGTATCCCCAGCACCTAGTATAGTGCCCTGCATAAGTCAAGTGCTTAATAAACACTTGTTGCATTGAATTGGTCTGGTATAAATAGGCCTATTCCCTCCATCTTGAATGAAGAAAACATTTATTGAGCACTTATTATGCATGAAGTATTGTGCTAAGCCATGGGGATTTAAATAAGCCAGTTCATATTCTCAAGGAAATCACATTATAATAGGGGGAGACAACACATTTAGGAGGCTTCAGGAACAGATCAGATGGAAAGATCTAGTTGCCATGAGCATGAGAGCCCTTGATCCTAAAGAACTTTAATATTCAAGGAGCTTGTGAGCCCACTTGGGGCTTCTAATTCTCTTAGTGTTAATGGAAGTTGGTCTTGGTTCAGTGAAAGAGTGACCTTGCAGTCACCAGGGGGTGATCATTTGGTTGGGTTTACTAACTTCAGAGATTTGGCCATTAGAGGATTTGAACTAAATAAAACACTTAGTATGCATAGTCTGTTGTATAGTGTATGTGAGTCAAGCAGTCACAGTAGAAATATTATAGTAAATTATGGCATTTGAAATTTAATTTTTGTTGTATAGAGAAACACACACATTGATTCTGTTGTGAGAAGCCTTCCATTTCCCAAGCATGCCCAATAAATTGGTAGCAGTTACAGTGGACATAAGGCAGGATGTCAAAGTGGATGGGATGACAATCTATGAATCAGGAAGGAAGAGCTGGGTTTGAGTTCTACCACTAATACATCTGGGTTATATGAACCTGAGTAAATCACTTAACCCAAGGGTGGGGAACCTATAGCCTTGAGGCAATATATGGCCCTCTAGGTCCTTAATGTGGCCCTTTGACTGAATCCAAACTTCACAGAAGAAATCCCCTTAATAAAAGGATTTGTTCTGTAAAATTTGGACTTGGTCAAAAAGCCATATCCAAGGACCTGGAAGGGTACGTGTGGCCTTGAGGTCATAGGTTCCCCACCTCTGACTCTCAGTAACCAAGTAATTCCCTAAGACTAAATTGCAGAGCAGGTCTACACTGGCAGAAGGAATTTCAACAATGGTATTTCCTTATACCAATGAAAGTTCATTTTCCCGTCCCCTGCCAAAATGTTTCTTAACAAGAACACAGCAACACAGGACAAGTATCTATTAAGATTTTGTTGAAGGAATGAATTTAGTTGATGACTATGTGTTTAATAACCCCACAGGTTAATAAATCCAGAATTTTGATTGTTCTGTGAAAATCTGTGCTCTGACTTTGGAATTATGCTGGGAAAGTTGAAAGTGGAATTCTTCCACAAGCATTTATTTTGTTTTTACTTTTGCTTTTATTTATTTATTTATTTTTTAGCACCTTTTTTTCTTTACAAATTTTGAGTTCTAAATTCTCTCCTCCTTCTCATCTTTCCCTCATCTACTGAGAAGGCAAGGAATATGATATTAACTATACATATAAAGTCATACAAAAATTATTTTGATATTAGTCACTACAAACATTTTTTAAATGTCTATTATGTATAAAGCACTATTCTAGGTGCTAGGATTTAGAGGACAAATTATACCAAAAAAAAACACACAAAACCTCACCGTCCTTCAAGAATTTTCACTGTACTGAAAAAGCTTCAAAGCATTTTGTATACATTCTCTCATTTGATTCCTAAAATAATGCAGTAAAGAAAATCCTATGGATATTCTTCTTCTTCATTTACAGATGAAAGAATTGGAGTTCAGAAAAATTAAGTGACTTGTCAGTTAGAAGTAGTAAGCTTTAAACCCTAGCCTTCTTGCCTAGAAGTATAATACTGTATTCACTATGACACACGCCTCTCCTAACTTAATTTCAATACAGATTTCAAAATGGAGGATTCAGGTTCTGTATTTAACTGATGGTAAAATTAAGTTTTTCAAAGTACCTCTCTTCACTAAGCGCAGAACATCACACAGATATAATAGCTGGTATTTATATGGTATGTTCAGGTTTGCACAATATTTTATAAAGATTATCTTATTTGATTCTTAAGATGGCACTTAACAAAAATCTTAAACTTAGGTACTAGTATAATCCCCATATTCCCCATAATGAGGAAACTGAGGCAGGCAATTGCTAAATGACTTGCCCAAGGTCATACAGTAGAATTTGAACCTAGGACTTCCAGCTACCATGTCATACTATTTTTCTATGGTATTTTAGATATAACAAAATTGGAAGCTGGTAGTATTTGGTACTTTTGCAGACCAATGAAGGATACAGGCCAATGAACAAGTATTTACTAAGTAAATACTGTAAGTTCAGCACAGACATAGTTCCAATGAAACCTGCTGAAGACATATGAGATGTGGGCTCAAGAAACTTAAAATCAAGTTGGGAAATCAGGATGAACAAGACAGCATACGTGATCATTTCCATGGTAGTAAATACTAGAACCTTAGGAGTTCACAGGGAATGAGGAGCAGTGAGGGGTGCCATGATCAGAAGGTCTCTTGAAGGAGGTGAGACTTGAGATAGGTCTCCAACAATGGGAGATTGAATTGGAAAAGGCAAGTAGGGAAAGAAGCATGTGCCAGGCAAAGGGAATAGGGGCCCCAAAGTAAAAATGACCATACATTTCTTTTTGGAATAATAAGCATAGTTGACTAAACAGAAACTGTGAGGAGTAGTGGTAGATAATATTGACTAGATAGAATTAGGGCCAGATGATGCAGGACCTTGAATATTAGGCAGAGCTATTTAGACTTGAGATTGCAGGAAATAGCTACTAACAGGTTTTGATCATGGCACCATCTCTCTTCCAGTCCCTTTCTATTTTAGGATTTATCTATGATTCTTCACTCTCACTCACCCTTCATTTTGAATCAGTTACCAAGTCCTTAATATTCCTCACATTTTCTCTCTAATCACACCACAGTAAATCCTTGTCCAAGTCCTAGTCATGTCACCTAGACACCTGGCTCATTGTTGTTCAGTTATATCTGATTCTTTATGACTCCATTTGTTTTTTGCTCGGTTTTTTTTTTTGCAAAGGTAGTGGAATGGTTTGCCATTTCCTTTTCCAGTTCATTTGACAGATGAGGAAACGGAGGCAAGTAGAATGAAGAGACTTGCCCAGGGTCACACAGCTTGTAAGTGTCTGAGGCTGGATTTGAACTCAGGAAGATGAGTCTTTCTTACTCCAGGCTCAGTACTCTATCCACTGAGTCACCTGGCTGCCCAAAATGAAGTATAGGAGAATGTAAATGATTCCTCCAAGGTCACACATGGTCATTTGTAGAGCTAGAATTAGCAGCTAAGTCCTCTGCCTAGAAATCCTCTGTTTTTGGTCTTCTTTTTCACTCCAAGTCTGACCATGCCTCTTTCCCCATCCCCTTTCAACCAGTGCTAGTGACTATTGCCTCCATATTGCCTCTGGGTCAAATATAAAATCTTCTGTTGACTCTTAAAGTCCTTCATAACCTGACTCATTCCTACCTTTCCAGTCTTCTTTCACCTTATGAATCCTCCAGTTCCACACGATCCTCCAGTGCCGCTGGATTTTTTGCTATTCCTGGCAGATTACACTCACCTCTCAAATTCTGGCTTTTTCACTGACTGTCTCTAATCCTTGGAATACTCTCCCTTGTCATCTCTGCCTCCTGACTTCCCTTCAAATCTCAGATAAAGCCTCACCTTTCCTTAAATTGCTTAATCTTAGTTCCTTCCCCAGTCTGACTGTTCCCAATTTAACCTCTCTTTCTTTCTCTCTCTCTTTCTCTCTCTGTCTTTCTCTCTCATTCTTTCTCTTCATCTCTCTCTGTCTTTTTCTTTCACTTCTCTCTCCTTATAATGTCTCTTTATACACATACTTATATTTACACACACACACAAATGTATCTCCAGCTCTTAGCACAGTACCTAGCACATAGTAGGTATGTAATAAATACTTATTTACTTGACTTGACTCACCCAAGCCTTCATACATATATGCAAATTGTTTAAGTTGGTAAGCAATATACAATTAAGCTATTAAAAGATTTTTTCAGTCTGCGGGGGTAAATAAAGTGGCTATTTAACATTAAGCATACATTTACTGACTTGAGAAAGATGAATCATGAAATCTTAGTGTGGAATATCAATTAGGTCTTTAAGTGTAGTTTTTCTTTCTTCTAGAATATTCTAAATTGATGTAATGGAGGAGGGTGCTGCACAAATAGCATGCCTGAAATATCTCTGTAACTGCTCAATTTCTTGAGATCAATACCAAAAATAAATTACATCCTTAATGGTTTTATGTATTTGTATTAAGGTCATTCCAATTGCCAAAGTGAGAAAAGAGAATCAGGGAGAGAGCCTGAAGTGAAAACGTTTCCAGGAAAATCTTAGTTACTGGGAATGATTTGCATGAATTAAACTGACAGTGAGATTCGTGCTTTTCTCATCTGCTGGAAGGGGGCTTATATTTCATAACACGACGTTAGCATTTTATTTTGGAGGAGCATCTTTTTTTTTTAACTCCAATTAGCATTCATGACTTGCTTAACTCTTGCCACTTAGCCTAGGAAATTGAAACAAGTGCTGATATTCATATAGACTTGTGATTCCCATTCATGTGGGCATTATCTACAGAGATGCAAATAATCTCATCCACACATCTTCTTTCTGTGTGACTCTCTTCCATTGCTCCGTGAACTCTCCATTGAGGCCCACTGAAAATGTTGAGGGACCTTCTTTGCTTGCTTTTCCAATTGAGAGGATACCAGTGCAATATCTGAGCTGGCTATAAGTCATCCCCCACTTGCCACATATAACCAGTCCATTTTTTCCTTCTCATACAGTTCTTTGATGATGTCCTTTATTCCAATTTTCTTTTGTAGCATGCTCACCCCAACTATGGGCTTCCCCATCATCTATCTGGTGAAGAGTCATTTTCAAGTCTAAAGAGACTTTAGAGTTTCATGACTCACTACCTTAGAACAACCATGATAGAATACTGGTATTATAAGACGGATTTCTCTTTCAGGCGAAAGCATGATGCCATTTAAAAGAACAATGGTTTATAAGTTTAAAGAGAAGGATTAAATATTTCATGAAACATGAATTGAATGGAATAGGATCATAGAGGTGGAGTGTACCTTGGAGAGCTCCTAGTCCAACCATAATGAACTTAAGAATGACAAAGGGAAAACAAAGAAATTTGGAAAGACCTTTATGAATTCATGCAGATTGGGGGGGTCCTCAGAATTTCCAGAAATTCCAGAAATGTTCCAGAAAATGGTCCCTCACCCTTCATTCACTGCAGAAAAATAACTCATCTAGGTAGATATACCACCTGGAATATGGTGGCTACTTAGACCTTTTATGGATAAAGGTGTAAAACTTGAAAATAGTTGTATTCGGTGAGTTGTGCTTGATGCTCATTCAAATGTAGACTTGTTTGAATGCATTTTGCAACATTGTACCTTCCATTTTCTAGGAATTAAGACTGAAGAAACTGGCACTGATTTCATAATCCTCCCAGAAGAAATACTAATCAGGCCTAACCAAAGAAGGTTAGGGCCTCCTTCCACTGAGTGATATTGGTCAGGGCAGCCAGAACTTCAGTTTTGCCTTTCTTTTTCTCCTCAGTCAGTTTTCCAGCAATATGATGACCCCCTTTCCTTATATATTTCTTTTCTTATTCAAAGGCTTTAATCAAAATTTGACCTTGAGCATAACTATAACCAATCCTATTCAATAATTATTTACTTCAGCCTAACTACTATTATTTATTTCAACCTTACTACCAATTTCAGGGTGTAATATATAACTTTTTAGTTCCAGGCCCTGTCAGGATTCTTTATTCAGTTCTCATTTACTTTTCCTCCTATACTGCACAATCTTAGAGTATTCTCCAGTCCTCTGGTTCTGGCTTTTTTTTTCTACTTTGCATTAATTCATAAAGGTCTTTCCAAACTTCTTTGTTTTCCTTTGTCATCCTTAATTTCATTATGGTTAGATCAGGAGCTCTCCAAGGTACACACCACCTCTATAACCCTATTCTGTTCCATTTATTTCCACAAAATATTTAACCCTTCCCTTGTTGTCAGACATTTAGGTTGCTCTCAATCCTTGTCATTAAATATAATGAAGTTTTGAAAGTATTTGAGTAGGTAGTTCCCCTATCCTTTAAAAAAAACATTTCTCTTACATATCTCTAAGGATTTTGAAAGGAAAAGATCATAGTCAATAGGTAACTAAAATAATTTTCTGGGCACTTGATAAAGATCAGAATCATAGAATCAAACACAATGAGATGTCATACTATTGGGCATACAGACAGAAAGACTCAAGTTCAAATTCTATCTTGACACCTACAGCCTCAGCTTCCCCACCTGTAAAATGTGAATAATACCAGTACATACCTTGCAGGATTCTTGTACAGTCAAACAACATGTAGAAACCTTGCAAATGTTAAAGTGCTATATAAATGCTAAATACTATTGTTATTAATAATTATTCATCACTTTAGAGCTATATAGCATGTTAAAGGCCAATGAGTCTAATCTTCTCATTTTTTAAGATGAGGAAACTGAGGCATAGAAAGAAAGGAGAAAAGGAAACAACTATTTATGAAGCACCTACTATGTGTAAGGCACTGTATTAAGCTCTTTATAAATATTATCTGATTTGGTCTTCACAGCAACCCCGAGTGGGGAGGTAGGTGCAATTACTATCCCATTCTACAGTTAAGGAAACTGAGACCCAGAGATGTTATACATCTGGATTTGAACTCCAGAGACTGTGCTCCACCCCACCCACTGTATCACATAGTTGCCTCTGCTCATTCAAATCTGAATGATTTTACTAAACCTGAAACAAATGCCAGTCATAGAAAGAAGAACTTGGACAAATATTTTGGACTCAGCACTTTCTGACAAGCCAGTCTGTCTTCTCCTTTGTTCCATCATTTGTCAAGATGTCTTGATTTCCATACTGAGTTGAAGACAGTCAATGTGTAGGTGTGGCCTCCAAAACATAGTGGCCTCCCCTTACATTGGCACTTTGCATTCACATTTTCTGGACAGCATTATTCTATGCTTTCATCTTTGGTTTTCCAGGCCTGGGTCAGTGTAGCATAGCAAAAATATTCTTACCACAAGGCACAGCTTTCTCTTGGGAATTGAGGTGAAGCATGAAAGTACAATATGTTCCCACTCAGTGTTTGAAGAGAGTAGAGGAAAAAAGCAGCTGTCACTTTCTAGCACAGTGTTTCCTGGCAATAATGGAGAAAATGATAATGGAAGTACTCCTCTCAGAGATGCAATCAGAGTTCTGTGGCCTCCCCAAGCAAAGCAAGAAATGTGTCCCACTGTCTCCTGTGAGTTAAGGTGAACAAGTTAGGCAATATCTTAGCAGCTTTCAAGGCTGGATGCTGTTATTTCAGAGATAATCCAGAGATAAGAAATAGAGCACATTTGATGACTGGGCTACAGATAGAATTGGTGGAGCTGTACATTTCAGCAATGAGAGGTAGGCATAGCTATAGCAGTGAGACTCTTCTGCCTTGATGTTGTGGTTTTATCAGCACTGGAGGGCTTGAGGTAGCCATATATGTCTTTGCTGGTTTTATTCTCTACCATAGCTTCATATGGGTTTCAAGACATCTTTAGGCAAAGGATCATAGATTTAAAGCTAGGATGGACCTTAGAGATCATTTATTCTAACCTTTGTAAATGAATCTTTTCTTGAGTTCCCCTCCCCAATCTGCTACTACTTTCTCCTCAAATTACCCTGCATTTATATATAATTTATTTTGTCTTTACTTAGATGTACATGTTGTCTTTTTGAATAGACTTTAAGTTTTTTGACGGCAGAAGCTACCTCATCTTTGTTTCCCTAGCCCATTATTTAGTCATTTCAGTCATGTCCAGCTCTTCTTGACCCCATTTGGGGTTTGAGGATTTGTTTTTTGTTTTTTGGCAAAGATAGCAGATTCTTCACCATTTTCTTCTCCGGTTCATTTTACAGATGAGGAAACAGAGGCAAACAGGGTGAAGTGACTTGCCCAGGGTCACACAGCTAGTAAGTCTCTGAGGTCAAATTTGAAATTAGAAAAATGATTCTTCCTCACTCCAGCCCCAGCACTCTATCCACTATGGCACCATCTAGCTGCTCCTGGTATATTAGCGAAAGCATTATATCCAGAGGAAAAGAAAGAGAACTTGGCTTTTCATCCCAGATCTGCTAACTCTATCACCTTAAGGAAGTCACATTCTTTCACAAGGGCTTCGTTTCCTCATCTATAAAATGAGAAAGTTGGACCAGGCAGTCTACAAGGTCCCTTCCAGCTGTAAATCTTTGATCTTGTGAAAGAAACTATGTCATCCACTCCCTAGATGCTATTTTCTCTGAATGATAAACTTGACATCCCACTGCCCAGTTATTGTTTCCACCACATTGAAAGGTTAATGTAATTCATAAATAACCTTGATACTTTGGCTTAAAGGTTAATTATCCTTCAATTTATGTGATAGATGAATTTGAATTTTTTCCCTAATGAGAAATTATATTTAAACATTTTGTTGCCCTTTCTATTCCCAAACCCATGGAAAATTCTTTTCTAGTACAATTATAACTGGACAATTCCCAGTATACAGGGATACTTAATGATGACTTTTTAAAAGATAATTTTTTGTACAGGTAAATGTCCTAAGTCAAGACAGCACTCATGATAATAGTTTATTAATAAATAAATATTTAATTCTTCATAAATGTAGGATAATGGGGCAGCTAGATGTCAAGCACAGTGCATAGAGTATCAGCCTAGAATCAGGAAAACCTGAGTTCATTTCATCCTCAGACACTAACTAGCTCTGTGATACTGGGCAAGTTCTTTGACCTCAATTTCCTCCCCTTTTTCTCCCCCCAAAAATAAAGTAGCTACTGGGCCATGTAAAACAGTGTGAATATTCTTCCTTGAACTCTCTCTCTTTTGACCTGATTATTTAGAGGGAAATCATGTAATGCAGAGGTATGAACGGCAGCTCTCCACACTCCCCAGTGTAGCCTGAACCATACCCTTATCTGTAACAGGGGGACAGTAAGAGTACTTGCCTCGAAGGGTAAGGATATGAGGGTAAAATGAGGTAATTTCTAAAGCACTTTTCAAACTTTAAGACGCTATGTAAATTGCAGCTTTTATTATATTGTATTATTATAAATTGTGGATATTATATATTATTATACATAATGAATCATAGATATTGTTATCCTTAGCACATAGCACAATGCCTGACATAGAGTAAGCACTTAATTTCTCTATCTATCAATCTATAGAGAAATCCCAGTAAATAAATTTTCTCTGTGAAAACTAGCAATTATTATGAAATACATAGTCACAAAGAATTACTTAGGGCACTGAGAGTTTAAATAGCTTCCTCAGGGTCACAACCAGTATGATAACTCTGAGACCTTATCTACTATGTAATGATGCCTCTCAGGAAACACTCTTAAAGGTATTTAAGGCCAAAAAGAGAGAGAGAAATAGATTAGTCACATGGTGAGAGTAAGAGATAGTCAGTGGTCTACAGCCCATGTGCTCCAAGTGAAAAGAGATCTAATCCCCAGCACATTGTATCAGTCTGTCAGTCAATAAGCAGTTTTAAAATGCTTTCTATGTGCCAGGTGGACAGCTCCATAGTGCTGGACTTGGAGTCTGGAATGGGACCTCAGACACTGGTTGTGTGACCTTGGGCAAGTCACTTAACTCTGCTTGCCTCAGTTTCCTCATCTGCTGCTGTTGTTTGTCCTTTGTTCTTGAAGAGGACCATGGCATCAGCAAGATGATGCCATGTGAATTGGATTTAAGTGAGGCAGGGCTGTGCAAGACCATCAGCCTCATTTTCTCCTCTGGGGCCTTTTGAGTCCAGTGGCCAGATAAAGATCAGGATGACTGGAGATGGCCACCTCACTCCTTGTCACCTGTAAAATGAGCTGGAGTAGAAAATGGCAAACCAGTCCAGTATCTTTGCCCAAAAAGCCCCAAATGGAATCATGACTGAAACAACTGAACAGCACCAAATCCACAAAACTGTGCCAAACACTACACTGGGTTCTGGGGCTCCAGAGAGAGGCAAAAGATAGTTCTTACCCTTGAGGAGCTCACAATCTAGTGGGTGGACCCCCTCTGGCAGATTTAAGGGAATTATATAGGTTAAGAAGACATGATTGAAAGGTTGTCACCTTTACTCATGAAGAGAGTTCCTTCATCAGTGATATCTTGAGACAGGTAGATGAGATAGCTGATTTTTGGAAATTTCAGTGACAGCTTGCTCTTTTGCCCCCAAGGCTATAATAAATAGCTTAGTCTGTGTTTTGTATGTGTGCACACACGTATACATGTATTTGTGTCGGTGTGTACAAAATATTATACCAAAAATTATCCATTTCAAACATGAAACCTCATTTTCAAAATGTTTTCTATTTTCTACATAGATTACCCCTCTCCCTTAAGTTCCAATCTAAAATGATTGGAACATAAGCCAACCTCCATTCCTCTTTAGCTAGTTTCTAAGAGTATCTTTGTATGAGATAGACAATGCAGATTAAATATTTTCTAGTCATAAAATTACTAAAATATTTACAAACTCAATACTTTCTATATTAAGCCAAAAATTGTAAGACTTGTTAAAAAAGGGAGTGGGGGGAGTATTTTGCTAGTAAATATGAAACTTGCTATGTGTATATGTAATCAGTCATAGAGGGAAAGAAATGACTTTAGTAATTGAAAGGATAGGAGAGAGATAAGAAATTATTTTCTGTGACCCACCATCAAAAAATCTAATAATCACAGGTTTAATATTTAATTGCTAAACTAAATCTCAATCTGTGTTTTTTTCTAAGGAGGGAAATACAGTTGTTCCTTAAAACTGATCAAAGGGCATATATAAGTAAATATATTTGTATGAATACCGTACCCTAATAACATAGTTATCTAAGAGGCTGGAGTAGGATGTAGTTTGCATTTTCTGAGAGGAAAAAGAAAACATCTGTTTGTGGTTATTATGCAGTAGTTCTCCATCATGACCAACTAACATAATAGCCAAAATACATAGGAGTAAGTCTGGCAAAGCAAGAGAGTGAGACCAGTTGCTTCTATGTTGCATTTATTTTTTTTCCTGAATTGCAAACCATCCCCTTTACTCAGACATCAGGACATAAAGTTAATGAAAGGATTTGCATTAAAATATTTCAACTGATTTAAAAATATCAAATCACACAGGTAAAACATAGTACAGGATTATTAGAAAATAAAATTAGCCATTAATTTCTCTGTAAGAGTTTATTTTAGGAAATTAATTGTCTCTTGAGGAGAAATTGACTTAAACTGATGTATCAAACAATGTTCCCTTCAATTTAGTAAACTGGGCTTCTATTGGATCAATCAAAGGTGGCTCCATGATGGGCAAAATAATGTTCCTCAAAGTATAAGTCTGAGAGTTCCAGACATAGGCATAATAGAAACACAAAATGGAAAATTGTTTACTAGATTAAAGGTTCAGTCCCTTCTAGACTAGGTTAGAAGACATACTTTCTCACCTCAAAAGTGAAGGGTTTAGACTTGATGATTTCCAAGGTCTTTTCCAGTTGTAAGAGTCTCTTAATCTCTGACTATTATCTATAGGGTATAGACTTAAGCACCTTGGTTAAAGTACATCGTTTGGATTTGGAATTCTGTGAGAGAAGCCTCTGAATTTTCACCTTTTAACCCAGCAATACTACTATTAACCATATGCCCCCAAGGAATTAAAAAAACAGAAAAGCCTTCTGTATGCTGAAGCCAGCTGCAAATAAAGTGAGTGCCTATCAACTGGAAAGTGAACAAATTGTAGTTCATGAATGCTATAGATATTATTGCACCATTAAGAAAGGACAAATATTAGAAATTCAGAGAATTATGGGAATATTTGTATGCACTGGTGAAGTATAAAAAATGTAGAACCAGGAGATCAATATAGACAGAGACTATAATAATGTAAAGGAAAACAGCATTAAAAGCCATTAGCAGTGAGATGGATGGAATGACTCATCCCCAACTGCAAAGAGCTAGTGATGAACATTCTTCGCTTCTCACAGAAGTGACATAAAATGCTATATATATACAATCAGGTTTGGCTTGGGGGAGGGGATGATTGACAAGTGACTGAAGAAGCAAAAAGGGCTATCAGATTATGGAGCTAGAAGCAACCTCTGGTCCAAGTCTTTCATTTTGTAGATGAGGTTCATGGAAGCTAATTAACTGATACATAACGAGATCAAACAAGGGAACCGACCCCAGCTCCTCCCATTCCAGAGGCAGAGCTCTTCCACACTGTATTACTCTGCCTCCAATAAAACCTTAAAAAAATAAAATATCTTATTTGACTTCAAACAGGTGTCAAAGAATGTAATAAGAACAACCCCAAAAACACCTTAGAAACAAAGTATATAGTACCTGTGAAGGTCAACACAGATCATGCCCAAGTAGACTATGAAAATATAGAAAGAATGCCCAGAACATACAGTGGTAGGAAGCTGTGTGTATCCTAAGGCAAGTCCTTCAGAACGTGTTCCACATTCAGTAGGTGAGTGGCATGTACTGTTGACTTGTTAACTTTCAGAAACAGGAAAAGTGCATGCCCAGATGAGTCAGATACAGATTTGCCCCCTCCCCTGAGTCACAAAGTCAGTACTTCTCCAGGTATCACTTGAGTAGTCATGTATCAATCCACTGCTTTCACAAAATTTCCTATTGTGTACAGTTCATTTATATAAGTATGCAATTAAATGCCGATTATGTAATTAGAAAAGAAAAATAAATACTGTTCTTTTAAATACACAACATAAATATTTAAATCACCCTAATTATAAGGTCCTTACTATAAAGCACCAGTACTAAATTATACCTTCTTTTCAAATTGCCAAAATTCACAGATATTTTGCTGTTTGAAACTCCATTAATGTCCAGTGTTTTTAGGAATTGCCAACCCCCTTCTCCTGGCTTTCAGAATTCTTGCCAACTTTGAACTCCACCATGCATACCAAAAGATATATACAAATAATATAGAAGATGAGAAACATATAAAAGATAACAGCTGAGCAAAATATTCTAGACTTGGGGAACTTGATATTTAATTTGGGTGCCACTTCCATTTCATCTCCCCATAGCTTGAGTTCCCTTAGCTGAAAAGTAATCAGTTAATTCATTGTATCGAATCAAGGTTTTTATATCATGTGATAGTAGTTTCGGTGAAAACACTGGATTCTCTGGAACGTTCAAATGGTGTCAATTCCATGCTGTAAGTCATGGTTTCAGCCACTGTTTTGTTGTTTGCTGCAGGGGATGGTGCTCTTTCTGTTGTGTCAATGTGGTCCAGTAAAATCCAAGGTCAGGAATAAGACCCGCATGAACCACCAGATAAGGGGGCTACCAGGAATAGTTTGTGGGCAGAAAAATAAACTCTCACAGAGCATGCAATCAGTATAGTGGAAAGAGTGCTGTTTTGGGAGTCACAGGATCTGGATTCAAATCCCACCTTGATACTTCACTGCCTGTGTGATGTTGGGTAAATAATCTCTCCTCTCTGAGCTTCAGTTTTTCTCCACTATAAAATAAGGAGCTTAGATTCCAAGAGTCCTTCTATCTTTAGATCAATGTTATTTCTGTTCAGTTGTTTCAGTCATGCCCGACTCTTCATGGCCCCATTTGGGTTTTTCCTCAGCAAAGATACTGTAGTGGTTTGCCATTTCCTTCTCCAACTCATTTTACATATGAGGAAGCTGAGGCAAACAGGGTGAAGTGATTTGCCCAGAGTCACACAGTTAATAAGTATCTAAAGTCAGATTTGAACTCAGGAAGATGGGTGTTCCTGACTCCAGGCCCAGCAACTCTATCCACTGTGCCACCTAGATGCCCTGTGACCCCATCATCTGTAAATTAAGAAGTGAATGATAGATCTTTTCCAATTCAAAAACTTATGGCATTCAATATGGAAGAAAGTAGAGGATGAAAGCAGCAATCAAATCAAAGAACAAAGGTTATCTGAGTCAGAAACTCATGACAGTGGAGTCAAGGGAATTGGAAAGTATTACTGAGTAATCAAGTTAATCAATCAGAGAGAGAGAGAGAGAGAGAGAGAGAGAGAGAGAGAGACCACCAGCAGGGAAACAAAGGTCCACATGGATGCTGAATCCTGCTCTTCACACAACTCTAGGTATCCCATATACATACATATATATAGTCAGCCTTCCCTCTTTCCTAGAATATTTGTGACATTGATTCTCCTCCATTTGTCCATACCCAACACCAAATTTCAAGTTGACAAGAGACTAGAGTAAAGGAATTCAACCACATGTAGGATGAGGGCACTCTCCCAAAGCAAAAGAAACACTCCCTCAGTGGCTTAACATAGAGATTGATTCTATCTCTGTGAAGGGAGTAGATAAATCTTCCATTAGAGGCAAGTCAGTCTCTGGCTGCATGTCCAAGGGACCTGAAAGAACTAATTTGCTTCTAAAAGATGAGAGACATTGTTTATTAACAGGGAAGAACTTGTTGATAATTCTAAAGTGAATGAAAACTCTTGGTGGAGGTGACCACATCATGATAGCACTTAGGAATCTCAGGTAAGGAAAGGGAGGCATCAGTAAGATTTATATTAATAATAGCCACAAATAAATAAAACTTTGAAGTTTGCGAAATGCTTTACAAGTATTCACATTCAATCCTCATGACCACCTAGGAGATAGTCAATAAGCATTTATTAAGCACCTACCATGTTCCAGGACCTGTGCTAAGTAGTGAGAGGAAGGGGCTGAGTTATCACCCCCATTTCACAGACATAAAGTTCTGTTGTCTCTGCAGCAAAGGAAATCAGTGCCGATGGAGGGCAGGAAGGTAAGGAGACATTTACAATATTAAAGGAAAGAATTAATCCAAATATGTGGTTAAGCCTTCTTCATCAGCCACTGTTTGGGGCATTGATTTAATAGCCATTGCACCACCTCACTTCCAACCAGGATGCCTGCTTAAGATCTCCAAGGCTCCAGAAAGCACTATATTTCTCTGGAGGCAACCAGAAGATCTTTTATTCTATTTATTGAAAGTCAATTACTACTGTAACTATTTTGCATAATATACATGTAACTCTTGCTTGCACTAGAAACAAAATGCTACAATCAGAAAAAAAGTAATTGATTACCAAGTGAAGGGGGAAGCTAGGCTTCCTTCAGGCCAAAACAAATAACTCCTATTTAGAACATTCATATGTTTGAGATGATATAAAATACATAGCAGTATAAATAAGGCACAACAGAGAACATCTAGCGGCTGCTTCCTCTCTATTCCTCTCCCTCTCTCTCTCTCTCTCTCTCTCTCTCTCTCTCTCTCTCTCTCTCTCTCTCTCTCTGTCTCTCGTTACACATGGCATTCTGATAGCCTCTGTGGGGAGTAGAAATCTATTTATTCTGTAAAGGGTAAGGCAGCATTTTATGAAACGTTTGCAGAGGGCCCCAAACTTCCATTATTTAAGTAAAGAGAGATCAAGAAAGCAAAACAGTAGTGGAAATATAGTGAGAGTCAGAAAATATTTTTCATTTTATAAGGCTAAAAAAAGATAGAGCCAAGGAAAAACGTTGTCCTTGACAAATAAATGAGGAAAGCTGTCAAGATTAAGAAAAGGCAATGTCTTGTCCTGATTTTTCTCTTCCCACTTCCCTCTGTACAAAAAACCGAATCTAACTGATTACTTAAGCACAGAAATAACGATACTAATAGCAGTCAATATTTACGTAGTGTTTACTGTGTACCAGGCACTGTGCTAAGCACTTTATGTTTATTTTTTCATTTGATCTCAGAACTACCCTAGGCGGTAGTTTCTATTATTTCCCCATTTTACAGAGAAGGAAATTAAGGCAAACAGAAGTTAAATAACTTGCCCATGGTCTCACAGCTCATAAGTGTGAATTCAGGTCTTCCTGACTCCAGGCCCCTCAACTAACTCCAGTAATTGGTAGGAATAAGACAGCTGGGTGCCCATCCTGGAGTTAGGAAGACCTGATTTCAAATCCACCGTCAGACTCTTACTTCAGTGCTGTTTGCCTCAGTTTCCTCATCTTTAAAATGAGCTGGAGAAGGAAATGACAAACTATTTCAATATTTCTGTCAAGAAAACCCCAAATAGAATTACAGAGAGTCGGAAAAAACTAAAACGAATCAAACGACAACATTATTAATTATTATTAGGCCAGCTCCCGATGAAGAGCTCATCAGCAGGTTGGGCATCAGTTCATGAATGTTTTGAGTGTGATCACGTTAGTTCATTCAGCAGCTACAGTACAGAGGAACTTCTCCATGAGTGAGTAGAAAGGATACCTATCTATGAAATCATAGGTAATCATGAATGTTTTCAGCATCGTTGGTGTTATTTTTCCCTAAAACTCATAGACAATTGGAGCACTGAAAGGATGATTGGAAACAAAGTAGATATGACTATCTTTTCAAAGGTAAATGGTAAGGATGATTTCCTCCCAGGCTGGAACTATGACTAGTATCAGGAGCTCCTGGTGTGGAAACTCCCTTCATCAAAGTAGATCATCACCTCATCTGTAACTTATTGTTTTAAAAAACTAAAAGTCAAAAACCCCCAAACAAAGAGTCTTAATATTGAGAAGTTGTGACCTCCACAGCATCATAGAACCAGAGATAGGGATTAATCCCTTGGGATCTTCTTGATTCTCACATTGGATCCTATTCACTATATACCAGCTTCTACTTATGTATTGTTTTCCCCTATTGCAATATAAGTTCTAAAAATGGTAAGGACTGTCATATTTGTTTGCATTTGTAACTATAGAACATAGTACAGTGCCTGGAACATAGGACATGCTTAACAAATGCTCTATCTATTGCCATCTCCCTAAGTATATGTTGCTGCTGAGTTATTTTAGTCATGTCTGACTCTTTGTGACCCCACTTGGAATTTTCTTGGCAAAAGTATTGGAGTAGTTTGTCATTTTGTTCTCTAGCTCACTTTAGAGATGAGGAAACTAAGGCAAACAAAGTTAAGTGACTTTCCCAAGGTCACACAGCTATTAAGTGTCTGAGGCCAGATTTGAACTCAGGAAATAAGTCTTCCTGACACTCTATCCACTGTACTACCTACCTGCCCCTATGCCTACATGTATATACATACACACATATATATATCTATATATATGTTAGATTAACTTTAATATTTCTTCATTGCTTCAGCAAGCATTTATGAAGCACCTAATTCACAGAGCATGTAATTTGAGAAAGTGGAAGAACTCATACAATAGTCAATTTGCGAAAGGGAATATGATAGTAAGTAGCCATCAACTTATAATCATGGATTCTTTGAGGCAGAAGGGAACTTGAGAGCTCACTTAGTCTAACCTGCTCATTTTTTCAGATAAAAAAATGGACATCCTGAGAGGTGAAGTGACTTTCCATCTCCTGACAGAGCCAGTACCTGAACCAGAGTCCATATAGATGAGCTGTGGCCAAGGAGGTAGCCTAGACTGCTTACCCCTGCCCTTAATTATGAGGTGTATCCTATGAAAATGCATCTTGTTAGAGAGTAGTGTTCTGAGGGCATTTGTCAACAACTCACCATCACCTTTTGGAAAAGTATGAAGTGGTATCCATCCCAAAGGTTGGTCTTAGCACACTGCTAAATAAAGTGAAAATGAATTGAATTTTAACCATAAATAGTAAGTCTTGAGTCCTGTGCACTGTGTAAGAAAGTGAGCTAAGTAGCACAGTGTGGATGGAGTGTTGGACCTGATGGTAGGAAGACTGAATCAAATACTGCTTGCAATGCCAACTAGCTATGTGACCTTGGACAAGTCACTTCATTCCTCTGAAACTCGATTCCCTTACCTACAAAATCAGCCTCATAATAAATAGCACACACACCCCCGAGTTGTTATGAGGATCAAAGGAGAAAATATTTGCCAAATGCTTTGCAGACCTCGAGGCACTGTATAAATGCTACCTCTTATTTTTAAATAGCAGATCATGCTAGACCAAGATTGTTTCTTTCTCTGATGTAATGTAATGATAGCCTATTTAGGCAAGGGAGAAATAACTCATGAAACTTACTGAGACTGCAGTAAAAGCCATATGCTTTTGAATCAACCAGCTAAGAAGTATTCTATACTTTGTCAGCAACTTACTTAGCCCAGAATATCACCATATATTCTGTCAAATTATTGTTATACTAATAGATGAAAATAAAATCTACTGGCACATACTATTCTAAGGGAATTTGTCAATAACTCACTGTCAGCTTTAGGAAACATTTGAAATAGTGTCTACACCCCAAAGGTCAGCTTCTAAGACCTACTGGAAAAAATTGAAAATAAAATGATTTTAAACTGCAAATGGTAACAAGTACTTATACATAATTACTTGGTTTTGGAATGTCACTGACAAGGTCACCCTCCTCTAGGCCTGGATTGGAGTCACAAAGATCTGGGTTCCAATTCCTGGCTTCCTGGCTGTATGACCCTGGGCAAATGACTTAATCTTTCAGTCCCTGGAAACTCTCTAAGACTGTACGTCAAAGAGAAGGTACTGACCTGCAATGATAAAAAGGAATTTCCATTTCTGAGAATTCCCTATCCTAATGAAACCTCCCTAGGGCCAGTCCCAATCTCTATGTTTACCCATAAGTGATCATACATTCATTAGACTGTGGTCTCCTTGACAGAAGCAATTGTCTTTTACCTTTCTTCTAAATGACTCTCATGTCTGTTCCCTCCTCTCCATTCACATGACTATGTGATGTTTAAAAATGCAGTTCCTGGCACATACTAGGCACTTATTAAATGTTTATTGACTGACTGACAAAATCACATAGTAGACATGCTACTATTTCCTGTGAGTTTTCCTACAATCTTAGGAGGGCTTGTATTAGGGTCACTCTTTCTTGACCTACATCATAATACAAAAGGACACAGTGTGACTCAACATTCTGGCAATGAGGAACCTGAAGAGATGACTTGTTCCAAATCTCTCTGCACATCTTAATGGGAAAAAAAGATTAGGTAGAAATCTGGCTTTCTAGTTCCTAATTTTTAGTCTTTAATCATTAAACCAATGTTTGATCAGCTGAGTATCACTGCTTAGCCCAGATAAAGCTATAATGTAGCGGAAGGAATAAGCCTAATGGTTGGTAAGAAGAAATAGCTCCTTTGTCAAATGTTTATAAATGCGATGTAAGGTGAGATATTTACTATTTTAGAGGTGTCTAAATTAATTCAAAGCAAATATCTATTAGATTAACGAGGGAGGGGAAGAAAACAAAGCAAATATCTCTTAGACTGGGAGTGAGGAGAAGGACTTGAGTCAGGAGAGAAGGGTTTGAATCGCTTCCCATACTGACTCTGCTGTGATCCTAAACAAGTCAGTTTATGTCTGAGTCTCGATTTCCCCATTTACAGAATAGATAATGCCACAAGTCACACTTGTATGGGGCTCTCAGGATTGTAAATGGTTTTCTTCACAACAGCCTCATGAGTTGGGGGTTCGGTCACTATTACCTTCATTTTAAAGTGAGGAAAATCAAATCTTGATAAACCTATCTCAACTTCCTTGCTCCTTTCTAAATGTCTTTTCTTCCAGTTGGCAAAAATCCATCTTTTCTCCTTCCCACTCCCTAAACTGGAAAAGATAGAAAAATGAAATTCCTTTACTTCTTCCTGTTATTCCACCATCTTGGCTCCACCTCAATTTTCCTGTGTCTGTTTAGAATATACTACCATTCTTCAAGTCACTCAGTTGTTCACTCTCTCTTATTTCACATTTCCATGAAATTGTCAAGTCTTGTTGATTCTACCCTCTAAACATCTTTCATGTCTGTCCCCTCCTCTCCATTCACATGACTATGTGATGTTTAAAAATTTCAAAAGACATAATTTCTGGGTATTAATCATTTTATTAATATTGTTTGCATATTACCAATAAAATGGGTCAGGCACTTTCTAATGCCAAAGAACCCTTTTTGCAATGGGATCACACTTTATATACCCTTGAAAGAGTGGGTGTTCCTAAGGGTAGCAATCAACTTTGATTTGTTCACAATCAATGAGAGAATGAATATTACAATTAGAAGTGAACCTATTCTGGTAGATGTAATTTTGATTATGTCATTTACTTCTGAATTACCACGAGCCTTGGACAATCTAATCAAAGAATTTTTTCCCACCAAAACCTGTGTCCAGTACAGTGGGCTTCCCCATCTGGGTGGGTTCTGAACCAGATGGAGAAAAGATTAACTCATTCTGATTATTGGCAATGTCCTTTAGACACTGCACAGCCTGTAGGCTTCAGAAGCCTGTAGGCTTCTGAAAAGTTCAGGTCTACCATGCTGCTTCTTACATACTTTGCCATGCTGTTCTGAAGGTCAAAGGAGATATTTTGGTTGAAGGAGTGGCAATTTATTTAAACTACAGCTATTTTTATTTTCAGCAAAATGTAAGGTACTTCAAGGCACAGACTGGTTTCTGTCTTTGTATCTCCAGTGGCTAACACAATGCTTTGTATATAGTAGGTGTTTAATAAGTACTTATTGAATTGAATTCTACAAAATTGATTCTGCCTTGTTCTTTCTTCTCTTTCCCCTCACTCTTTATACTATAGCTAGTTTGTGAATGTGGGCACCGATTTTCCATCTCAAGAATGGGCAGCAAAGATTCCAATTTTAATAGCTCCCAAGAGATGACCTCATCTGAACGGCTCATGCATCAGCAGAAAGCATGTGTTGAGCTCCAACACTTCACGCTGTGCTGAGTATTGACCTTTTCTGGAGCTTTCAAAAACATAGTAATTTTTCTACTTGGATAGAATCCAGTGTTGAAGGTTAATTCTGAAATTGCTAAAGGCCATTCTTCTCTATGAGCATTAACGACTGGCGAGCCACAGAATGTGGTTAGCTCCATCTAGCATACTTAATTTAGAAAGCACAGAACTGCTTATTAGCACCTTCATGGTTATGGCATAATCCAAGCTTTGTTTTCCTTCAATTTATGGGATTTGAAGTCTAAACTAGAGATGATGAGGACTTTTAGGCAATGGTGTTTTAAGAATGTAGCCCTGTTCACTTCCTTACAGTGAAGCTTTCATCCATTAACAACCCCACCTTATGTAGTGCATTGTGTATGGTGCTGGGAATGAAGATGAAAAATAACATTGATTGCCCTCAAAGAGCAACTTAGTGTTCCACTGCACTGCATAAGAAAATGACATAGAGTAGCGGAGAGAGCACCGGACTCCACGTCAGGAAAAACGGGGTTCAAATATGGATTAGACTAGTAGTTTACCTTCTCACCTTTTTCCTCATCTGGTAATTTAATCACTCTTTGTGACCTCATTTAGGGTTTTCTCAGCAGAGATACTGGAGTGATCTCTTATTTCCTTTTCCAGTTCATTTTACAGGTAAGAAACTGAGGCAAACAGGGTTAAGTGACTTTCCCAGGATCACACAACTAATAATATCAGAGGCCAGATTTGAACTCAGGAAGATGAGTCTTCCTGACTTCAGGCTCAGCACTCTATCCACTGTGCCATCTAGTTGCCCATCTAGTCATGAGAGACCAGAAAAAATAAAAATAAAAACAATGAGTCATCCAAAGCAGAAGGATACATTGTCACAATGTAACACGTAGGTAGGGGCCAAGGAGGACCACAGAGTTGCTATCATTCAGCCCTTCTGGTAATGAGCAAGGAGAAGCTAAAAGCAAGAGACACATCCATCATCTGGTTGTACCATGCAGAAACATTGGCATTAAACGGCCAAATCAGACAAGGGTGGCCTGAGATGAGGCAAGAACCCAAGAAGCTAAGTATACAAATGAACTGGTCCTCACATGATAAGCAATAGGTGTGCTGCTGGACCATTGAGCCCTGGCATTTTGAAGCTTCACCCTTCTCCCCTTGATCCTTTAGATAAACTTCAGCTGTGGATGGCTCCCATCAAGGCTAACATTTCTCTCTTGGGAAGTAGCTGAGTTAGTATAGGAGGTAGGGTCCCACTGGCCTTGCCTGGTCTAAGTGTAACTTTTTATAGAACTCTTTGTAAAACTCTTTATGTCCAGAAAGTTGACATAAGATGAAAATAAAAATAGAAGATAGACATAGGATCAATGATTTCATTGGTAGAGGAAACTGTGAGATGAGGAAGTTTTCTCCACCAATGTAGGTAGGGACCTTTTCTGACATTTATAATCTTAGAGAGTTGCCTAGAGCATGGAAAGGTTAATTGACTTGCCCAGAGTCACACAGTCAATATGTGTCAAAAACAGCATTTACACTCAGGTTTTCCTAACTCCCAAACTAATTTTATCCACTATACCAGTGGTAACAAGTGCAAATGGAAAATGGGGTCACTAAATCATATGTAAGAGCCCTTAGAAGACCATTGTCTGTTTTGATATATTTATTATTTGTAAAATACTTCCCAATTATTTTTTAATCTTGTGGGCTGTATGTGTCCTGTGGGCTATATGTTTAATAACTCTGCCCTATGCCATGCTACCTCTCATAAATAAGACAGGAAAATGTACTTTCTAAAAGGGTATAGATATATAGTTGTATATATACACACATCTGTGTATCAAGCAACATGTCCCAAAAAATCTTAGGTCAGTTTTAAACTTTAGTAACTAAGGCCCAGGGACATTAAATGTCCTATTTAAGCTTTAGTACCTTAAAACTATATTAATAATTTTGAGACATCCTGTATCTACATATTCATAAAGGACAGACTCACATTTACTTTGATATTTCCGTGCACTGATGGATATATGATCTCTTCAATGCAGCCATTCTTTTCAGTAATGCAGATGCATATCTTCCTGTACCAGGTGAACCCTGTCCACAGCCTCCCATAAATGTGCCACAGGCAATCTTCCCAAAGTGCTGGGGTGGGATGAGTGTGGGAGGTCTTTCCTCCATTTCTCTTGACATAGATTGATTCACAATGGTTATTAAATTAAGGAGTATTTAGAGTGCATTTTTAGTCTTTGGAAGTTGACATTCTGTTTAATCATAGGGTCTTAGATTTAAAACTAGGAGGACTCCTAGAGGTTACCTGATCCAACCCCCTCATTTTATAGATGAGAAAACTGAGACCCAGACAACTTCCTAGAATTGCTCAAAGTCACAGATGTAGGAAGTAGCAGCTCTGACATCCAGGTCCTTTGTCTCTAAGGTCAGCCCTGTTCACATGACACCACACCAACATCATGGAGGCAGCCATGTTTTCCTATTCTGAAACCCATGATGCTTATCAGAGGCTGACTATAGGGCTAGAGAGGGGATGTTCTTCTCTGAGAAGGGATTTTACATGGCTTTGTCACTCTTTTAAGCCTCACATCCTTTAAGAGAGCTATTGCTTTCACAGCACAGTTCACCTTTCTGTTCTCATTTCTCATTTCTGCTCCAATTCTGTTCTCTATTACACTTTTGAAATCCGCATTTTTGTAAAGTCTCAGGGAGGTAAAGTTAAGCAGACATCATCACAAAATGTTCATAGATCAAGAAAAATGTTCAAATGCTTTCATTTTTAAAAAGTGTTGGGTACAGGAAGGAAGGAAGGAAGGAGGAAGGAAGGAAGGAAAATCTTTTATTAAGTTATATGTTCTAAGCACTGTGCTAAAGACTAGACATATACATACAAAAATAAGACACTCTCAAAAATCCTATATTCTAATGAAGGAAACAACACATAGAGAGGAAGGAGATTTAGGGTGAGAAAATGCAGAGATAGTGAATTGAGCAATGGGACCATCAATTCCCACATTCTTTTTAAAAGTAATGCAAGTACTGGTTTGATTACTGTGCCCAGAGTCAGAGATGAAGAAGGTAGAGAAGATGCCTATATACCATGGCATGAGGATGGACCCAAAGGAATGTGGTTGGGCTTCTGGGGATGGCTAGATATAGTGAGCTATCTGAGCACTCACTGGTCAGGTCCTGGAAGGAAGCCCTGCAAATGATCTCTGTCCTACTGCATAGTTGATTCTTCTATATTCCCATTCTCCCCAAAAATCTGGAACATTCTATGGGTTCCATGGATGGCATGACATTTTATTATAGATCTACATATTTATTGGCCACATCACAGGTGCAAAATGATTCTTTCACTCCTGGGTATCTACCTATTTCATTTCCTTGCCTGTTCTGATATACACTAGGACAGTGCAAGGAAAAATCTAATGGCTGACAACCCCAGGGGAAAAACAATTTGTTAATGCTTTTTTATTGCTTTCCATATCATATGACCACTCTATAGGCACTTGCCTAATTTATTTCTTGGCATAATAATATTAATCGTGATGGACTCATTTGGTGTTAATGTAGCTACATTAAGGGATTTCTAACAGGACTTTCTCTAGCTTTAGGCAGTAATTAATGGGCTAAGAATTGCAATATTACTCTTTTAATTAAATTTCATTTTCAGGTAGGACCAAACAAGTAAATATTCACCTAGCAAACAAAGGCGATATAGCTATAATGTGTCTTAACATATAAAGTCATCATGTACTAGAAGCTTTGGGGAAGAAGGTTGGATCCATGCACAGATGGAGAGAGTCCTGAAATGGGGCAATCATTTAATGGTCTGTGGACTTTAATCAGCTACATCATTTGTAATTCTCCTGATTTGCACTATCACATGGTAGCCCCCCTTACATAGCTAAATCACACCACTATACAGGTCAGCAAAAACAAGGGCCCAGCAGGGTAATTACGGAACTGGATTTACCATCAGAACCTTTAAATTAAATTAAAGTTTCCCAAAGAAAACTTCTAAACAAGACCTGAGAGAAATTTTAGCAATTGAAGTATCTATATGTTTTCTGGGACCTGAAAATATATAGGTATTCTGTCATAGTTTTCTTCTTCAGTACAGGAATCACCAGATTAAAAGAAAAGATAGTTTAAAAATTATAGGCCCTGGTGTGGGGGAATAAAGATGGCAAAGCAGAAGCAGACACTTGCTTGAGCTCTCCCCCAGACCCTTCCAAATACCTGTGAAGATGACTCTGGATAAATTCTAGAGCATCAGAACCCACAAAATGAAAAACTGAAGCAGATTTCTAGCCCAAGACAGTCTGGAAGAATGACAGAAAAGGTCTGTTATAGGGGACTGGGAGCAGAGTACAGTCCAGCATGAGCTGCACTGGCACAAAAGAACCTGAACAGGCCTCAGAGCACTGAATCACTGGCAGCTATGGTGATTTACAAATTTCTCAACCCCAAAACACCAAGAACAAATTGGAAGGTCAGTAGGAAAAGCTGGCCAGACTTGTGTGAGAGAGGAGCATAGTCCAGCCCCAGCCCCAATGTGGCAGAGCCAGCAGTGGCCACAGCAGTAGTAGCAGCTACTTCCAGATCTTCCAGTCCACAGATTATGGGGGGATCAACATAGGGGGATTGTGGGGATCTCTTTGCTGATGCGGATGCTGATTCTCTTGCTTTGCCCTATTTGAATCTGGGTCACAGTCCTGGATGGTAGTTCTAGGGTGAGCAGGAGTGTTGATGTTGTGGAGCTTGTGCAGAAGTGGAGAGGGAATCCTCCTCACAGTTCCAAGGCAGAAAACAGTACTTGAGGTCACTCACAGACCAGAGCACAGATCAAGAGAGGAGCAAATACCTCTCCTTGGAAGAGCTGAAAATTTGTAGATCCCTAGAATTATCTCTGAAAACAGTTGCACAAAAGCCCAGAAATTTGGGACAGTATAATACCCTCCCCTTAGCACTGAAAGCAGAGACCTACCTTGACAAAGAGCTCAAGAGTCAAGTAATTGGCTGAGAAAATGAGGAAACAGCATTTAAAAAAATCAAACTATAGAATCTTACTTTGGTGACAAGGAAGATCAAAACATACAACCAGAAGAAGACAGCAAAGTCAAAGCTCCTACATCCAAAGCCTCCAAGAAAAATATGCATTGGTCTTAGGCCACAGAAGAGCTCAAAAGGGATTTTGAAAATCAAGAAAGAGAAGTAGAGGAAAAATTGGAAATAGAGATGAGAGTGATGCAAGAAAATCATGAAAAACAAATGCAAATCTTAGTAAAGGAGACCCAAAAAAATACTGAAGAAAATAACACCTTAAAAAATAGACTAACCCAAATGGCAAAAGAGGCCCAAAAAACCAATGAGGAAAAGAATGCCTTATGAAGTAGAATTGGCAAAATGGAAAAGGAGGTCCAAAACTCACTGAAGAAAATAATTTCTTAAATATTAGAATGGAGCAAGTGGAAGCTAATCACTTTGTGAGAAATCAAGAAATTATAAAAGAAAATCAAAAATATGATGAAATAAAAAACAATGTGAAATACTGGAAAAACAACTGACTTAGAAAATAGAGCCAGGAGAGATAATTTAAAAATTATTGGACTATCCTGATATCTTCTAGAATATCATACCCTGATATTCAAGAACCAGAGGGTAAAATAGATATTGAGAGAATCTACTGATCACCTCCTGAAAGAGATCCCAAAAGGAAAACATCTAGAAATATTGTAGCCAAATTCTAGAGTTCCCAGGTAAAAGAGAAAATATTGCAAGCATACAGAAAGAAACAATTTGAGTATTGTGGAAACACAATCAGGATAACACAAGATCTAGAGGCTTCTACAATAAAAGATCAGAAGGCTTGGAATATGATATTCCAGAGGTCAAAGGAGCTAGGATTAAAACCAAGAATCACCTGCCCCGCAAAACTGAGTATAATACTTCAGGGGGGAAAATGGACATTCAATGAAATAGAGGACTTTCAAGCATTCTTGATGAAAAGACTAGAGCTGAATAGAAAATTTGACTTTCATATATAAGAATCAAGAGAAGCATGAAAAGATAAACAGGAAAGAGAAATCCTAAGGGACTTACTAAAGTCAAACTGTTTACATTCCTACATGAAAAGATAATATTTTTAACTCTTGAAACGCTCAGGGCAGTTGAAGGGAATATATAGACAGAGTTTACG
>CM053769.1:696660876-696693949 GCA_028658325.1 Potorous gilbertii | reverse complement strand
AAGACAAGTCTTTCCTAGGTCCATTTTAGCTACATTTGAAAAATAAAAACCTCAAATTATCATACAGGGCAGAGAATACAATTATTTTCTTGGTTTGGTTGTATCAGATGAAGTGCCGTGATTACTACATGAACTACTAGTGGTCCAATCAACAAGGCAAGGCGCACTGCCATGGTGGGTATTAGAAAGCAAAGGAAGCACATTTTGCCGACTCCCAGGATTCCTAGCTTAAAACTTGGCGCACTTCCCTGCTAACTTGCAATTCTAGAAAGGGCTCAGATGACTCTAAACCTTTTGCCAATGGCAGTTTTTATCACTGTCAAGCTTAAAGGAGCAATGTTATGATTCATGTGACTGTAAAAGAAGCTCTAGGTAAAAGATGGCTTGTATTCTGAAATTTGTGGTTAAAAAAATGAGCTACTTTTTTCCCCCATCTTCTTATATGGCAACTTGATATTAATCTGCAGCACTCTGACTCTTTTCCTGTCATTGTCCTTGGATAAAACAAAACTTATTTGTTCACATGCACTTGAATCCTAAAAGGCCAACATGACTAATGCATAGTCAAGTATCACTATAATGAATGATTTAGAAAACAATTAGTGTTTGTGTGTCTGTGACTAAAGCCACAATGATTATCAATAAATCAGGAAAGCACTATCACATCAATAGCTTCCCCTGCATGCCACAGATAAAGAACATCCCTTCTATCTACACTTTAATTGGTGATATAAAGCACATATGTATATATACGTACCCACTCTTACTATTTCATCCTGGTTCATCACTCACTTTCCAAATACTTTCTCATTTATTCTTCCTATGTTACCCTTAAATCAGTTTGTAGTGATAAACCCTTAGCTTGGACATCAGTAAAGGGCACTGCCATTCATTTCATTTTCCTGATTATAAATGCCTTATGGCAACCACTGGGAGCAGAGAGAGTCTCCTGGTTTGAGACGTAAAATCCTATCATATTAATCCTGTAAGAAAGGATTGCTTATTTATAAGTCCAACAAATTAGTCTTTATTCGTGTTTTCTTCTATTTATTTACTTCTTTTATGAAAGCATGATGGTAGTAAGAAAATACCACCTCCAAATCTTTCCTCTCAGTTGTTGCAGCAACCATCTTCTGATATAACATCCAAAAGTGATTTCCTAGCACATGAATGCACTTTCAGTGAACCTGTGAATTAATCCAGCCATTTTGGAAAGCAATTTGGAACTGTGTGTCACTAAACTTCATCGCACAGTTATCCCAAAGAGACAAAGGAAAGAGAAAAGTGATACATACATGTATGTATATACATACACAAATATAGCAACTGTTTTTGCGGGGACAATTAAAGGAGTGCCCATCAATTAGGAAATGATTGAATAATTATGATACATAAATGTAATAGAATATTATTATACCCTAAAAATGACAAAAATGTTTTGGAGAAACCTAGAAAGATTTGTATGAACTGATGCAAAGTGAAGTGATCAGAAGCAGAGAACAATTTATACGAGACAACATTTTAAAATCTGTTTTGAAAGACTTGGAACTCTGGTGGATGAGCTAACTACAATTTCAGAAAATAAGTGATAAAGTAGGTTACCCACCTCCAGAGACAGAGGATGATGATGTTGAGGATGGATTTCAGATGGAAAATTATATATATATGTACATATATACATATGCATGTATACATATATATGTATATATGTTCTTATATGCACAACATGGACACTTGTTATGTTTTGCTATATGGTTTTGTTATACACTACAATTTTTTCTTTTTTTTCGATTAGGGAGCAAGTTGGGGTGGGCAACAAAAGAGAATGAAAGAAGATCAGAAGAAATCAAAGATAAACAGAATAGTTTTGAAAATTATATGTTGAATTCATTATGTACTTAAAAGCAAGCTGTATATGATGGAGGTTCACAAATTCACATACAATTCTCTCCTTCCATTCCACCATGTATGTAAAAATGCCCTTTTTGTTTGATGTTCACTAAATTAAGAATTTTCAAAATGCAAAATTTTAGGTAAATAAATAAAAGTGGTCCCCTGTTTTTTCCCTTGCTCTTTTTCTGTCCTCCCCATCTCTGCTTATCATTAAACCAGACAGTAAAACTTACTCTCTTATTTTGATCAACACTCTGCATTTCTCAATGCTGACTTGCTTGGTTTGGGTTCAGCATCAATGACAGCTGAAGATTTGTGGCATTCATTTCAGACAAGAACTCAAGATATGATTACTAAGCTACTGTCAACAAAAGTTCAAAGAGTGTAGAAATGATTGAGGTGCCACAAGATTTTCCAGAATAAGAGAACTATAGGCAAGCAAAATTGACCTCAATTCTCAGAGAAATACTAGAGCAAATCATTGAAGATACGGTTGATGAGCACATAGAAAGGGCATTTCTGAAAACTAGAATGGCTTCATTAAAAACAGATCATCCCACACTAACCTTATTTCCTTTTTTTTTGAAGATCACAGAACTAGTAGATAAGGGGAATGTTGGGAATATAGTTTACTTAAATTTCAGCAAAGTTTTTGTTTAAATATCTCAATATATTAGTCTTAGTGAGACAAGGGAAAGCTATGAACTACAGAGTAATACAAACTATGCAGATGTTTTCAGAACTGGTTTGGATGGTTGAACTCAAAATGTAATTGGTAAAGATTCAACATGGTAGCCAGTCTCCAGTACAATACTCTTGGGATCCATGCTTGGCTCTGTTCTATTTAATAATTTTATCCAAGACTTTGATAAAGGCATACATGACATGTTAATCAAATTTGGAGATGACACAAAGCAGGAAGGGATGGCTGACATATTGGATGAAAGAGTCAGGATCCAGAAATACAGTGATAAGCTAGAGTATTGGGCTGAATCTAATAAAAGGAAATTCAATAGAGATAAATTCAAGGCCTTGCATTTGGGTACCAAAGACGTCTGTGCAAGATGGGGGAAGCATCATTAGACAGAAATTGTTTTGAAAAAAGTATCTGGGGCCTTTTGTTGCTGTGCAGTCACGTCCAACTCTTCATGACTCGATTTGGGGTTTGCTGGCAAAGGTCCTAGAGTGGTTTGCCATTTCCTTTTCCAGTTCCTTTTTAAAGATGATAGAACTGAGGCAAACAGGGCAAAATGATTTGCTCAGGGTTACGCAGATAGTAAGTATCTGAGGCCAGACTTGAACTGAGGAAGATGAGTCTTTCAGACTCCCGATCCAGTGCTCTACCACTGCACCACCTAGCTGCCATCCTGGAATGTTTGTGGACTACAAACTAAGTAGTGAGTTACAAAATGAATAAGTAGTACAATATGAAAGCATAATCTTCATAATAGGAAAGTAATAGTACCACTGTAGTCTGCCCTCGTAAGACCTAATTTTGAGCATTATGCTCAGTTCTGGGCACCATGATTCAAGGACACTAATAAGCTATAGACCAGCCAGATGATAGCAAACCAGATGATGAAGGGCCTTGAGTTCATGTCTCATGGATATTAGTTAAAGGAAGTGAATATACTTAGCTTGGACAGGGGGACTCAAGAGTAATGTAACATCTGTCTTCAGGTATTTGAAGGGATGGCATGTGAAAAGGGGATTAAATTTATTCTTTTGGGATCCAGAGGACAGAACTAAGGGCAGTATGGAAGATGCAAAGTGGCAAATTCAGGCTTGATGTCAGGAGAAACCCCCTAACATTTAAAGCTGCCCAGAGGTAGAATGGACTGACTCAAGAGTTGAAGATCCCTAGGGATCTTCAAACAGGATTGAAAACCACTTGTCAGATTGTCATAGTGAGAGTTCTCTTTTTGTATAGGTTGGCATGAAATGGCTACTGAGATCCCTTCCAACTCTCAAGTTGGTCCTAGAATTCTGTGCTCTATAACCTTGCTGGGGGCAAGTGAGGTGACTCACTCCATCAAGTGCTAGACCTAGAGTCAGAAAGACCTGAGTTTAAATCCAATTTCAACCACTCATAAGCTATGTGAGTCTATCAGCTCATTTAACCTGTTTGCCACGGGTTTATCAATTGTAAAATGGAAATAAAAATAGCACCTATCTCACAGGGTTGTTGTGAAGATGAAATCATTGTAAAGTGCGTAGCCTGGCACATAGTAAATGCTCAATTCACACTTGTTCCCATGTCCCACCCCTCACCTACATCCTGGTTATGCATTGACTTCTCTACACCCTTGACAACACAAGGAAGGAACATAATGATGACAGCAACATACATGGAAACATGTCTCCTCCAGGCTCTCTCTCTTGACCCTTCAAATGGATTTGGGTTTTCTATGCTTCTCTTTTTATAGGCTGAGCCTCCCACTGGTATTGAGAAGACATCAAGAATCTTTATCTTCCCTGGTAAGGGAAGGACATGTTTCAGACGCATACAAGTTCCTTGGCATAATCCTGTCTAGAAACAAAGATTTAGTAGGATCTTAGCAGCTTAGGAGGTCAGTTCTAGCTCTTTGTATTTGCCAGGACAGAAAATCCCAGATCACTGGGTTGGTTATGAATCATGCCAAAACCTGAAGTCCATTTTGCTTGACTTAGGAAGAAGCTTGAGTGAAGCATGATCACGATTCCTTCAAGGCCCATCACAAATTCCTGAAATGCAGTTAGAACTCAGGATCAGGGGTCACCTGGGGCTAGGGTGGCCTTCTTGGGATGCTCTAAGTGCCCTGTCATGAAGGATGATATTTCCATTTGGCAAATGAGGAAACTGAAATTCTCAAAGCTCATGCTTTAAACAGTGCTTTAATGGGGTTTCTTCATAATAACTCATTACCTATCAGATAGGCAATACAAGTACAATTATTAGTTTTATTTTACAAATGTGGGAACTGACATTCATTGATGATAAATGATTAAATTATTCATGGTAATGCAGCTGTTGTGGTCAAGTGATATGGGTTTAAATCTGAGATCAAAACCCAACAGTCTTCTTATTATACCATGTCGTCTTAAATCTATCATTCTGAAAGTTAGTACTGTTAGGAACCTGCCTACTTATCTAGCCTTGCCAATACCATAATTACCAGCTAACAATGATGTTTACCTTGTAACGATTTGCATTGTGGGAGGATGGAAATGGAGGCACTATGATTCATGTTTCCCTAAGTTTATAATTGGCCTTGAAAAATTGGACCCTGATGAGTCATCTGACTAGATTGAGAAGGCAGGTTTTCTATTGTTAACAGTGATGGCCCTCTGGTTAAAAATTGATTTGGCCCATATATAGGGGCAACACTTCCCTTAGATCTGGCAAAGAACATAAAAATCAAAATATGAGATGCTATCCTCAGTCCTCAGAGAACACATTGGAGAAGGCTATAAGAGAGTCTATCAAAAAGGAAGTAAAATACACTCAACTGACTATTCCTTGGTAGCCTCAGAAATGACTTAAAGAGACAAGAGTCCTTTGAACAAAGCATCTTTAGATTCTGTTTCCTGGTAGGCAAAACAACAGGAAACAGCTCTGTTGCCTCTTTTTCCTGACAAGAAGAGGAACAAAGAGCAATATATCTATCTCTCCATCTCTTTCTCTCTTTACTCTTTATTTTTTCCTTGTCTTTTTTGCCTTTCTCCCTCCTTGGTTAGGAGTTAGAAAACCTATATGGCCATGTATATCAAGTTATGCCCCTAAGAGGTAATCAGAGTTCATCCAGGAATACTTCTGGGTGTATAGTTTTAGGTTTAATGTTTAAAATTTCATTCTTAACTTGTAGAAGTTATATTTGATGGATTTGTCTACTTATAGTGGGCTAGAAATTTTCCCCAAGTACTTCCATGTGCTTGCAAATCCTCATTAAATATCTTTCCCACTTTAGTCAAATAAAACCATCTGTTTTTATAAAGTCAAATGTAATATTATTTGTTGCGTAGCAATAATCAAGTTCCTGGCTATGAATGTGTATGTGTGTGAGTGTGTGATTTGTATTTTAAAATCTTTTCTTAAAGATTTAGTCTTAACAAAACTAGCAGAGAATGTATGCATGGAGATTTAAAGAAGGCACTGGTCTAAAAAAATCTGGCAAAAGATAAAAACTGAGTAACGTAGTATATCAAAGAAATCCCTGGGACACATTAGTTCAGAGCAGTCCAACTGGACTGAACCTTATTTGACTCCCTGCTTTTTTAGGGGAGCAGGTTGAGGAGATAGTTTTAGAACTCCTGGAGAAAATTGGAATATGTTTACACCAGACCCTGGAGAGTACAGGAGAGCATAGGCTTTTAACAGAATCAGTAGCACCTGGATGGTGATGGCTGTGTGATACTAAGGAGTGGGATACTCATTGAAGATTTAAGGGTGTCAGGTTCATTGTTTGGAACGATAAAAATGTAATGCAGGTTTTGTATTACTATCTGAAAGTGACACTTACAATAGGGGAGATATAGGCTTTTTATATTTTTATTTATTTGGGCTATTCCATTTAGAAAATTTTAAGGTATTTAGACAGTATTGAAAGATTTTGATCTTATATTACTAAGGATGTAGGGAGTTTGGATTATGAGGCGTGACACATCCCATGGGTTTGGGGAATACTGGTCCTGTTTCTGACACATACCAGCTGGGTGATGCTGGGTAAGTCACTTAACCTCTGTTCTCCCAAGCAATTTCTCTCAGAGACCAACCTGTAAGGGAAGAGGAGTTCCTCAGCAAAAAATCCTTACATAAGTGAAGTCACAAATTCAGACCCTATCCTTGAAAAATGTTACAATGCTAAGGTAATTTGATGTTGCATTATAGTCTGGTCTAATGGTCATTTAGGATGATAGAATCCACCAATCACTTACTTCCAAGTGAAATAGCCCCTCATTCAAGGACCTTACATTCTATCAGGGGAGATAAAATACGCACATAAAAGTAGATACAAATTAAATATGAATTAATTTCAAGGGAAGAAAAAGCCTAACACAGAAGGGTAGCATCTGAACTGAGGGATCTGGGTAAAAAGGGATTATGTAAATTTGTAATGTCCTCAGCACAGTTTTGTGACTTTCTCCAGTGACATTTATCGTATCCAAGGATAAGAGACTATAGATGATGAGGACAATCCAATATTCAACTTCATAAGACATCAGTAGTAATAGCACAAGGGACAAGGGAATTAAGGACTGAAGACAATGGAGAGTTGGATTGGTTAACTCTAGGGTTAAGACTATGGAGGGAAGAAAGTTAGACCAGAAAGGGGGTACAAGATGGAAAGGGACATGCTGGAGTAACTGGAGGTCTTGATTTAGATTAAGAATGGTTCTAGAAAAATGGTGAGAGGGAGAGATGGAGAAACAAATAGAAAGTTGTGGTTTAAGAGAGGTATTTCACAGTTCTGGGTCATGGAGGTAAAAGTTATGGCTAAAGATCAAATCAAGACTATGACTGTGCAAGGGTAAGGTGAAGTGAGAGTTTTGAAGAAAACTAGGAATTCCAAGAGAGGTGGAAAAGGCAGGAGTCCCTTCGAAGCTGAGGGACAATCTGTGCCAAGGCATGGAGATAAAGAGTGTCATGTGTAACTAGCAGCAAGAGTGTCATTTTGGCTGCATTGTAGAATGCATAAAGTTCATTAATGTGTGATACATCTGACAAAAAGTAGGTTGGAGCCAGGCTGTAAAGGACAGTAAATTGCAAACCAAAGAGTCTGAATTTTGTTCTAGATTTAGAGCTGAAAGGGACCTTATAGGTCATTTAATCCTAACCCTTCATTTCACAGATGGGAGAAGTGCATCCCAGAGAGGTAAAGTTACTTGTGCAAGGTCAAAGAGGTAAGAAGCAGCAAAGCCAGGATTTAATCAGAGAATTCACTTGTATATTACCTTTTGGAGCCAATCGGGTGTTGGTGTTACTGAGATATTGGGAAACTGGCAACAAGGTGAAGGAAGTCAGTACCTGCCTCATAGTCTTCCTAAGATTTCTGTCCCAACATCTATCTTCATATTTAGGGTCTTTAATATGCCTATTGATGTCTCCTCAAATATTATAGCCTCCTGGTTTGTAAATCTGATAAATTACCATGACTCGTAGGGATAGTCTTGATCTGGCTCTTACCCATAACTTCTACCTGTCTACCTAGAATTATAAAATGCCTGTCTTAAATCACAACCTTCTACTGGTTCTTCCATCTGTTCTTATAGTTCTTCTCAAACTATCATCTGGATGCATCAAGACCTCCAGTCACTCTACCCTGCACTCCTCTCCCATCTTGCACCCCTTCTCTGGCTTCATTTTCTTACTTTCTTATTCTTAACACCCTGGTTCGTCAATTCAACCATATAGTGTCTTCTTTCCTCAGTCCCTTGTCCCCTTGTGCTATCACTGCTCATGTTTTGTGAAGTCAAACTCTCATCACGTACCTTCTCTTCTTGTCCTTGTATACTGATGAATGTCACCGGAGCAAGTCAAAAAACTGTGCTGATTGAGGCCAATGCAAATTGATATTGTCTAGTCTTAATTGCGCCTCTGCTTCCTCATTCTTCCCTGACTAACATTCTCTTGCTCTCCTCAAAGCACCTACTACTGCCTTCTCCTTTCTTCCTCAAGCCTTCTTATAGAATCTCTACTGCCACCCTCTCAGCAGAAGATTTTGATTACTACTCAATTGAAAAAACAGAAGCCAAATCATGAGGTCCTTCTTTTGTCGTATCATAAACTCAAAATCATTCTAAGTCATCACCCATTTTCTCCTCCAAGACTCCAGTCCACAGCAAAGCTAAAACTTGCACTTCTGCTCTTGTTACCATCCTGTCTCATCTCCTCCAGAAAACTGACTGCTCAATAATTCCTTTTCTTTCTTTCATTTTCCATTTCCACTTGTCTGCCAGCACCCATAGATAAGCTTTCTACCTTGTCTGTAAGTCATTCACATATCTCTTTGTTGCCAGCAAACATGCCCATCTCTCCTCTGTCCTCAAAAATTTTCACATAACTCTGCCATCAATATCTTCAAATTTCTTCTCACAAAATTATCTTCAATATGACTTCAACACTCTGATGGTGAAGCTTGCTTTCTGACTCCTGGAGGAAATGTAGTGGACTATAGGTTTGCAATAAGGCATTATGTTATTAGACATGGTCAAGGTATTGATTGATTATACTTTCCTTTAATGAAGGAGGATTCTATTAGGGGGAATGAGTTATCAAAAAGTGGCAACAATATAAAAACGATGTCAACAAAACATTTTTTTAAAAGACAGCCCGATCCCAATGGGGAAAAAAAATCATGAATTTTTTATAATAAACAATTTTTAAAAGACCCAAAGAAAGGAAATGTTCTTTAAAAATCTAGAAAAAAAATATGAGCATAGAGCTTGCGGGGAGGGCGGTCAGTTGTATTAATGGTATATTTTAGAATAATGGCAAACACTTGAATATACCATAAGGGGCTAGAAAAGATCTATTATTTTTGTCCTGATGAGCTGTAGGTGGTAAGAACATACCAAGGGGATACCCTCAAGAAACAGAATATGAAGGACTAAACTGAGGAAAAGGAGTTTAGAAGTTCTGGTTGGTATATTAGGTGGTATTTGAAACCTTAAGAAAACCTTATTGTGGTTCATATTTAAAATTTATGGGTATAAAAAGAAAATGCAGATGAGAGATCAATTGTTCTTTGACCAGTCATATCCATGTATGAGTGACCTTGCATATGCATATGTGTGTATTCCTATGTGTATGTATGTTTGACTCTTGGACAGCACTTACCTTAGGGTTAATAATTTCTGTTTTCACCAATTCTACCAGGTTGTCTTTAAGTTTATGAAGCATGGGCTAATTCTTCAGTCTAAAATGCTGCTGCAAAGCAAATATTCTGAATATTTATGAAATAATATTAATTTTAGAGATGGTAAGCAAAGATTCGATTAAAAATTTGATACTGGAGGAAAAAATATACTACTTAATTTGTATATTTCAGTGATTCAACTGGCCCAAAGGAGATGATAATGCCTTAACGTGTTATTATTTAACCCTGCGTGCTGGTATGTCTAACTGTCAGATTGACGTGCAAATGAGTACAATTACAGGGCCAGGAATTCAGTGGAGGGTGTGATTTACCTCCTCAAAAATGGAGAAATAAATGCTTAAGTCACAAAAGTGGTTTATGCTTTTACCTATTAAATGTTATTATGCCTAAGAGTACTTAAAGGCTGGAAACGACAATTCTCCATTCACCTTAATGCTATTTCTCTCCTTAAGATCACCTCCAATTTACCCTGTAGGTAACTTGGAAGTGCACAGTGGTTTGTATATTGTCTCCCCATTAGAATGTGAGCATCAAAGGGCAAAAGGCAATGGTTGCCTTCGTTTGTGTTGCCAGTGCTTAGTGTGGGTGATTTAAAAAGATGTGTTTGACTGACTATATCACGTTCTCCAACTATTTGCCGACAGGACTTGTCCCTGCTGCAGTTACTTCCATGGAGAATCTCATTCAGGCGGGTATTTTTTAAGGAAAAGATGAAGTATCTTAGATCTTCATCTTTAAAAAGAAGTCAGTCTTCCAACAAAATGTTTCCTTGACTTATTTCCAGAATTTTTGTCCTGAAATGTGGAGGAAATAGCATCGGAGTATGTGCCACTGGTGTGCCTATGAAAGCAAAACCAAGAACTAGAAACATGGAATCACAATGTCAAGTTCTTGTGGGCTCAAGTGGCTCTTTCAAAGCCTGCCAGAAGTAAGTGGGAGTCCTTGATTGGTTCTCCTTAGGTCTCTTCCTGTCAGAAAGCATGTAAGCTGGAGGGTTTGAAGAGGATTAGCAGAGAGAGAGGGAGGAAGCAAAGTCAACTGAAGGAATGTATGTGCTTCTCTGAGCATCTTCCATTTCTTGGAAACATGGCTGGAATTCTATACAATGTTAAAACTAGAGGGAACTGAAATGTCATCTCGTCCAGTCCCCTCGTTTTATTGAAAACTGAAGATAAGAGATATACTGAAGGTCAAAAATCTAGTAAGTTCTAGTGGCTGTACTAAAAAAAAAAGCCAGGTGATCCCTGGCCAAGCGTTTTGTTGTAGGGGGACTTTCCCCGCACTATACCATGACTTTGGTTCTTCAGAGAGGAAATTGGCATGGGATCAAAAAGGTTCGAAGGAGGGTCCAAGCCACATTTGGCAGTGCGATATAGTAGAAAGAGGTGTGGCAATAAAGTCAAAGAACTTGGGTTCAAATTTTACCTCTGATGTTTATTACCTATGTGACCTTGGGCAAGTCTCTTAACCTTGTATGGCCTTCATCTGTGAAATGGAGTTGACCAGATCAGTGGTCTCTAAAGAACAAGATGCAAGATTGTCTATCGAGAATCAGGAAGAAAACATTAAAACATATTAATATTTAGTTTTTAATCTTTAAAAAATATATTTGATATTTAATATATGGATTGACAGTGGTACCTTTACTTGGTGCAAATAGCAGCTAGTCACATGATATTTAGGGCATATGAGATATCTTCAGGGAAAAGTGGGAATTACTCTACATGGAAGGGTTGAAAATGGCAGATTCATTTCTTCATTTTCAGCATAATGCCATGCATTACAGTTTAATGTGCCTAGTTAAATGCATTTCCTGAAGATATTACCTAGTTTTAAGTAACCCTCATAAAATGGGCAAGTGGCTTAAAAAGATTCCCACAAAGAAACAGTGGATTGAAGATAACCCTACTAATTAGAACATGTGATCAACAAAAAATGGGGCAAAATTGACCCTTGCCCTACTCCTAGTAAGAGTTCTCCATCAGCTAAATTTGAAGTAAAACAATGACAGCCTAATAATTATGACAAGAATTCAGATGTTGTGCCTCCCACAAAAATAAGCAGGTTATTTTATGGCAAAACTTAAGAAAGCTGTCAAACTTAAAGATGTTATACATTTTTCTTTTACAAAAAGTTACATTTCCCAGGTTTATTGACTTTTTCTGTGATGACAAGTAGCTGTCAGGAGTATGCAAAATTGCAGATAAATTTGGAAAAAAACATGCATTTGTCTCTTTTAAGACAAAAGCAACATTATAAAAATTAGTGAGAGAAAAAGAAAAGGAAAAAATGAGCAAGAAAGCAACTGAATTTTTGTGCTATGGATAGAGCTTTTTGGGAAAAAAATACTTAGAAATGTTGCCATTATCATATGATTTTGTTGCTAAAAATGTCATTTTTTAAAAAATTTGTATATCTGCACACTTTAAAAAATTGGAATCACAATTTTAACTTGTTAAAAAAAAAAGTCCCAAATAAAGAATTTCAGTGGCTTTCAAGGCCATCTTTTCTGTTGTTGGAATTCACTTGAATTTCAATGGTAACCTTTGCATAATTGATGGCCGATCCTGAAAATGGCTATTATGGTTTAGTAAGCACAGTTAATGACATACTATTTCTGTTTGGATCTAGTTATCCTTTTGAACTATCTTTTTCAGGTATGACAGTTAAAAAAACCCAGTGTCAAAATAAACTCAACTTAAAACTTTTGATTTGCTATAGCACATAGCTTTAAACCAATTTTTTTTAAAAATGAAGAAAATTCAATCAAATTGCTCTCAGTAAACATATCATCATTAATATTTTAGTAGATAAAAAGGTTTCATACCATTCATAAATAATATAAAATTTAAATTATTCAAAATATTTATTATATCTTCGGCTTATTTTAATAATAGTAGCTAGCATTTATATAGCACTTTAAGATTTGCAAAATACTTAGCAACTATTATCTCATTTTATCCTCATAACAACCCTGGAAAGGAAATATTATTAACTCCATTTTACAGATAATGAAACTGAGACTGAAATTGCTTAAGTGACTTGCCTAAGGTCACATAGTCTGGGTTAAGTCAGGGGTTAAGTGTCTCAGATCTTAATGACTCCAGCTCCAGTACTCTACCTACTCTACCTACCTGCCTATAAGTTCTATTTTTTATGTATGCTTTGTAATTTACACAATATATGAGTATAGAAAGCTATGGAAAAAGAACTGAACTTGAAGCCTGGAAAACCTGGATTCAAGTTTTGCCTCTTACACATACTGGCTGAGTGACCTTGGACAAGTCATTTAACTTCTCTGTACTCTAGGCAGCTCTGTAAGACTCAAAGTTGCAGAGCAGGTGCTGGTCTGTATCACTGGAAAGAGTTTTCTCCCTCCAGAATTCCTTGTGCAAATAAAGTCACAGAATCAGTCTCTAATTCTTTCCCTATCAGTAGAGTTGGAATTGCACGTAGTTTATTAATAAATGTACATACAGTTAGGCAATTTGATGGCACAGCCGATAGAGGACCAGGAATTCTTGAATTCAAATCCAGCCTCAGACACTTTCTAGCTCTGTGACTCTGGGCAAGTCACTTAACCATTTTTTGCCTCAGTTCCTGTAAAATAAACTGGAAAAGGAAATGGCAAACTACTTCAGTGTCTTTGCTAAGAAAATCCCAAATGGGGTCATAAAGAGTCAAACATGACTGAAAAATGAATGACTGATATACAGTTAGGGTACACGCTTAAAACATTTTACTGCTGGGCTATGTGATTATAAGATTTAGAAACTATAAGATTAGATGAGCTCTAAGGTTTCTTCTAGTTCTAGATCTTTGATCCAATATCTTGGATCCTTTGCACGTACACCTTCAAGGAAGTGGTGGGTGATAATTCCAGACACTGGGTGTATTTCAGTCTCTCTATACTTAAAGACTGGGTATCACTGGCTGCTTGAGTATCCATTAAAGAAATCTGAAAACTTTTTAGCATCCTTTGAAGTAAAACAAATCAATATTCCACTACTTGGGAGAATGTGAACTACTGATGTCTAGTTGTTTTCCTTAGTTTTATTCATGGAAAGTCTGTTTATGGAATGAATTGTGAAAATCTCATATCCCCCAGTCATCTCAAAGTTCATAATTCAAAAGTCAATTAGATATATAAATTGTTTTACTATGTTTAGAGCCTTAGACACTTCATTGTTTGAAGAGTTAAAAAATCTAAATAAACATTTTGACCTAAGCAGTTTAATTTACATTTCAGATTGTTTAGTCATTCATTTTATTTTCTGTATATAGGATTCAACCTGAAATGGATTCTTTTAATATGGTCCATAAGCCATGGGTAATTAGCAAGAGTCTTCCAAGAGATCTATGGACAGTTTCTTGTTATTCAATATGTTTGTAATATCATAGGTTTTTGTGTCTGGTTTTTAATTTTAAAATATCATCCCAACACATTTTCCCCCCTACTCCTGGCGAGATGACTTTGTTTAGGGGCAACAAATGGATGGAATAGGTGATCTATAAGGTAAGCTTAGATAAGCAGTCCAATCAAGCATTCAGTCAACAAGTATCCATTACATGCCTACTATGCGTCAGTGACTATATCAGGTGCTGGGGACACAAATACGATCCCTCTTCTCAAGGAGCAGAGGACACAACACATGCACATATAAGTATATACAGAATAGTTACAATGGAGCTAAGGTCTGAGAGCACTAGAAGTTGGAAGATCAGGGAAGTCTTCCACAGAAAAGTGCTTTTACTGAGACTTGAAGGAAGTGTGGGGGGGTGATCTATTAGGTGGGAGGGGGAAGGGAAGGGAATAAGCATTTAATAACTTTTTCATTTTATCTTCACAACTCTGTGAGATGGGTGCTATTATTCTCCCCTTTGAATCTCATTTATTTATTTATGCAATTGAGTATTATACAATTATTTATACAATTGAGTATTAACCCATTTAAATCCTCCATTAAAATGGAGGCAGGTAGAAGACAAATGACTTGACCAGGGTCACACAATGACTCACACAATGAGGAGATGAGAGAAGGCCATTTGGGTGGGCCATAGTAGGCAGAAAGGAGAATGATATGTACCAAGGTTGGAAAGATTGGCCAAGGTCAGGTTGTGAAAAGACTCACAGAAGAGTTTACATTATATCCTAGAGGTAATACTGAGTCAATGGACTTTGAGTACCAGAGTAATACAGTCAAGTCTGCACTTAAGGATGATCCCTTTGGCAGCTCCATGAAGAATGAATAGGTGGGAGAGGAGAGAGAACTGGGGGAGTAAGACCAATCACGAGACCATTACAATAGTCTGGGTATGAGTTGATGAAGGTCTAAATTAAAGACTGTGTGATTAAAGAGAAGATGGAATGTGAAAGATCCGTGGGATTAGAAATAGCAAGATATGAGAGCTGATATGAAGTCAAAAGATTTTCAGAGATGGTAGAGAGTCACTGGCCTGTCTTTTCAGCCATGTCACGCACTCGCCATTTCTCTTCCGGCACTCCACCTCTGACCCAGTCAAAATAGCCATCTCTCAGTTCCTCACATACCGCATTCCTTCTCCATCCCCACTCCTTTACAAAGCTGTCCCCCTTCCCTGAAATTTACTTCTTTCTCTGCCATCTTATAGCCAGCTTTAGGCATAAAACACATTCACATTTTTTTAGAAATGAAACTTAACCCTCTTTGCTTTCAATAGGTATGAGTAACTATACAAACTGGGTTTTGTATATTATTTTATTCTAAAGATATTTATTCTGAATGTGTGTTTCTTGTGGTTGGAGATATAACACAATTCCACACACATCTTCTGGGCCAGCTAAAATAGTGTGTAGAAATTTCTAGCCAGTCATGGATCCTCTGCAAAACTGATTCAAACAGCCTTCGTTTGGAGACTCCAAACTGGTCAGTGTAGGATCCAGAATACACAGGGCTAGAAAGTGGATGCAGATTACAATCAAGATGAAGCCCTCCTTTATTTTGACATGTCTGTCTGCTTTCTTCTTTGTGAGTATAAGTATTCTGGCAGATTAAGAACAGGTGGGGCCTATGGGCGATGCAGTCACAAGGGACTGCCTCCAATGATGATGAGCCATTTATTACAGTTGAATTTATAGAATGCAAAATGGAGATTTCAAGGGCCCTCAAATTTGTGGGGGCCTGGGGCAACTGCTCATTTTAGAAAGCTCTAAATTCAATCAGCCTTTAGTCTTATGGAATAAAAGGCTCGAGAGGGCTATCTTCCTAGTCCTCAGTCTTTAGTAACCTATTTTAATTTTTTAGGATGGCTATCTTAACTTAATTATCCTTTTTAAAAAATAGCACTTGCACTAAATCTGTTTTTTTTCTTTGTAGGAAAAGACTGAGGCATGGTGTGCTAACTAGATGATCAGAAAAAAAGATACAAAATCTTGGTGTTACTGATTTTGTCCTTTGATATCTACAAAATCAAGATTTTAAAAAGTTCACTGATAATGTTGCAGCAATGTTGAGATATTTGATTTACCAAATTAAAAGTAATAAAGATACAAATTTAATTTCTACAATTGAAAAATACATAGAAAAAATTGTACCATACAAAATCACTTACTTCAGCCAGAAAAGTTATTTTATAGTTTTATATAAAAATTTAAGTTCATCATCATTATCAGCTAATCCAGATCCACTTTTCATTTTCTACTTAAAAACACAGAAAATGCATAATCCATTTAAATACTTGACAACATATATCACTCTGTTTCATACTGTTCCATTCTTTCAAAAAGGAAAATCTATCACAATATAAAAACATCAGTCCTACCCCGAAAAAGGTTTCCAATGAATACCTCTAAGTCCTAAAATTTCTTTTTTAGTTTGATATCTTGCTCTACCCCATTTTGTATCACTGAAGTTAAATTTGACATCTATGATACATTACTAGCAAGAATCATTAAAAACAAAAAGGGTCACTTTTCTTTTTACTCACAGCTGCCTAAATTAAGGAAACAAGCTTCAAATCCAGTACACCACAACATTTTTATTTTTGTCTTGGTCCAAACAAGTTTCAAAGAAAAACATCATCTGTGTTGTACCAAAGCAGTAACAGCTGTGGTTTTTCCCTCCTAGGTTTACAAACAGATCTAATCTAATTGATGAGCTTTTGCTTAAACAAGCACTGATATGCATGCTGTGACACAGGGAAACCTCAGCAATTCAGCCAAATTATTGGCCATATGGTTAAAATAGTCTATATTCAGAATTACCTTCACAAATGAGAGGTGTTTCCCTGCAGCAGCTGCATAGCATGAAGAGACCATTTTCACTGTTCATACAAGTAAAGAGATAACAATTAAACTCATTAAGAAGACTTTAACTTCTTCCTAAATCTGATGTGATCACTAATGAAGTTTCTCACCAGAAGGTTCATATAAAAATAGGAGCTAGAGTCTAATTTACAGAGATTAGGGTGTTTTTCCCCCTGTAACAATGATATGCATGGCCTTTTATGGTGCAGTGATGCACAAAGTATTATGACATCATTTACTATAACCTCTATGAGGACTGGTGTCCTCTCTTCCTCCGTAGCAGTCCCCTGACATTACAACACTTAAGTGAAGTGGTTAATGCTAATAATTAGTAGGATTTCACCAGAAAAACATAAAGCTTCTTGGACTGATTTGCAGCAACTATCATTTTAAGTGTGTCATGAAAACTAAATCTGACTGTTTTAATCCATAACCCTGAGAAATCAGATCTAGGTCTGATTTTGGTTTTTTGTTGGTTTGCTTGGTTTTTTGGGCAGCAGCTAATGGCATTTGATTTTTGGATTAGCTGTTGTCTGCATTTACCGACAGGCAAATTTCATTAAACTAACAGTATTAGGGGGAAACCTTTTGAATGACTTTAAGAAATAAAATTATTTCCTTTTGTCTGGAAGGGATATCATTTAATAAAATCTGCTTTATAGGACTTTTTATCTAAGCTCTTAGTGATGCAGTATTTCTTTATATCTGTCCCCACAACATCCATGACAGAGGTAGGTGGGAGGAGAGCAGGTTTCTCATATTTCACAGATGGAGAAACCAAAATACGGAGGGGCAAATAACTTGTCCAAGGTCAGACAGTCGATGGCAAAAAGGGAGGGGGACTAGAACCTTTGTCTTTGCAGTGAACACTAATTTCTGATCCCCACTTACGTTCCTCCCCACCCCCCATTTACCCTGCAGTCTTTTGTTGAGTCAATAAAGACAATAGGGGAAAATCTCTATCTACAAGCTTTAATGGAAAGGCAACCTTTGTTGAAGAACATATTAAAATGTACAATGCACATAGAATAGCTTCTTTGTGGCTATGCAATATTCAATAAGTTTTTAAGGAAGAAAATGTAACATAAAACGTTCCATGTCAAAATGAAATATAAAAGAACGGTGAGAAGAGAGCATTTTAGGGGGATGAGGGATGTGAAAGCACTTAGTTTAACTAAGAATAATGAAAGATGCTCTCCCTCTAGACAGCACCTCCCATAAACCTCATTACATCTGGTCTTGGAGCTTTTGTGTATAAATTTGCCTGGGGAGGGGGTGGAAGAGGGGCACAGAAGGTTTCATTGAAAAAAATAAATATCGTACTTAAAGAGAAGTAAACATTATTCTGAAGATAAGATTACAGTAAAGCAACTTTTAAATTAAGTTCATCTGACCGTGCTTTCTACATTCCTGTAACGTAGTCAAAAAAGAAAATGTTGAGGGCAAAAGAAAGAACAGGAACATGATTATTTTCTTTTTAAAGCTCTCCCAAGGACCGTCGGCTGCCTCCCCAGTCGGAAGTTGCTGGGACTCTCCCGCACTGCAGCGCAATGCAGAGCAGGGACAATCCCAGCCAGCAGCCTCCATCTCCGCCTGGCTTGGCTCGCTCTGCTGCTTCCGCAGTCATCCCGACGGCTCGAAGATCTACAGGCACCATTCTCTGGGCGCCTTGGCCCGGAGCGCCGGCGGGTATCAATCACTGGAGATGCCGGGACGCACACGTTCACTCGTTCTCGTACCCAGGCTGAGGCTGCTTCTTCCACTCTCTCACCAGTCCTCGCCAGCCTGCATCGCGCGCGCGTACACACACACACACACACACACACACACACGTACACACACGGGTATACACACACATACACACGCATACACACACATACACACGCGTACACACACCATATACACACATACACACGCGCACACACACATACACACGCGTACACATACACCATATACACACGCGTACACACGGGTATACACACATACACACGCGTACACACACATATACACACGCGTACACACACACCATATACACACGCGTACACACACGGGTATACTCACACACACAGACACACACGTACACACACATACACACGCGTACACACACTGGTACACACACACACACACACACACACACACACACACACACACACACACACACACACCCTCTCACTCAGTCCTCCAGCCTAGCTGTCAAAGAAGCGGCCCCAGTCCACCTGACTCAGCCTTCCCCACAGGAGGAGGGAGGGGAGTGGGGAATGGAAGGGGGTGGCCACTACAGGCACAGAAGTGAAGTGTGTCGGAATCGCTGCAGATTCGCTAGCGCAGCGCTCCGGGTTCTGCAGCATGGTCCCCGCTCCGCCTCCACTTGGGCGCCTAACTTTCACCAGCCGCTACCGCAGTCCCAGTGGTCCAGCTGGGCACACCAAACCAACAATCACACACACAACCAAGGAGAGCCATTGCCATTTCCAGAGAGGGAAATAGGGGCAAGGGACGCCCAGGTGGAGGGAACGCTCCTGGGAAACCAAGGAGGAGGCAGGACGGGTGCGGTGCCAACACCTTACTAGAGGTATTTGCTCCAGGTATCTGCAAGTAAGCACGGGCATAGGACAAAGATGGCTTTTAGCCTTCTCTCTTACTCTCAAGGTTTTCTTTACAAAGTCCGAGCTAGATGAATCCTGCCATAGCTACGCCTACTACCACTCGCCCACCGACGTCCGCAGCAGCTGGTTGCCCACAAAAAGTTGAGCCAGCGGCTAAAAGGGCAAGTCTGGAGGGGTTCAGTGTTCTATTTCCTCTCACCCTCTTCCACTGCCCGCGATATAAAACGCTCGGTAGATTCTTGGGCAAGAAGAGGCTAAACTGACAGCCCACCCACAATAACGTCCACACAACCACTGTTCCATGGACCCTCCCCTCCTTTACCCCCGGGAGTATCCCAGGAGAATCTCTCCACAGCCTCAGTTTCTCAACCACGTAACTGTAGGCACTCTGTGGACTGCCCCTCACAGCGGTGGCCCCGTCCCTCACCTGGCTCTCCCTTTTCCAATAGAAGCCCGGGGACCCGATCACTTAGTTCTCAGCACCTGCCACCCCAGCTGCCGGGGTGTGCCGGAGTGTGTGCCCGGAAAAGTTGAATCTCTCCAAAGCCTGGCCCCCGGCAAACCTGGAAAAAGTTGCCCAAACTGCAACCTGGGAATTCCCACGCAGGAAAAGAGAGCAAAATGAACCCTTAGCAGCCATGCCACTGTGGCGCGAGGTGCCCTCTCTCACTTACCTGCTCCGAAGCTGATCGAGGTGCGGCAGCTGTTGGGGCCGCGGCTGCTCTGGTCGCCTTGCCCCACTCCCTCCCAGGGCTTCCTCCCCAGGGCTCCCTCTTTCTTTCTCTCTCTCTCTGCCTCTCCTGCGGCTGCTTGCGCTCCCAGCTTGTGCAGTGGTGAATCCTCCCTGAGGAGCCCGGGAGTGTGTCAGAGGAGAGAGGAGGGGCGGGAAAGTGGCTGTGGCTTTCACTACGTAGTCCTCCTCCTCCTCCTCCCTCTGCTGCAGTGCTGGGGAAGCCTGGAGAGCGAATACGAGAGAGGAGGGAGTCGTGGACCGCGGGGGTGGAGAGCAGCGCACGATCAGAAGCGAGGAGAGGGAGGGAGGGAGGGTCGCTGAAGGGGCAACCCCAGGGAGCTAAGATGCCGGGTGGCAGCTCACAGAGATGAGGGTTTTGGTTTTTCTAAATGGGGAAAAGGAGCTAGCATTTGCGTGCAGGGAAGTAACTGAACTGTGCAGGGATCGTATCTGGGAGGATAGGACTCCGGGTTTTGAACAGTTATTAATTATTTACCACGGGTTGCTCTCTGTGTGCAACATCCCTCAGCAGCAGCATCCAGCGGCACTAGCTAGCTCTTGGATGCCCGGAGCTGCCCAGAATTCAGAAGATGATAAATCATGTCCCAGGACCCACCGTTGGAGGCGGTCAGAGCTCTGCGGCGGGGACTTGTTTTGTGAACTTCTTTTCCTTTCGGCAGAGGGAACCTGGCACACTTTGGCGGGGGAGGGGTTTAAGCATCTTCTCCAGAAGCAAGTGGGAGAAGCCCTTAGATTCAGTGTCAGAGCGCTTGAGTTCGATTTCTGCCTCTGCTAGTCGATACCTGTGTACCCAGACAGGTCGCTTAATAGAATTATCTCCAGTACTACATGCTTGGCTATCCGACAACTTTGTGTTCTGTGTATAGGATTAGCCTGATGGGGAAAGGTGGGATGCAAATACAAACCTGAAACATTTAAAAACTGAGTAAGGTCTCGTGAGAGGAATGACCGAACTATATGTTCCAGATAGGGATAGAAAGACTATAGTGCCGGGGTTGAAAAAGAGGCCACTTTTGTGTAGCGGCTAGAACATATAAAACCCTCAAAGGGACATACTCTTCCCACCCCACACCCTCACCCCACACAATGACTAGCCGCTTCGCCCCCTCACTCTTACTCTTTGTCCTTAAGTCAGATATCTCAAAGCAGCAGGTGTTCATTGACAGCCCCAGGGCGATTCACAACGCTTCTCCCTTAGCTCTCCTGGGTGTCCTTGGCCACACCCAGACGGAGCCCCTAGTGGAGAGAAAGAGCAAGAAACGGGCATCCCTCACTGACCTGGGCTTCCTTCCATACCTACTACCTTTGCTGTTACCGGGTTTTTGCGAAAACTGTACTGTCTACTCGGGCCCCCAAAATCTACATTATTTTATATACTTCTCTATGGTAGCAGGAAAGCATCAGCCCCGTAATATTGCAAACCGGCAGCGGAAATCCAGTTTCTAGTCCATACAGTGTAACTGTCTAGACAGGCTGAATTGAGCGGATGTATATGCACTTTACACACATGCCATCTACCTATCTATAATAATGCAAGTGATAACCAGACAGCTGAATACAAATGCCCTATGGTGTTGTGCTCTCGCAACTGGACTTTCAGCTGTAACATAGAAAAAAACACCGTGACAGCAACTGTGACTTGTGTAATGGACAGGATAAAGGAAATGGAATAACTGTGCCTAGCACTTATATGCTCCTCTCATATACTTGACAGATCACAGTCACACCATTTCAGAATTGAGAAAGACCTTACAGGTCATGGAGTTCAATCTAGACCTGACCAGGGATCCTATCTCAAACATACTCACAGATGCATCATCCAACCTAGTTTAAAGATCTGAAGTGAAGAGGAAATCTTTACTTCCTCAGGCAGCTTTATTTTGTTCTCATCGTTGGGATTTTTTCCTGATTTCAAGCCCAAATCTGCCTCTTTTCAACTTCAACTCCTGTCTCCCAATATTACCCACCGAAGACTAAACAGAACATGACTAATTCCTCTAGAAAGTGGCATCCTTAAACTATTTTAACACAGTTATTCTGTTCCACTGAGTCACCAGCCTAAGTGCACCCAGTTCCTGAACTGTTCCTGATGTACTATGAACCTGAAGTCCTTTGATATCCTATATATGCTTCTCTGCACTCTCACTCTGCCTCTCTCTTTCTCTATTTGTGTCTCTGTGTGTGTGACTTCTTTCCAAAATGCCTTTCTGAGAACTGAACATAATTCTTCCATAATTAACCCATACATTGTGGTCTAAGGCAGAATCCAAAGTGTTAGTGATCTCCATATTCCTGGAAACTATGACTTTCATCTTTCATCACATTGTTAACTCATAATGAGCTTGAAGCCCCTATAACTTCCAGATCTTTTTTAAACAAATTGTTTAATCGAGTCTCCTTGACCTTATACTTTCATCCAGGGTGGGAAGTATCCTTTCTAATTTTGAGACACCTTCAAATCTGACAAGTACCCAAGCTATTTCTTTATCCAAATCATTCATTAGAATGGTAAGCAGTAGGAGGCTAAACAGAAATGTCCTGGACACTTGCCAGAAGACAGTTCTGAAATGACAAAATTCTTAAAGGCTACTCTGAATCTAATCATTCAACCTGTTCCTTCATGTTTTCTGAATTCATCTTACTGTACTGTTAGCTGAACCCTACATGTTTGTCTCCATCTTGTCCTCAAGTATGATATGAACCACTGTATCAGACACTGCTAAAATCTAGGTAAACTACATCCACAACACATCTCTGATTTACTACTTTAGTAGTGTTGTCAAAAAGAGAAAATGAGATTTTTCAGGAATAATCAGATCATAATGAAGTCATCCAGGCTCTTGGTTACATTTCCTTTGCTAGACATACATTAAGCCTCTCAGATAATCTGGTCAACAATTTGCCCAAGAATCAAAGCCAATTTCATTGGCCTGTAGTGTGTGAAGACTCTGTTCTCTTTTATTCTTTGAAAATAAGAACATTTATTCTTCTCTAGTCTTTCAGTATCTCTTCCATACTTTATTCTCTTTAAAATGTCATTGGCAATGACTCAATAATCACATTCAATTTCACTACCAGATAATCCAGTACAGCTGGGCTGGGTAATTCATCAAGGATAGCTAGATGCTCTCTGCCTATCTCCTTACTTATCTCAGGCATTAATTCGCTACAGGGGATATTTTTGTTCTTTTCCCTCTGCCTCCCCCCACCCCCTTTCCAATCCAAAGATCGTTCTCCTTGGCAGAGCAAAGAGAAGCAACCTTCTCTTTATTTTTCATTGTCCTCACCACCTGGATCAGAGGTCTCATCTCTTCTTTGATGGTTCTATTTCCCCAATATAGTGTAAACTTTTTTTCTTTTGTGTTTAGCATTTCCTGCCACTTCAGCTCATTGAAGCTTTAGCACTGCTAAAACATTTTCTTTTGCCTGCCTGCCTTCCATCTTCTGTATTTGTGTCTCTAAGTCTAAGTTGGTTGATGAGTTCTCTGTGTATCTACATTGGCCTCTGGGCATTTCTCATTTTTCTTCTTCATTAGTTTTTCCCCCCTCTAAGTCTTTAGAATTTTATTCCATCACGTTTTGAACTTACTCCATTTACAGAATTTTAATCCATACAGTCTGGACAATTCTTCTTCTGAATCATTTGAAATGTGCTCTTTCCAAATCTAGAGTATATGTCAATCTATGGTCAGCTTTCCTCTTCTCTATGTCAAGTTCTGAGAGGGAATACTCATTTCCCTCCAATGTTCTCATCATTTCCACTAAGCAACTCTAGATTGGTGAGACTCAGATTCAGAAATAATTTCTTAGTTTCTCTGTCTTGTGAAATATGCAATTATTATTAAAGAAAGTAAAGAATCAATACATGATTGAAGAAGTTACTTGAATCATAAAACCAAAGATCTAGAAGGAAGTTTAGAAGTCATCTAGTCTAATCCTCTCTTTTACAGATGACAAAATTGAGGCCGAGGAACTTTAAATCGTTTGCCCATGGTCATATTTGAAGTAAATATGAGACATGAGATTTAAGCCCAGGTCCACTGCCTCTCAAACTCTTTTCACCGTACTATCAGGACTCACATCCTTAAACGCAGGGTTTGAAAACTTGGGACTTTTAGTAGAGGAACCAGCCCCCAAAGATATGAAGGCAAAGGACCTACAGATGAAGCCACACTTAGAAATGCTTTCAAATAGTCAAACATTTTTGTGAATCACATATAGTCCAGAGTACAAGGAGGAAGGATATGAAGCTTTAGCCATACTCAAAATCCAACCTCAGAAGGCCCTTTTCCTCATCATGAGAGAATATATCCTTTCTTCCCAAGTCTTGAGAGGAGAAATTAAGATAATCAGTACAGGAGGAGACCAATCTTAGGTTAAGGGACTTTGGGAAGCACTTCTCTCATCCAGTATCAGAACTGACATATTGGGAGATCAGAGGAACCAAGCTTGGAAAAAGGTGAGATTTGGAAGGTGGAGATGATCAAATCACTCCGGAGAAGCAGCAAATTACTGTGGTAAGGTGTTTTAGGAACAAGAGCAAGGAGCTGGGAACTGGTAGGGAATTTAGAGATTGTGAGTCTTCTACCATGACATAATAGACATAGAAACCCATAAAACCCTTTTTTGCTGAGGACCGTGCTCATGAAGATGTAATTCATGACCTCAGGGACAGCTAGTGTCAGTCAGAGGCAGCAGTAGAGGGTGGGATCAAGAAACTCCAACCAGTGCCCCTGACTAATAGACACTTGCATAGCTCTCCCATCCCTTGTAACTGGAGACCATATGGAATTTCCCATAACCAAAAAGAATACTATTTCATGAGGATTTTATTAAGATTCCCCCTTACAGATCAAATTTAATTATCAAATAACAATTATAAGCTATCCACTACCACACTGAAATTTCTAGCATCATGGGGACCTGGTACCCAAGATGAGGTAAGCTCTGGTTTAAGGACTATCCTCATTATTGTCCTGGGAGGGAACAACAGATCCCACTTTTTTATTGAATACTTCCTTTCGCTTTTTTCACGTGTGGTATGAGTTGCTCAGGCAAGGTGCACAATCGATGACTGTATTCATTTACATCTCCCTGGGATAGAAGTTTAATTATGAAATCATGATTTAGTCTGGTCTAAAGGGCCAAGCACCTGCCCCAGAAGAAGCAGGCATCACAAGCGCCCCTGCCCCCAGCCTCAGAGCATCGAAAGTGGTGGCATGAACTACTTTCCGAGACTCAGAGATTAGAAATGGAGTGTCCGCGCTACATGTGGGGTAGGTGTCTTCTGTGTGGACCTCACCTCATTTCTTCTTGGGATAAGGTTACAGAGAAGGTCGAGTCTGACTTCAGCCCAGGCCCTAGGGAGTCAGTCAATATTCAATCATTTACCTCCATAAGGGTCTTAAGATATCAGGAACAGTTAAGCATCTGTTCTGGAAGGGATTCATGCTTCTAAACCTTTAGGGCACCAAAAATGCCAGGGAATCTACATTCCTAAAAATATAAAAGTGGGTAGCTCTGTGCTTGGGGTATCTTCTGTGCATTTCTCATGTCCCATTATTTTGAGATAAGGTTACAGAGGACTGGATTTAATTGTGAATTCAATTTCATTGGGAGACCAGAACATCTGTTATTTACTAATATAATGGCCTGGGGAGAATTTCTTGCCACTTCTACCTATTACCTACCTATCCCAGTCACTTGTATTTGGAATGGCTAGCCAGGGAAGCTGCCACCCCTGCCACATACAGATTCTGTGTTCATTCATTACAGTTCCCTGGAGAGTGAGGATGCCTGATCCACTGGTTTTCTTCTGATACTTAGATGCATAAACTCTTAGCTTCTATTTCTCATATCTTTGTGATTCAGAGTTAAGGTCTACTGCGCTGGATATGACTTTCTCTTTCCTATCATTCAGTATGGTCTCATACGTACTCATCTTAATCCTATGATTCATAAATTCCTCTACCTTCATAAATCATCACCTACATTCATAAATTCCTCTATCTTCCCATCTCATGGTGTCCAGTGGAAACCAGGTACTATTATTAACATTATCCCCCTTGCATCCTGGATTTTTCTCTTCCTACCCTTTATATCTTCTAGAACTGCAGAAGACTTGGCAAACTGGACCTTTCTAATCTTGAATTCTCCTCTAAAGTCACTTCCAGTTCTAAGACTCTAATTCTTTTCTTGTATCCCAGCTTAATGGACAAAGAAGAAAAACGGATACTTCTCACCCCCATTTCCATATCTTTTCCTCTTTGCCTCTATGTCTCAGAGACCTCATCTCCTTTGAGCATCTGAATCCTTGTTATAAACACCTACCACCTTCAGGGGTATAGCGGAGAGAACACTGGGCCTGGAATCAGGAAGACTCATCTTCATGAGTTCAAAACTGGTTTCAGACACTTTCTAGTTGTGTGACTTTAGGCACAAACCTCTCTATTTGTTTTCATTTAATTTTTCTTTTTTAAATTTTAATCTCTTTCATTTAACCCTGTTTGCCTTAGTTTCTTCATCTCAAAAATGAACTGGAGAAATAAATGGCAAACCACTCTAGTATCTTTGCCAAGAAAAGCCCACATAGGATCACAAAGAGTTGGACATGACTGAACAACAACCCTCCAGGTCATTCTCCTCCTTTCTCAAACAGTTCAGAACATGGCTCACCATCTTCCATTCCATCCCTAGCCCCATTCTAGGACTTCAAAACATACATCAATATTTTGTTGAAAATCCTGGCTTCCTGGTTCATTAGCATCTTTAACCACTGATTACTTACCTTTCCACTCCAGCTCAGCCACTCAAAAGGATTGTCATACCCTTGATCTCACCATCACTTATATACATCACTTATAATGCATTAATCACTTATAAATTACTTACTACCAACTATACTCTCCTTCAGCCTTGTTCCTCCTAAACATATTCTTTTCCATGCTGTGATCTCTTGACCTGCTCGCCATCCCTCTCTATTCTGGTTTTTTGTGTGGAGTTTTTTTGGAGGGAGGAAGGCAAGGCAGTTGACTTGCCCAGGGTCACACAGGTACTGGGTATGTCAGATGTCTGAGGTTGGATTTGAACTCAGGTCCTCCATGACTGCTGCTCTGCCAACTGCACCACCTAGCCACCCCCCATCACTCTCTATTCTCTCAGTGCGCTCCTCAATCTGGTTCCACTTGACTCCTTGTACAGTTTAGATTCTCTTATCCTCTCTTAAAATCCCATCTCTGTTTCTATTTATATTTTTCTTAATGTTGTTGTTGGATAAAGCAATAGAACTGCACTCATTAGGTCCATTCAATTTCAATTGAGCCCTCATGCTTCAATTAATTAACTTTTTTTTTACTCTTCAAAGATTAACTGCAGCAAACCTACCTCCAACCTATGTCCCAGACCTTCTTTTCCTTCCCCAAGCTTCCTGTACCATTTTATTTGTTAGAAGGAAAGTCTTCTAGTGGCAGAATGTCCATCTAGATGTCCATCGGTGGGGAGGGACAGAAATGCATAAAGGGTGGGGGTGGAAAGAACTCTAATAAAATATAAACAAATACAAGAAGATATCCAAAAAGTTGAGAGGGGATAAAGCAAAAGTGTGATTTTGTCACTGCTTTATTAAGTTTAATACTTACTTTTTAAAGGTAAACTCTATGGAACAGAAATTCATAGTTTCATATTCAAGCCTCTTTTTTTGCTCTTTGTAGTTTGGATTATTTATATTCATTGATGTTATTAAATGCATCATAAGATAAGAAAACTTTTAAAAAGAGAAGTTTGAGAAGACGTTAACTGGGGCCAGAGGAAGTAAGAAGAACCAGGAAAACAACAGCGATAAGAATGGAAATGGAAAGAACAAAAAAAATTACAATGGCAATGAATCTTCACCTGGAGAAAAGTGGAGAAATGTCTCTCATTCCCTTCTTTGGGGAAATAAAGGATTCTGGGTGTGGGATATTGCATACATTGTTAGGCATGGTTGACTTGTTATCTGGTTTGGCTGAATTGCTCTTTCTTTTTAAAGTCTATCATGGGAGGAGATATATATATATAGAAATGAAAGTTATTGAAAAACAAAATATATCAAGAATTTTTTTTGAAAAGAGGTGTTTATAAATTCCAAACTCTAATTGGTGTAATTTTATTAATTAAGTGTGAGGGGTGAATGGGGCATGGAAGGATGGGAAAAAGTTGTTTTTGACTGAGGCAGGGTTGGAAGTCCCCCTTTAGGATTTAAAAAACGAAAGATACCTTCGAAATCGTCTTGCCTAAATCCCTCATTTTACAGATGGGAAAACTGAGACCCAAAGAAGTTAAGGTGATTTGCCTTCAGTCACACAGGCATTTGTTAAACTGTAGAGCTAGAATTTAAATTTAGCTCCTCTTACTTCAAATCCAGCGCTCTTCATACTACAAATATTGCCCCTAAGTTGCCTTAAAACACATTATCTATTTTTGGACAATTCCTTCTAACTTGCCAAAATTTGTTTCCCTTTCATTCTTCATAATTTATTTCTCTTATTCCAGGGCTATTCAGAGTAACAGACCTCTCCTCCATGACTGCCTTTTAATAGCTGGAGACAAACATCACGGTTCTTCCCCTGAGCTCTTCTCCTCTGCAGATTGAACATCCTCATTCCTTGAACTGAACTGAATGACATAGATTTGAGATTCTTTGGACACTGTAAAATAGAGGATGAGGTCAAGAAGACACCCAAGTTACTTAGCCTCTGGTCTTAGTAAAACTATCTGCTACAGTACTCAATGTACCTGGCATTACCATCTTCAGGTGGGTTTGTGCCTTTATATGTCCTCATGTGGGCAGCTAGGTGGCTCAGTGGATAGAGTGCCAGGCCTAGAGTCAAGAAGATTTATCTTCCTGAGTTCATATCTAGCCTCAGACACTTGCTAGCATGTGACCCTAGGTAAGTCATTTAACTCTGCCTTAGTTTTCTCATCTGTAAAATGAGCTGGAGAAAAAAAATAGCAATTCTTTGTTAAGAAAACCCCAAATGGGATCATAAAATGTCAGACTTAATTGAAACAACTGAACAGCAGTGACAAATGTCCTCATGTATGCAGGAAAATGCATACATAGCTAATAGCTATGGGAGGCAATAGTACTTCTTATGACATGTGAGGTAGCTTGATTGAATAGGTGCTGCTGTCTATTATTTATTGCAGTAAAGGACATGAGAAGTAGGGGAAGGTTTATGCTCCTGAGGTCATAGACCCTGCCAGTAGACCTAACTCCATGGTGATTTCAAGAAGTTCAGGAACCTTACTGTACTGTCTCCAAGGTCTTGTGTTCTCAGAATAGTTGTCGTTGAGGGATTGGCTCCACTGACTTTCATGATGCAATACAAATTCAAGGCAATGGTCCATTTGCAGTGCTTTGCTCCTTGTGCTTCTTCAGGCACAAGACTGGACTGAAGGAAGGAGGAATGGAAAGGACTGGCTGGCTGGATGACTATACCAGTATACACTATTGACCAAATATTGGCCACATCCTTCCACTCCAATATTGCTCTCACTCTGAATGTGACCTATAATTGATGTCATATTTCACTGTATATTTACATATTCTTTCCTTTTCAAAGAGTTGTCGCTAAATTATATCATCTCTATAATTCTCCTCAACATTATTATCTGAACAGTTTTCCAAGTCATGCACCTGTGATTATACTTGTTTGAAGACATTCTTTTTTTTCAAAAAAAAAATCAATGTATTATTTAATTTTTTAACATTCTTTAAAAAATTTTTTGCGTTCTCCTTCTATGATATCAATTATGCCTGTGAAATCATGCAAAATATATGTCTATATTAGCTATATTTCAAGAAAAATAAAGTAAAAAAATATACTCCAACCTGCTCACAAAGTTCACCAGTTTTCTCTCTGGAGGTGAATAACATTTTTCATCATGAGTCCTTTGGAATTGTCTTGAATCATTACATTGATCAAAGTATCTAAGTCTTTCACAATTGATCATGACTGCAACATTGCTCTGACTATGCACAATGATCTCCTGGTTCTGCTCACTTCACTCCGCATCAGTTCGTATAGAACTTCCCAGGTTTTTCTGAAACTATTTTGTTCATGGTTTCTTATAGCACAACAGTATTTCATCACAATCATATACCACAACTTGTTTAGCCATTCCCCAATTGATGGGTATCTCCTTAATCACCACCACAAAAAATGTTGCAACAAATATTTTTGTGCATAGAAGTCCTTTTCCTTTTTCTCTAATCTCTTTGGGATACAGACCTAAAGGGGGTGTTGCTGGATCACAGGCTAGGCACAGTTTTGGTTCCAAAGTGTTCTCCAGAATGATTGGACCAGTTCACAACTCCACCAACAGTGCTTTAGTGTGCATTTTTTCACATCCCTCCAGCGTTTGTCATTTGCCTTTTCTGTCATGTTCCTCAATCTGATAGGTATGAGGTAGTACCTCAGAACTGTTTTAATTTTCATTTCTCTACTCAATAGTAACTCAGAGCATTCTTTTTCATATAACTATAGACAGCTTTGATTTTTTCTGCTCAAAACTGCCTGTTCATATTCTTTGACCAGTTGGGGAATGGTACTTCAAAACAATCTCTCAGAAGCCTAGTTGGAGCAAGAACTGAATGATAATGGGTCAAGATACAAGGATGTCTCCCTTGTCCAATTTCAAAGGACATGTTGCATATTTTCAAAGGTAGAGGGAAGGGAGAATTATGTAGATGACATAAAAAAATAATGCAAGATCTCTAACCAGTTCTTTACATTACATCATCCTGCTTAAAACTGTTAAAACCTCATGCCTAGATTGACTGCACTCAGAGGATCCGGATTAATGTCCCCCCTCTATTAGCACCTGAATGATGTTGGGCAAGTCACAGGATCTCTCTGAGCCTCAGTTTCTTTCTTTGTAGATGGAAGTAGTTGGACTTGACTTCCAAGTTTCCTTCCAGTATTAACATTCTCTCATTCTATTGCAAAAATCAGTTGATTGTTCTTTGGAAGGCAACAAACACAATAATCTTTAAAATCATGTTTCCCATTTTCTTCACACGATATTAATCGCAAGACTTCATGAGCAAAATCATAGCTGTATGATTTAGCTTTCCCTTTTTTTCTTGCTGTGAATTTTGCTGCCTCTTTCAGTTTTGTAACAAGTTCTGAGAACCTCTCTTTTTAAATAATTCACAGACCAAATCTAAAAATTCCCGTTGAGTCCTCTCCATTATCCCTTTACCAGGCTTTCATTTTTAATGTTCTGCTAGAGATTTTTTTTTTGTTAATACACTGAGTTTTACTAAATTCTTTTCTTGCTCAGGGGAGAATCATCCTTTCCATGTACAATAATTGTCTTGCATCATCATCCCACCATGTTCAGCCCCTCAGTTCAAATTAGCATTCTAACCTTGATCTTTTCTTTTCCTTTTTAGTAATAGACATGCTGATCTCTCGGTATGAACTAAGTATTAAAAATGCATGTAGTAAGTTCAGAGGAAGTTGTTTATTTCTATTTTTAACATGATACATTCAGCACTTGGGACTGAGGCCTTGCAGTGGAGCTTTTGGGTCACAAAGGGCTCTTTATCTCCAAAGTTTCCATGAGTGAAATCATGTGATCCTGAAGGTTTTGAAAAGGGCATTTTCACCATGCTCTGACTCTCTCTTTTCTCACACTTCTCATCTAAATGATGGCCTGCAGAAAAAAAATCTGCATCATTTCCAAGACTCCTCATAATCCTATCTCTACTTCAGAGTAAGTCCCAGTAAAACGTTCCAAAGTTCAATAAATTCTTAGTCTCAGGAAGCTCTTAAACACAATCTCTCATACTTCAAAGTAAGTACACAGCTTTTGTAAGTAAGCACACACAAAGTTTGGAGCTCCCCAGACACTGCTAGGCATTTCTGACCAACCTTAGATAGTTGGATACCTGCCTTCTGGAACTGTGTGGTGGTTGCAGGGCTGCAACAATTGGGCACCTGAGCAAATGAATATGGTAATTTGATCAGAAAGCACCAGTATGAGCTGGTTATCCAAGATATTGACCAGAAACATTTATCATCATCATCATCATCTATGCATGTATGTATGGAAAACAAACCATGAAGCTAGAGATGCAAGCAATCCAATGAGCAATTTCTAAAATTTCCAGTGGCTTCTACATTTTAATTATATATACACATATACTGTACATATATGTTATATATTACACTATACACACATACATGTACACACACATGTGTACATATATACATACATGCACACATATATATGCATATATACATATATATATAAAATTTCTCATTCTGGACAGTTGAAAACACTCTAAAGATGCCTCTGCTGGTTTTTGACAAAGAGCATCATACTGTACCAATACTGATGGTTCATTTTCTTTCAGAAGACCTAGTGCACCAGTGTAAAATGTTCCATTATATGTAATGGGAACAGGGAGATAGTTAAATTCCAGTTAATGATCACTTTAGTGACTTGGACATTACAGTTAGTCAGATCATTGATTCACTCACATATTGTTTGTGAATTTAGCTCATGGAGTTTGTAAGTAAGTCAGTAAATAAATAAACAAGGAAATACTCAAGTAACTCTCAAGCCCCATAATTAGATAAAAATAATTAATAACAGTTGAAATTTATGGAAAAAGGGAGGGTTTTCAGGA
>CM053769.1:696649077-696660776 GCA_028658325.1 Potorous gilbertii | reverse complement strand
CAATGGACAAAATGGACTTCAGGTATGGAACAGTTATTTCCTTTCTCCATCACAAAAAAATTGCTTAAAAAAGCAAAAGGCTCCTAAGTCCACAATAACACATACTTGAAACATAAAGCATTTTCACTCCTATTACACTCTACTGAGAAGTAAAGACAACTTTGCAGAACTAAACAATGGACGGTAACTATTCTCATTGAATCTGTGCTGTCAGAGAAACTCACAATGTCTACATCTGCTAGTCAATTAAAGTAGCTCTTAGCCTTTATGAGTCCTTTAAGTTGCCATATCCTCCTTTCCTATGAGAGACTTGTAGAAATCATCTACATCTAAGGAATGAGTACCCAAATAAGGAATTTTTGGCCTTGAAACCTCACAAGATAGCTGCCAAAACCGAAAACATTTCTCTCTCAGGATTGCTGTTTAGTCACCTGTGTTCAGGAAAAGAAATACAAGAATTTAGAAGAAGAATCCAGAACCTTGAGCTCCAGTCTCAGGCTCATCTATGAAAGTATATATTTTTAATGCCATATTCATGTAGCTGCCATATCTACTAGAAGAAAGGGGAGAGATATACCTTCCCTACCCTTGCAGAAAGTCCAAGGGAAAGATTCCCTATGTCCCAAGTAACATACCCTAAAGAGAGGGAAGTAGAACATTTCTATCGCTCATTTATCTTACTGAGGGGATGACTATTTCACTTAATCACCAGTCACTGTCAACACAACTCCCAGACACAGGGGCCATGAGAACCAACCGTTGGCTACAGGAGGCAGTGTTCTTTAGCAGGGGACCAAAACATGTTCCTCACTGGATGGGATTAGAATGTATGCCCAGCTCCATGGGAAGGGCTCCAGACCAGCAAATCAAGAAGCCTTCCCTGATAACATTTGCCACAGAGCACAAATTATCATCTTGTTCACCTTTAATTTATTGTTGTCTCATATAATCACATGCATTTGATTTTAGAAACTGTGATATTTAATGGAATATATCTGATCACAGTGACGTATAGATGATCAGAAGACGTTTTGATTGACACACAAATCTTTTTGTCCCTGTTTATTCCTATTTTATGTAATTTTGTCAAAACAGCTGATATCTGTATAAAAGGTTAAGATTTCTAAAACCTTTTCATGTGCTGCTATTTGACCCCTACGATGACTCCATGAGGCAACCGTAATAGTCATTGTCTTCATTTTACAGATGAAGAAACTGAGGCTAGAGATTTTAAATGACTTACCCTTGCTACTTAAGATTTAGAAGTATCTACCCTGAAGCCCTGAAATTCTGATTAGTGACTCTTCTGAATCCAAGATTGCAGTAGGGGTCTCAGGCAAGCTTCGCTTCAACCACTCTCCAGCCTTATCCTCACTAGCTACCTTGGTCCAGGATGAAGACTATCCTCTAAATTATATCCCTAAATTACAATTCCCCTTTATGTATTGTCTTTCTCCAATTCTCATGTAAGTTTCTTGAAGGTAGGAACTGTTGTATTGTTTATATTTATATCTCTTACTTAGTACAGTGTCTGGAACATAGCACTTAAATTCTTGTGCTCTTTCTCTCTTTCTCTCTGTCTGTCTCTCTCCCTTTCTCTTTCTGTCTCTCTGTCTCTGTCTCTCTCCCTTTCTGTCTCTCTGTCTCTGTCTCTCTCCCTTTCTCTTTCTGTCTCTCTGTCTCTTTCTCTCTCCCTTTCTCTTTCTGTCTCTCTGTCTCTGTCTCTCTCCCTTTCTCTCTCCTCCCACCTCTCTCTTTCTCTTTCTCTCTCTCGATTTCACTGCTTTTTTCACCATATTTTGTTGCCTCTCATAAAAACAGGAGAATCTGACTTAGTTTTTAACCTTAGAGTTGCTCTACAGTGATTAATTAAACAGCACCTGCTGACAACGTCTAATTTTCACATACAAGAACTTAGAGATAGGACTTTTTTTCAAAGAAGGCATTGATATTGAAATTAGAATTGCCAGTTGACCCTAGCTTAGGAGACCTGATTCAGTCTGTCGGCTTTCAGAGGGTGATATAACATCTCTTTGGATTTCTATTCTACTTACTTTTTAGCATGTTTTGGTCACTGTTGCTATTGTGTATTTGTATATATACATATATATATATATACATTACATATGTATGTGATCACACATTATTGTTTGATACCAGTGTTTTAGGCAATTTTTAGCATGAAATAGACAATTTTATAAGTTTTAAAATGTCCATATATTTAACTTTCATTATTGAGAATTCCACATCAATTTATTGTCCTTCCTCCCTTCAAATTACTGTATTTATATTATGATATGTTTGGGAACAGAGCACCAAAAATTGGTTTCTTCCAATAAGTAAAGTGAGAGTTTGGGATAACCTATAAGATCATCATACAGCATGTATAATTTCCACTACAGCAGCCTCTTGAATATCAAAGATCATCATAAGTGGCCAGGTTTATTTTCTTTTCGAGCTTTCCTCAGATGTAGCACTTAGGAGAAAAGAGCAGAAAAAAAGAGCAAAGGATTGCCATGTCCTTCTAGCTAACGTTCTTTTGATCATCCATAATAATCTCATCCTTAGAACTCAAATGTTTTGTCAACAATTTAGGCAATAACAGAAGCCAAGACAATATTCTGGCATCATTGGTAATTTGGTAGTTAAATGAAAGGGGATGAGCCAGATCTCTAACCTCCACCTCAAACACTTGAGATATTTCTCTCAACTCCTACAAGTACCCAAAGTCACCTGATCAGAGAAATGACATGATTTAAGCTATGGAGGTTCTGTATTCTAAGATGGACTGCCCCATTGTGAGTCTTTCATTCCAAACTCCCAAATAATAAAGTCTTCCCATCTGATTTACTCATGTAATATCTGTTATGCTCCTTCATTTATTTCTTCATTTGTTACTCACACGCTTGGTAAGCCCTTACCACATATAAGGAACTCTCCAAGGCATTGCCAGTGGTGCCGAGATAAATAAAACAAGGTTCCTGCCTCCAAGGAAGAATTTAGGAAATGCTTTGGCATGATGGCAGAGATACACAGACTTCAAAGCCAAATGACATGCATCCTTTGTCTTCTTTCTTTTGCTCTGGACCTACAGTTTCACTAGTATGATAAACTTCCAGTGAATAAACAACCTCTACCAATGCAGATCCTCAAGTATATTGAAAATTTAGTCTTTTTTACTTTTAATAGTATTTTTCCAATTACATGTAAAGACAATTTTTAATGAAAATTTTAGTCTAAAACTTACCTAAGACATCGAGAGATTAAGTGACTTATCCATGGCCAAATGGCCAGTATGTGTTAGAAGTGGGACTTGAACTCAGGTCTTCCTGATTTTAAGTTCTGCACTTTACTATAGTTTTTGTTGTTACTGAGTCATTTTTCAGTCGCGTCCGACTCTTCTTGACCCTTGACCCCATGTGGTATTTTCTTGACAAAAATACTGGAGTGGTTTGGTATTTCCTTCTCTAGCTCATTTTACAGATAAGGAAAGGGAGACAAACAGACTGAAATGACTTGCTCAGAGTCACATAGCTGGTAAGTGTTTAAGGACAGATTTGAACTCACAAGCTGGGCACTCTATCCTATTGCTCCACCTAGCTGTCCATCTGCTATAGCAGCATTTCTCAAAATGTGCTCCTCAAGATATCCAGAGGTATCCTTCCCTGAGAGACCCTTTCAAGAAATCCACAAGGATAAAATTATTTTTATAATAATGTCAAGATGTTATCTGCCTATTCAAATATTCCTCCCTTTTTCAACTACAAATCTGTGTAAGACCAGATTTCCTCCATATACTTCAAATAAAGTATCATATTAAAACAGACTGAATGATGAAGTAGATATGAGAATCCAGCTGTTTTTTATTAAGCTTGATACGAAAGATATTTGAAAAATGTATAAAACAATGTGACTTTTCTCACTAAATTTTTTTGTTTTGGAAAATAGTTATTTTTCTTAAAATTATGTTATTTATGCTAACATACAATGAACTTAATATTGTTATTTTAATGAATTAACAAAGAATTCTAAAATTATCAATTTTACTTTCTAATACAGTAAATATAAATAGATGTAACTCATGTCAAGAATTTTAAGAATTATTGGACTACAGCACTTCCTCTCATAGTTCTGTAAGTGTTGGAAAATGCTCCAGGTAGAAATGATCATACACATGTGATGCGACAGAAGTTATTGGGCACACATTGCATCTGTGTACCAGAAAGAAAGAAACCAGAATTGTCTTCATGTTTCCACACCTTAGAGGCAGCTATCATAGCTGCTTTGACAAGGAATGTGATTTAGACCCTACTTTCCTACTTCTTGCTTAGCCCAAATTAATTTATTTTTTACTTCCTCAGCTTCTGATACAGAAGTCCAATCTAAATGATATCTCTTGCAATTAAGTTAAGCTTATAGGTTCTCCTTAATGTAGATGTATAAAACAAAATGAAAATGTGCTTATTACTCAATTATCAACATGTAACACAATCAGTTGTATGATTACACTAAAACTTTAAAAAATTACTTAGAAGTCCATTTTACTGAGTTTACTTACATTTTTTCTTCTTTCTCTCTTCCTATTTCATATCACTATTTACTCCATTTTTTACCTTCCATTTTTAAGTATTTCACACTCAAAAAAAGTAATTTTTATGTAATCCATGGTTTATCTGTCCTTTCGCATCACCGAAGAAACTATACCTATGCTTATTTTAAGCAGAGATTTTATTCTGATCTGCATATGTTACATACATTCAAATGTGTTTTTAAATGTTCAGAGGATGAAAAGGTATGATTTCTTCATTAATCAAAAGCATTCCTTTGAAGGGTCAAGTTAAAAATGGTGAATCCTAATAAAGAAATTTATTTTTTTCTTTTATTAATACCAACTCTAGAGAAGGAAGAGAATCAGAAAGAGAAAGAGGGGAAATCTCCTTTTGATTGGACAAAAACAGAAAGCATTAGAAGTAACTATAATTTTTCTCTCTTAACTAGAAGAGAAGTCCATTGGAACAATAAGTCAAGTTTTGCATTCAAAGGACTTGAAAGATGGTTCATTGAGGTATATGGAAATATGAAAGAGACAGGACATTTTTTTAGGTTGTTCTGAAGTCCCGGTAATTCAGAACAGATTGAAAAAGAAGAAGAGACCAGAAGAAGAAGTGGGACTTTGTGCTGGACCACTCAATGAACCTGAAGTAAAAGGAAGAAATAATAGTTAGTCCTTAAAATACGATAAAGACTACCACAGTCAGATTGAAATGACTACCAATAGTTCAAGTTCTGAAAAGAGCACCCTGGACTGTGCGTGCTTGGGTGTTTCTATTTTTTTATAGTCTTGCTCTAACTTCTTTTTCTTCTTCTATACATGTGCTTACATTAGTAATTTATAAATACTTAAGATTGTTACTTAAATAAAAATATGGTTTCATGAAATGGATTATGTATTATTAACTATTACTTCCTTATCATCCTTGGGAAAATTGGAGGAAAGAATATAGATCTTGGAAGTGTGAGATGCAAGGTCACATCCCATCTCTGCCACTTAATGGACTTAATATGACCTTAATGCCACTTAATATGACCTTAGGCAAATCACATCACTTCCCCAGGTCTTTGTTTCCCCATTTATTTAAAAAAGGTGGTTAGACTAGATGACGTCCAATGGACCCTGAGTTCTAAAATTCCATATTGCTATGATCTTAACTGACAACTGGTCATCTAGTGATAACTATATGAATTATCATTAATAGCATCCTATGAGAAAGAAATATCCTCTGAGGACTGGTCTTGCAAGCCCAAATCTACTAAGCAACCATAAAATCAGTCACACACAGGACCTACTTTGGCTCCTCTGCATGTATATGACTCAAGAAGATCTATGGAGCAAACAGACCAGAAGTCCAAATTGACTGAAATGGGATCTTAAATACTTGTATCTAGCTTCTGTTTTCTGGGCACATTCAACAGGTGGGAAAAATTAATGAAAACAACTGAATTAAGTGATAAAAGAAACTTATGTAAAAGCTTTGTTAGCCATTCAGGTCCTTTTCAAAAAGCATAAGGGAGGTTTCTTCTTTACTTATTTTCTGTAAGTAAAGGACACCTAAGTTTGGCCATTATTATATTACCCTATGCATTAGGATTAATACAATGGTGATTTTAATGGTTTTCAGAAAAAAAAAACATTATCACATTGGCAAATTATATATTTCTCCCTCTGTGAAAGGAATGACTTTTAGAAACAATCCACTGTTTCTGTATAACCACAAAGGTAAAAGAGAAAGGCAAGGATATTTTTTCCTTAACATGTAAGTCTGAAGGTCTATTTGCATGATTAGATAAACCAGTGCAAATCAGAGAGATATTCCTTAGTTCGTACCGTCTCATTCATGGCTTATTTAGGTTTCGCTAAAAGCAAAGGTAGGAAGGAGCTGGCTTCTGGAAATAGGATATTACCTTCAGTGCTTTCATCTTCAAATTGATTTAAGTATATGATGTGGATCTCGAAAAAGGATTTCAGACTGTCCTGATACGTTATTATGGCAGAGTTTTAAAGCAATGATAGGAGTTGGGTGGTTGTCGCAGTCAATCAAGCAACAAACATTCAGCACCTACTATGTGCCAAGCACTGGGTTCTGAATTGGGAACACTAACACAAAGAATGAAACAATCCTTATCCTCAAGATGTTCAGATACCTAAGTGACAAAATAAAATAAACATCCTTCAGAGAAATTCGGTTACATCAGAAGAAGCACAAAGGGACCGAGCAATACAATTTCTATAATTGCCCATCTCATTTATCTTAAAATTGGAACTGTACAGAGAAATATCATAGAGGTTTTCCAGACATAAAATAAGCTATTATGTCCTGCACATGTTTGTAAAATAACCTACCAGTTTTCTTCTTTGCCTTCCAACTTATCATATAACAGCCCTGCCTTCTCTACAGCAAACACAGAAATAAGCTTGATTAATATTCTAAACATCATCTGTCAATTTAGCTAAATCAGTTACAGAGAAAGCTTCCAAATATTTTTCCTGGTGAAGGTAAGTATTTATGCTTGTGACTTATAAAACTGATTTCAAATTTAAAGGGGGAGTACTATACATAGCATACAATGTTCCCTTTAAAAAATGCTACATCTATCTTTTGTATCTGATTTCTGGGAGACCTGTTTGTAACACAAAATATTTTTTATTTTCTTTTTTGTGTTTATCCCTAATAATGTGTACCTCCTAGGCTATAAATTCCAAGAGGGTGAGAAATGCTTATCTATTTCACCTGGTTCTTATGAGAAAAGCAGTTTGTAAATCTTAAAACCCAAATATAGAAATATATGTACGTTGTGTATGTATATATACATATAATATACACACTATATATGTATACAAATATACTTGCATATTCACATATATACATATATGTGCAAGAATCCAATGATTGCCATGTCTTAAGGCAAACTTTAAAACTAGGTACACGTAGAAAGCATGCAAGATGACTGATTAATTTATATCCCCAAACGACAGTCTAAAGAAGTGATTCTTAAAGTGTGCTCTAGGGATGCCTGGAGCTCCCTGAGACCTTTTTAGGTGGTCTACAAAGTCAAAACTATTTTCATAATAATACTAAGGCATTTTCATTTCCAATATGGTACATATCAAGAGATGTAAATAACATAAATAAAAACTCTTTGGGAGGGGGCCTCAGTCATTTTTAATTGTGTAAAAGGTTCCCTGAGACCAAAAAAGTCTGAGGACCGCTGGTCCAGAGTTTCAAGCTGCAGACCTAGTTTGCCATCCCATGAAGTTTTAGACATGGGGTAAAAAAGTTTTTCCCTTCTGCGTATTTTCTCTAGAATGAGGGATAATTTCTGGGAGAGGTTAAGCAAAAGGAAATCTTTAGAAGAGAATAAAAGTTACTATTTAATTCAATAGCCCTGAAGAAATGATTCTGAATCTTTTGGTTTTTTTCTAAGAGCGGGCTGTGAAGGACCTTTGATGTCCCTTTGGAAGACCATGTGCGACTAGGAAAAGCCAGAAATCTGGCTTGGATGGGAGAGGCAGTGACGGGGACCTTCTCCTTGGCTTTGTTACTGTTTCCTTTTCTCCACCCACTAATCTACATTGAAGAATAAAAGATTTAGGGAATCCCGAATCTCAGAGTTGTTTTGTAGTTACCTGACCCATGTTTTAGCGGAGCTTTCAGAAGGGAACGCTCACCATGAGTTAGGCAGAGATCGCCTAAAGCGATCGCAAGGACATTGACCAGGAAGTTTGTCCCAAAAGAAGATAAACTTAAGCCTGAAGATAGTAGGATTTTTTAGTTAGGAGTATCTTTTGTCTTTACTCTGAAAAGCTCCGTGCTTCTAACTAAGGTTCCTCTACTGGAAGATTCTGAGGGCATCGATGCATTTCAATAAATAAGAGAAAACAAGTTAAGACGCTAAATTTCCATAGGGAAAGCCTCTTTGCTTCTGCCTTTGAAAAAGTCTGGGGACTAAATTTAAGATAAAGAGCCTGGCGCTTTCCGCTCTCCCCTTGATGAAGATACATAAAGGGATTTCATATAAGCCAGAAGCTGGAGGCAGTGATGGGGCTCTAAGGGACGATCTAAGCAGCAGCATCCGCGTCCTAGCAGAGTCCAGAGGAAATTACTAGCCCAGCAATGAGCAGGCCTGGTTGGAGCAGCAAAATGACATCATTTAGAAGACATCGACAGCCCTGTGCCATCAGAGGCATGAGTTGCCCCTCCATACATGTACGCTGGTCATATGTTCTGTTCCCACCCTTCTACACAGTGCCTGGCTAACGTCTGTTCCCTCTGTTTGTGCCTCTTTCCACACGTGTCCCAGCCAAAAATAGGAGGTGGGGAGAGGGGAGGGAACAATGATTTATTAGGCATCAATTACGTGCCAGGCATTGTGCTAAGCACTTCACGAATATCTCATTTGATCCTCAGAATAACCCTGTAAGGTAGGTGCTATTACCTGCATTCTACAGTTAAGAAATTAGGACTTAAATGATTTGTCCAAGGTCCCACAGTTAGTAAGTATCTGAGGCTGGATTTGAACTCAGTATCCACTGTGCCACCTTCCTGCCTAGATGTTCCTTGGATGTGTGCCTCTCTACTTGTACTTCCTATGTTTCTATCCTTCCAAATGATGTGTGTATTTTTGGAAGAATACAACCGAGGACAAGAGAAACATTTTTCTTTTTTTCTTATTCTGCTATCTCATTAAATACTTTTGGTTTAAACCAACTGGGCCCTGTACCTAACTTTTAGAGGTAAACAGGTCACTTCCTCTACAGTAGCCTCTCCTCTTTTCTCCGACTTCAAGCTTTGAGGAACCAAATCAACTTGACACTGTCCTCCTCTCTAGAATTCCTAGCCATCTTCACTGATTATGGCCTTGAAAGACTTAACCTTGGAATACTCCCACTACTCATTACCTTTGCTCTTACATACATTGCTGAATGAAGGTAGAAAAAATCAGGCAACCATTATGACTGAGCTCAATAAAAATTTTTGTTATACTTCCTCAAGTGGGTCCTCACTGCTGCTAGGCAATCCTACTATATACTCTTTTTTCTCCTTTCCTTTATTTATTCATTCATTCATTTATTTTCAGTTTTCAACATTTACTTCCACAAAACTTTTAAGTTTAATTTTTCTCCCTATCTCTGCCCTCCCCTCATCCCAGGACAGCATGTATTCTGACTGCTCTTTCCTCTAATCTGCCCTCCCTTCTACCCCCACTCCTTCTCCCCTTCCCTTCTATTTTACTATAGGGCAAGATAGATACCTATACCCCATTGCCTATATATCTTATTTCCTAGTTACATGTAAAAACAATTTTTTAACGTTCATTTTTAAAGCTCTGAGATCCACATTCTCTCCCTTCCCCCTCCCCACCCAACCTCATTGAGAAGGCAAGAAATTCCATACCTACTATATACTCTTAACAATTCACTACCCTACTCTCCACAGTGGCTCTTCCAAACCTTTTTGTTCTTCCTCAAACTTCCCATAGCTCCCCCTTCACCTGTCCTTCTCACTGAGAACCTTGACTCACATTTTACAGAAAAAAATTGAGACCAATCCCTATGAGCTCCATCTTCTCCCCTCTTCCTCATCTCCTATCACTCAGATGCCTTCTACACTATCTCCTTCTTCAAACCTTACTCCTTACCAAGGCTCACCCCTCTATTTGTGCAAGTGATCCCATTTCATCCTGCCTCCTCCAACAGACTGACTTCTCTGTCATGCCCATTCCACTATTTATTTTCAATGTCTTCCTGTCTACAGGCTCATTTCCTGCTACCTACAAACATGCTCATGTCTCTTCCACATTGAAAAAAACCTCACTTGCTCCTTCCAATAGCCACTAATTTTCATGTTATGTCTTCTCTGTCCTTTGTTGCTAAACTCCTCAAAAAAGGCTGTCAACAAGTGCTTTTCGCTTTGTCTCCTCTTACTCTCTCCGTAATTCCTTATAATCTGGCTTCTTTATCTCATCATTCCTTCAAAACTGCTTTTCTTCAAGGTTGCAAATGATCTCCAGTTGTCAAATCCACTGGGTTGGTTTCTCAATGTCCTTGATTTCTCTGACACCTTTCACACTCTTAATCGTTCTCTCTTTCTTGATTTCTCTTCATTTTAGCTTTTCAGGACACCACTCCTTGTTCTCCTCCTACCTATCTGACCACTTTTTCTCAGTCTCCTTTGCTGAAGATCATGCCCTCTAACTGTAATGTGTCCCACAATGTTCTGTTCTGGGACTTGACCTAACCTCTCCTCTCCTCTTCTCCTTTCTTTCTTCTTCTCTTCCCTCTTCTTCCCTTCCCTTCTCTTTTCCCCCATGCTACTTCTCTTGGTGATCTCATAAGCTCCCATGGATTTAATTACCATCTCTATGTTGTCAACTCTCATATTTACTTACTCAGTCACAACCTCTCTGCTGACTTCCAATCTTGCATCTCTAATGGATTTTCAGACGTCTTAAACTAGATTATAGTAAATATCTTAAATTCAATATGTACAAAATGGAACTAATTTTTCTTTCTCCTTAACTTTCCCCCACCTACCATCCTTAGAAGGTAACACCATGATCCCAGTCTCTCAGACTTACATTGAAGGAGTTATCTGGGAATCCTCACTATATCTCACATCCTATAGTAAATATTTTGCCAAGGTCTGTCAATTTCACCTTTGCAACATCTTTCAAATGTGCCCTCTTCTCTCCCCTGACACCATCACCACCCTGGTGAAGGACCTCATCTCCTTATATCTGTCCTATTGCAATAACCTAATTGGGGTTCTGACCCCCCCCCCCAGATTTCAATCCATCCTCCATTTGACCAGTAAATAGTCATTCCCCCTACTTGATAAACTCCTGTGGCTCCCTATCACCTCCAGGATCAAATCAAAATACTCTAGCATTCAAAGCCTTTCATAACCTAGCCCTGTCCTGTCTTTCTGGCCTTCTTATGCTTTACTTGCTGATACTCTTTAATCCAGTGACACTGGCTTCCTGGCTGTTCCATGAACAAGAAACTCCATTTCTTAGCTCCAGGAATTTTCTCTGGTTATTTTCCATTCCTAGAATTTTGTCCCTTTCCATCTCTGCCTAGTGACTTTTAAGTTTCAACATTTTTAAAGTTATTTTAAGTTTCAAATAAAATCCATTTTCTA
>CM053769.1:696636988-696648577 GCA_028658325.1 Potorous gilbertii | reverse complement strand
CTCAAGGACCCTAGGGTCAGTCCTCTATCCACTGCACCACCTAGTTACCTCTTGCCTTTCCATTAAAAGAAGAAAAAAAACTACTTAAATACTTTTCTGTGTCTGTCTCTATATAATAGGGAAAATTTAAACAATTATTAAATTCAGTGACTCCCCCCAAAGAAAAATAAAATAAACAAAAACTCTTTCTTTGGTTTATTTTAAAGGTAATGGGTTGTATTCACCATGCCCCCACACACTAGATTTTCTGAGCAGGTCATCTACATTAGTCAAAACCATTAGAGAACTAGTCAATTCTCTAAAAAATATTGACTCATTTTATATACTTATGTGTATGCATGTTGTTTTACCCAATAGACTATAAGCTCTTGGGACTATTTCTTTTGGTCTTTTGGTTTGCCAACAACTAATAGAGTGAGTAGCATGTAGAAGGCATTTTATAAGTAATCATTGATTATTAGGTTGATTCCTCTCATTTAACCTGTGTAGACACAAGTCACAAATATAAGATGGCAGCAACAAGTTTATTTTATTTAAAACTATAAACAAGAAAAAGAAAAAGAAAAATGTCTCTAACTTTGACAGCAAAGATTTGTTTCAGGTCATATTTGTTTTGTAAGGTAATAGGCTTAAGAAAAGCAAAGCTAAATTGTCAAAAAGGGAGATATTCTAAGTATATTTAACCAAAACTTTAGTGATAAAATATATTTTTTTGGTATGCAAAAGATTTTGGAGTTAAGAAAACCCTCTGATTTCCTGTAAAACATTTTTTTAAATGAGGATGGCATGGTATGATTTGTATTTGTCTCATTCAGATGAGAATTGATCAATCCCAAATTCCAATAATTTTCATCAATTCATTTCCTTCAAACTGATCATGGTTGGAAGGTTGAACAAGACAAGAATTTGTGCCATTTAAACTGACTGTGGGTTCTATTGGGACTCCAAATAAGCATCTCTCACTTCAGTTTCACTGACTCATTATAACTCCATGTGTCAGAGTTCTTGTGTCATGTGCTGGGTTACATTCAATGATATGACACAGATTTGTGACCTCAGAGGGGTAAGCTGAAAAGACACATGACAACTGAAACTGAAGAGGTCAACCCTACTTCCTCTGAGAGGAAAGGCTTTTACATATTTTAGAATTTGCCATAGCCTATATAAAATCTGTGAGTATTTTAGGCTCTTTTGATCTATACCAAAAAGCTGAGACATTAAAGTGTTTTGGAATTTTTCCAGGCTTACAATAATAAGAATCATACATCAGAAGCTCAGTATCTTTCATAAACAAACAGATGACAAATCCCCATCCTATAACTGCAGGCCTCAAAATATCCTTGAGACTCAACCAATAAATTGTACTGGAACTGGGGCATCATCACAGATCAAACTGTTGTCCTCTAATCTGGACATAACACTGACTTTTGAAATGTAAGAAGAATGTTTCAATAGATGTTACTGTAATGAAATAGTCATAATCTTCTAGCGATGTGGAATAAAACCTCCCAAAATAAAAGAGATCTGGCAGAATGGGAATGAAATAAAGTAATATCATCCCTGTTGTCCTATTCCCAAGGCTGCTTTCAGCGAGCTTAAAGATGAATTTACTTCCTAATACTTCATTCATTGTAAAAAGCAACGATTTTCTTCACCTCTGTTATAGTCCATAGAACATTAAATATGAAAAATAATGGAAGGAGAAGGGCTTATTTTTAAACCATCTCTATTTGAACTACATCAAATGAGGTGAGCAGAATGACATAGTAAGAAGATCACTGGATGTACATGAAAGATGGGTTATATGACTCCACCAGAAAACATCTTAACAATATTTTCCAACTTCTGGCATCTGCCCAATGATGTAAAAATCCCACTTATACTGGATAAGCTTTGACATATTCCAAGTAAACTTCAATCTGGAGATCAGATTGCACCTACAGATGAAGGTCATGCTTACAAATATTTTGATCTCTTCCAGGCAAGACAAACCAAGCATAAAATTATCAGAGAAAGCTTAGTCTAAATATGTCAAAGGACTAATAGCCATTCAGAAATCAAAGCTCCAGAGGAACATGTCTAAACATGTTTAAAGCTTTAACTCCCATGTTATACTAGCCAACAAACACTAATGGAAATGTAAAATTGACCATAGGGCAGCTAGGTAGCACGGTGAATAGAGCACTGGGCTTGGAAGCAGAAACGCTCATCTTCAAGAACTCAAATCCAGTCTCAGACACTTCTCGATGTGTGACCCTGGGCAAGTCACTTAACCCATTTGTGTCAGTTTCCTCACCTGTAAAATAAACTGGAGAAGAAAATGGTAAACTACTCCAGAATCTTTGCCAAGGAAACCCCAAAGGAGGTCACAAAGAGTCAGAGATGACTGAAATGACATAGCAACAACAAATTGATTTTCTCCTCATTGTTAGAATATGAGCTTCTTGAAAATAGAAACTGCCATTTTTGTACCTATATCCCCAGTGCTTAGCACAATGTTTGGCACATAATAAGCACTTAATGAACGCCTTTTCCTATGCATTCATTCAACTAACAATATCTCAACAAAGAATTGTCAAACAGATAGTATGTGGATGGGTTTCTAGAAACTGAGGGAGGGTATGTAATGGTAATTTCAGATGGGGTCATCACCATCAGAAATTACAGAGAGGTAATCCTCAAGGATCCTGGACTTTTTTTTATCAATATAGATTATGCAAGGAAACAGTAGAAAGTGTGCAACATAATTTATTCAAATTTAACTTCAAAATTTAACCCTATAGAATATTCAGCAAGACATGACCTAGTACTAAATTACACAACATGAACTTACTATCTTTCATAACCTAATAGATGACAAATCTGTGTCTTACAAACATGGACTTCAAAAGTCACCAGATAAAGTACTGTGACTGGACCATGATCACGGACAAACATGTTGCTTCCATTTAACTACACAGAACAATGATTCATAAAGATTTCAGAAAAATACAATTTAAATATTCATGTTTACAATTTCCAAGTTATGTGGAACAAAAACTATTGAAAATATAGAAACCTAGAAGAAGAAACTGAAATCATCTGGGAACAGGATGAGGTTCATATCATCCCCATTGACCAATATGCTACTGGAGTTTTCCCAAGTTTTCTTTTTAGTAAGCTTACAAAAGATGAATGTACATGCCCAGAATTGTATTCAATTATAAAAAGCAGTTGTTTTTTTCCATTTGTTGAATAGTCTGTAGAATGTTAAATATGAAAGAGTAATGAAATGAACAAGATCCCAAGACAATTTCTATCTGGATTCCATTGAAAAATGTGAAAATAAAGAGATCATAACACTATGCTGACAGTTCTAATGCATTAAAGTTTGCAGAACAATGACATGATCTCATGATGGGCAGCTCAGACTGGTCATGATTTCAGGAAACTCCTTTACACTTCTGCTACCAGATTCAAGTCAGTTTAATAACCTAAGTGCATGTGGTGCAGTGGATGGAGACAGCTTCAGAGCTGGGAAGACCTTAGTTCAAGTCCTATTTCCAACACATAGGCTGTTGTTACTCAGTTGTTTCAATCATGTCCAACTCTTTGAGACCCCATTTGGGGTTTTCTTGGCAAAGATACTAAAGTTTCATCTCATTTTACAGATGAGGAACTGAAGCAGAGTTAAGTGATTTGCCCAGGGCAACACAGATAATAAGTGTCTGAGGCCAGATTTGACCTCAGAAAGATGAGTCTTCTTGACTCCAGGACTGGCATTCTAGCCACTAAATCACCTAGATGCCCTTTCTTGGCACATACTGATTGTATACACAAGAGCATATGGGATGTTCAGGGAAGACTAACACCTCTGGTTTGCTGAGTCCTTTTCAGAGCTACTCATCCACCTTTGGTGTCCACCTTCACTCAACACTCGCCTATGACTCAAAGAAGCTGTAGCGTTTGCAGTGATCACACCCCATTAAAACTATCTTCACAGATAAGTTAAACCAGGTTGAGAGAAACCAACAGACCTCAAATCCTTTGGTGAGTTAGGGGGATATGACCCCTAAGCATGTCAAGACTTCCTTGGGTGGAATGAATGGATGGATGGATAAAAACGATTTGTTCCAATGGTCATGAAGGTGACCGAGGCAGGTGCTAAGTAACTCTCGGAGATGGATCAGACAAGGAAGACATCAAGGTCATCCACCACATCCCTGACCATCACCAGTTGTCCCAACTCTTATCTTGTCACTGGATTTCAATGATCTTGGAAGAGAGTGTGAGGTTGACAGCCTTGTACAACTCTGCCTCATTAAATCCCATTCATGCTTGAATCAAGACATCACTCTGTGACATCATTAGCTCTCTTTGAAATGAAGGACAAACAGCACTATGTTTTGAGCAAACGTCTTAATCCCTCAGTGACTTTGACATTTCTTTAAGACCCTACACTGCAGAAGTACATTGCAGAACTCCTCATCAGAAGCACCTAATTCCAATCAAACCACAAGTCTATATAAAAAAAAATTTGAAGGCACTAGGGAAATAAAGATTAAAATGAAACATGGAGCTACTGGGGAGATAGATAAGTAGATACAAAATATAAGGAAAGTAATTTCAAAAAGGAAAAGATTGTTAATAAATGAGGGCTTTGGAAAAGGACTTGTGTAGGAGGTAGAAATAAATTGTGCTTTGGAAGAAATTATGGATTCAGTGAGGTAAAGGTGAGGAGAGTGTATGTTCTAGATATGGGAAACTATCTGTGCACTTATGAAGTAAGAAATGGATGTTGAGCACATGGAATAGGCATCAGGCCGGTTGACTGAAATAGAAGGGGATTCGTATTAACTAATATTGAAAAGATAGGTAGGGCCAAGACTGAGCAGCACTTTAAGTGCTAGGTCAAGGAGCTTGTGTTTTGTTTTAGAAGTAATAGGGAGCTATCGGAAGTTTGTTTGTTTTTCAATATTTTAACATTTTATTTAAAGTTTTGAGTTCCAAATTCTATCCCTCTCTCCCTCTTCACCCCCTTCCCTGAGGTAAGCAATCAAATATAGATTATAAATGTGCAAATGTGTAAAACATTTCCATATCAGTCATTTTGTACAAGATGACTTGAATAAAGGGGGAAAATGAAAAAAAGGGAAAAAATAATAGCATGCTTCAGTCTGTGTTTAATCGATATCAGTTCTTTCTCTGGAGGTGGATAGTATGCTTCCTCATTAGTCCTTTGGGATTGCCTTGGACTGCTGTGTTGCTGAGAACAGCAAAGTTATTCATAGGTTCATTGAGCAATATTTCTATTACTGTGTACAACGTTCTCCTGGTTCTGTACACTTCACTATGCATCAGTTCATGTATGTCTTTCCAGATTTTTCTGAAATCATTTTGTTTGTCATTTCTTATAGCATAACACTATTCCATTACAATCATATACCACAGTTTGTTTAACCATTTCCCAATTGAGGGGCATCCCCTCAATTCTCTATTCTTAACCACCACAAAAGAGTTGCTATTTTTGTACATATAGGTTCTTCTCCTTTTTAAAAAAATCTTCTTGGGGTATAGCTCTAGTAGTGGTATTACCGATTCAAAGGGCAGTTTTACAGCCCTTTGAGCATAGTTCCAAATTGCTCTCCAGAATGGTTGGATCAGTTCACAATTGCAATGTGAGTGGAATCCTCTCCAGCCATTGCCATATCTGATAGGTGTGAAATGGTGCCTCAGAGCTGTTATAATTTGCATCTCTCTAATCAATAATTATTTAGAATATTTTTATATAGCTACAAACAGCTTTGACTTCTGAAAATTTCCTGTTCCTATCCCCTCATCACTATCAACTGGGGAATGACCCTTATTTTTATAAATTTAACTCAGTTTCCTATATTTGAGAAAGGAGATCTTTATCAGAAAAATCTGCTATAAAAATTTTTGATATTATGTCATTTTCTATGATACCTATATAGTTTCCTTGATTATCTCTTTTAATTAGGTCTATCCCTTGCATTTTTTTATTTCAAGTGAAGCATAATAGAGTTTGCTTCAGTCCCTTATTTTAAGTATGTGTATGTTTGTTTCATGTGTGCCTCTTGCGACCAGTATATTGTTGGATTCTGTTTTCTAATCCATCCATTTTCTACTTTCATTTTATAGGTCAGTTCAATTCATTCACCTTCATCACTATTACTAACTGTGTGTATTTCATTCCACACTATTTTCTTCTGCTTATCCTTCTCTTTTTCTGTCTCTCCTCAAGTGTGTTTTGCTTCTGACTATAACCTCCCTTAATCTGCCCTTCCCTTTTTCAACCTCCTTTCTCTTAACCCTTTCTCATTTTACTTCTCTTTTGGTTGAGATACATGTGGACATATATTTTTCCCTATTTGGAACAATTCCGATGAGAGTGGGGTTCAAGCATTGCCCACTACCTCCCTCACTTTCCCCTTCACTGTAAAATCTCTTCCTTGTATACCCCTTTTACATGATTCTTTCTGTCCCTTCCTCCCCTCATAGCAGGTCTTTCTCAACTGTTTTTTAAAGCTCACTTCCACATATAAACTCATACATGTACCTGTTGTCTATGTAGATACCTTCTAAATATCCTAATAAAGATAAAGTTCTTAGGATTACATGTATCATCTTCCCATATAGGAATTAGACACGTTAACCTTTTATTGAGTCCTTTATTATTTCTTTTTCATCATTACCTTTTTGTGATCCTCTTAAGTCTTGTATTTGAATGTCAAATTTTCTATTCAGCTCTGTTCTTTTCATCAGGAATGCCTGAAAGTCCTCTATTTCATTAAATATCTATTTTCTCCCTAAGGATTATACTCAGTTTAGCTGGGTAGGTGATTCTTGATTGTAATCATAGTTCCTTTGACTTCCAGAATATCACATTCCAAGACTTCTGCTCTTTCAGATGATGGTTGCTAAGTCTTGTTAGATCCTGACTGCCACATTTTTCATAAAGCCTTCCATGATCTCTTCATCCCCAATTACAACCCAGTTGTTACTTTCCCTTCCTCCTCAAATTTTCCTAAGATACTTTGTCTAATTTCTCCCTTACTTTGTCATCATCATTCCTTACTTTAAATTAAATTTATGAATGTTGTATCCTCATTAGAATGAAAATTCCTTGAAGGTAGAGATTTTCTTTTTCTGTCGTTCTAATTCCATGTGGAACAAACTCAGTCAATATTTATGAAGCATCTACTATGTACCAGCCACCTTGGTAAGGTCTGAGTATACAAAGAAAGTCATTTAGGAGGCAGTCCCTGCTCTTGAAGAGCTCATGGTATAATGTGTGAGACAACTTTCAAATGATGTTCAAAAAAAACTGTATACAAGATAAATTGGAAATAGTCAAAAGAGGGGAGGTATTATAATTAGTAGGGAATGGGAAAGGCTTCTTGAAGAAAGGGAGATTTTAGGCCAGACTTGAAGAAACCACAGTGTCTTGCACAGAGTAGGTATTTAATAAAAGTGTGTTGAACTGAATTAAAGTCCAAGTAATTAATCAAGAAATATTTCTCCAGGACCTACTGCATGTTACAAGTCATGCTAGCAGCTGAGAATACAAAGATGAAAATGAGACAATCTCTGCTTTCAAAGTCTATGCAATCTAATGGGAGAGATAACATGTATAAGTATATGCTGAATAAATACCAAATTAATACAAGGTAGTTAGGAAGAGAAGATATCAGGAAAGACTTTATTTAGAAAGTGTTATGAGAGATGCAGCTTGGAGGAACTGAGACTGTGAACAGACAAGGAGGGAATGAATTCTAAACATGGGGAACTGCTGTTTAGACTTGGGTGAAGACGGTGGGGCAGGGGAATAAGAGGAAGAAGAATTGAAAGATTTCACTGTGCTTAAATCTGCTTTGCCTTTTTGAATTTTACATCGACAAACTAATCTCTTACAGAAGAAATGTATATAATGATAGGGTAAAATTAAAGACAGCCTGCTTCCCAATGAATAGTCAGCAAAGATGCTACGTTAGTGAAGAAATTACTTATCCAGGGAAGGAACAAAATTGCTATTACCTATACCATGTAAAACTGATACAAAGAAATCTCAGAAGGCCTTTGAATCTTTCAGCTTTTAAGTCCATGTTTTCATTCTTTTTTTTCTAGAATCATCTCATTGATTTTATTTTCAAGATGGCTGCCCAGCAGGTAGCTTGTTACAGAGAGGTAACAGGACTGTCAGGAAAAGAATTCATCTGTGTTCTATATTTTATATGATGATGAATTATGAGATCATTAACGAAAAAGAGCATCATTTAAATCTAGAGGAGACATTTATTTACGATGAAATGTGGTACTTGGCTTAGAAATAATTCTAGAAGCTCACATAAATTGAAACTTTTCTCAAATATGCTTTCAAGAAAACTAAATAAAGAACTAAAAAGTTATTGGAGAAGTGCAGTCAAGAGAAATAGTCTGAAATTGGAAATTTAACCAGTTTTACTGGTATTTGTACAATTTTTACATTGCTAAATGTAAAAATATTGTTTTTATTGTTAAAAAAATATTTAGCTGATTTGGTTGCTCCTCTATTATGTTCGTCACAATTCTTCATACTTTAATAGATGGTTTCATGAATTTTGAGGGTACAGAGAAATTCATCCCCAAGTAACCAAGCTTCTGGTTATGAGGCTCTCCAAACTTGGCCCCAAGAGTTCTCAGAAACTGGTACAAGGTACATTTCTGGACCCTACTTAACACTACTCTGAAGGACCTACTGTAGTTCATGTTTCACTGATATGGTCTTTGAGGAATAAGATATTCAATAATAACTATGTCTCATGAAGAAATCAAAAAAGGGCGTCAATGCAGTTTACAAAATCTGTCAACTAGGTTTACGTCTTCATTGAGGAAAAGAAAGAATGAGGAGAATGAAGCACACAATTACAACCAAGGGAAAGCAAATAAAACAATCAGAATAAACAGACAAAGAATTCTGATAAGTACTTAGAGGGACTGTCCCAAATAGTTATGATACCTTGTGCATTTAAATTAATAGATTTAAATATAATATTACTAAGCAAGTTTAATTAGTTGTATTGAGGTTTGTTGCTAACCTTTAATAGGGATAAAATAGATATTGACATGTGATTTCATCATTTTGGGAAACATCAAGATCAGGAAATTCCCTATATTATATATATTATATTGGTACCTTCTCTATAACTAGATTGATATCTTCCTTACATGTTATAATAATAGCTAGAATTTATGTAATACTTTAAGTTTAGCAAAGTTCTTTACAGATGTTGTCTCATTTTATCCTTACAGCAACCCTAGAATGGAGTAGTTAATATTATGCCCATGTATTACAGGTGAGAAAACTGAGGCAGGCAATGGTTAAGTGCCCAGGGTCACACAGTAGAAATGCTAATGAAGATGTGGTATACAACATCTCAGCCAAAAATTGCCAAAGCATTGCTGGTGACAGCGCATCCCTACACGCTTAACCTTTCTTTGATTAAGCCTTTAGATAAGGCAACTACCTATTTCAGATTGGCAAGGATTATACAAAGTCTTACCCTTTGATACAAGGTGGTTGCTTGACTTGGAATCCATCGTAGGTCACAGTCTCTTGACATTTGTCCCAAATCACCCATGGTTGGACACCTCTTCCTATAACAGTAATAATATTATCTCATGATGTATATATAGTGTTTTAGGTTTGAAGAACACTTTCCTTACAATAATCTTATGGGCAAGATGCTGTAAATACGATTGCTCTATCTTACAGATGAGGAAACTGAGATTTTGAGAAATAAAATGATTTGTCCATAATCATTTGACAATGAGTATCAGCTGGGACTTGACCCTAGGTCTCCTAACTCTTCATCTTCACACTATTTTCACCCCACCTGTTGGAGAGAAGCTAGAGAAAGAAATAATGGAGCCAAGAAAGGAAAATGATTTATTAAAATATGGTGCTTATCCTTTGAGTTTTCAGGCAGTACCCACTGAGGTCCGTGGCTCACTGATGTTTGCCAATCAAGATCTGTCTTTGAAATTCCACCAATCAGTTTAACAGAGATGGATTGGACCAGTGTTTTCACTGACATAGGGAACTCCCTCAATCATTGCAGGTTGACACCTTCTCTGTCCCTTGCCAGCCAGAGTTACCCAGAGCACTTGTAATTAGTTGGTCAGTCAATAAACATTCACTAAGTGCCTGCTATGTACCAGGTACCATGGTAAGTTCTGGGGAATGCTAAGAAAGTAAAAGGCAGACCTTGCTTTTAAAGAGTTAACAATCTAAGGGGCAGGGAAGCCAACATGTAAACAGTTATGTGCAAACTATATACAGGATCAATTGAAGGGTGGTAGGAATTAATAGAAGGAAGGCACTACAATTAAGAGATTGGGAAAGCCTTCCCATAGAAGATGGGACTTTAACTGGGATTTGGAGGAAGCCAGGAAGGCAGGAGGTGGAGATGAGGAAGGAGAGCACTCAAGGCATAGGGTACAACAAGAGAAAATTTATCCCAAAGGTCACATAATCAGTATGTTACAGAGGAGAGACTTGAACCCAAGTCTTTTTGGCTTAAAGGCCAGTTTTCTATTCACTATGTCCTGGGAAAGAGCATTTGATTCTCACAACAAACCTGGGAGGCAAGTGCTAGTATAGATGAGGAATCAGGCAAACAGGTAAAACGACTTCCCTAGAGTCACATAACTAGTGTCTGTGGACCGATTTGAACTCAGATGTTCCTAAGAGCCACCTGGCTGTCTAATGAATATAAAATCCTGCATTTGAATGAAGGAAAAAAAGTTTTCAAATAAAAGATGACAAAAACATGGTAGACAACAGTTAAGGTGAAAATGATCTGGAGGTGGACTGCAAACTTTGGGGTCAGTATTGTGATAGAGCTGCCTAAAAAAGCTGATTTTACCTAGGCTACATCAAGAAAAACATTATGTCTAAAAAAAGGGAGGTGATAGTTGTACTACCCTCAGCCCTGGTCAGACCTTGCTGAAGCCTTGTGTTATCTTCTGGATGCCACATTTAGGAAATGCCCTGAGGAAGGCAAGCATAGTGGTCAAGGGCCTCTAGGGCATGCACGCAAGGGTCAGATAAAGGATCTGGGGATGATTACCTTGGATTAACCCAAAGTTCACTTCTCAGTAGTTTCCCATCAAGCCCCAGAAGTCCCTTCTTCTGGAATAGCCCCTCAATCCTGGAATTCACCCCTCACTTGCACCCCTCTGCCCCTCTTTCTGATTGGATGGCTCCTCTCAGAACTTCCACTTAATGAGGGTGCCCAGATCAACTGTCTCTTCATTTCCCATGAGGTTGCACTCCCCCAAATTTTTCCATCATGCCCTTATCATGTTATCATCAGCCCCCTACACACTTCCTTTTCAGCTTCCTTTTATATCCCCTATTTGGATATAAGCTTCTTGAGGACACGGACAAAAGAAAGGCTTTTTTTTTTTTGCTTGTACTTGTATTCCCAGTGCTTTAGCATGGTGCCTGGTGCATAGCATGCACTTGATAAATGCTTGTTGTCTAATTATTGACTAACTGACTAGAGAAGAGAAGACTCAGAGTCATGATAATTGTCTTCAAGGGCC
>CM053769.1:696551789-696631163 GCA_028658325.1 Potorous gilbertii | reverse complement strand
TAGGTCCACAAGTGTGGCTGGATTGTTGACTGGATTCAAAGGGCCACACTTGAGGACCTAGAGGGCCACATGTGGCCCCACCCCTGGTCTAGATGGGCTCTGGTTCAACAATCCTGTGTATAGTAATTTACCTCTCTGAGCCTGTTTCCTCATCTGTCAAGTATGGGAGATGAATTAGGTGGTCTCGAGGGTCCCTTTGTGGCCTCAATCTATTATGCTATGACGAGGTCATCTAAGTGAACTTGAGCAAGTTGTTTAACTTAGAAAGACAGTGTGTCCAAAGTATGAAGTGCTGGACTTAGAGATAAGACTACATGGGCTCATATCCTATCCCTGACATACTAACTGTGTAACCTTAGGCAAGTCACTTAATAGGTCTGAGACTCAGTTTCTTTTTCCGTAAAATGAAGAGGGTTGGACTAGGTCCCCTTCCAAGTTCTCTTCCAACTCTAAATTGATAATTGCATAATTAGAGACATACTTAAGTTTTTTTTGAGGTTGAAGGAGTAGGGGCAGAAGGAAAGGGAAGGCAACTTGGGCTGGAAATGTGGAAGACACATAGAAAAAGAGGAGCCATTTCAGGTCCTGTGGGTCCCATCAACTTCTCTGACTTTTTACAGATACCTTCAGGGTTATTTCAATAATTCAGCCAGGTCATGACCTCACAAATGTAAATATGCACTATAGTGATACAAATAACAGCCCATCCATACTTCCTATCCTGTGCTACTTTTGCTCATACCATCCCATGTACTCTTCAGAGGACCTACTCATGTCTCTGGAGGTTTTCTTCGGCATCCCTACTAACATAATACCAAGGCAGACCAACTATTACCACTCACTCTCCCTTCAGTCTGGGCCTTCTTCCTTTCCAGTCAAATGTAATACTCCAGCTTAGAAAGATAGATAGATGGAGAGATAGATCAATTGACCTATAGATAGGTGGATAGAAAAAAAGAAAGATTGATTGACAGGTAGATAGAAAAATAGGTAATTTGTTAAGCACTTCCGTACCAGTGATGAGTACAAATACAAGAAAACAATAGATTCCTTGTCCTTAAGGACATTACATTCTAATGAGGAGACAAGACAAACAGGAGAATCAGAAAAGGAGATGGAGAGTAGCAGCATGGTTTGGAGCTTATGTCTGGAACATGAAGTGGAAGTACGGTTCTTTGGAAAGATAAGGTGAAGTTCATCTATTAGAGCCCAAGGTAGTTCTAGAATCCGTCCATGGTTCCTGTGAGGATGATGGCTGGAGTAGAGGTGGTATGGTCTGGGATTGTGTGAGCTCTGCCCACACAGCACCCAGGGATGCCCCATCCTGTGCCTAAAGGATGGATAGCGTTCTGTCTTTTCAAGGAGATGGGGCACCCAAGATGGTCAAACGCAGACAGCTGTTTATATCTTCCCTCCTTCCACCTTCCTTTCTTCTGTGCCATGCTCTTAAATAAGCTGTAGTTGGAATTGGAAGGTGCCTTTCCCTTTGAGAAAGGCCAACATGCTTTGTTCCAGGGTTAAAAAGATTGAACTATAGGGACAAGACTGTGCCTGAGTCCTCCTGTTGCCCTACTGTCCCCAGTAGAGACCTCTGGGGAGCTCTGAGGTACCTGTACTGAAAGAAAGTCAGATGCTAAAGATTGAGTGAGGCATGGAAGAGTCTTTTATAAAATTTTCAACTGGGAGAAACCAACAACTGAATTTCCCTGATAGCTTTCAGATGGATTTCCATTTTCTGAAAGGTTTCTGTTCTGCCTTGGAAGTTAATGGAATATATAGTTTTTCAGTTGGGGGACTGGGGAGAGGAAATAGGAGAGTTAACAATACTGATGTCAGAAAAAGTGCATTGTTGAAATATTTTAGCAAATTCACAGAAAAGAACAGAAAAATGTTCATTTTATAGATGAGGAAACTGATGGCCAAGAGTTTGTATGACTTGTCCAAGGTCATACCACTAGCAAGTGACAGAGCTGAGAGTAAAATATGAATTTCTTAAAACAGTATTTTATCTTTTCCCAATTATAAGGAAAGATATTTTTTAATATTCATTATTATAAAATTTTGAATTCCAAATTTTTCTCCCTTCTTCCCTCCCCTCTTCCAAAATGGTAAGCAATCACATTCATGTGCTATTGTGCAAAACATATTCCCAAATTATTATGTAAAACATACTCTCAAGTTAGTCATGTTGTAAGAGAAGAAACAGATCAAAAGGACAAAACTCGTAAAAATAAAGACAGTGAAAATGGTATGCCTCAATCTCCATTTAGGTGCCATCAATTCTTTCTCAGGAGGTGGGTCGCATTTTTGATTATGAGTCTTTGGAATTGTCTTGGATCATTGTGTTGCTGAGAAGAGCTACGTCACTCATAGCCAGTCATCACACAGTAATATTGCCATTACTGCAAACGTGTATCTTTTGACCTGCATTTCTACGTTCTCCATTAGGTCTGCATAAGGGGCAGGGGAATTAAATGAGTGAAGCCTTTCATCTTTCACCCTGTTGTTCTTTTCTTCCTTCCGCTCTCCATGCAAAGTGTCAGCTTGCTTTGGGAAGAAAGGAAGAGACTAGACTAGGTAGAAGGGATCATGTTGGGATGGGATTTTCTGTTCCCTGAAGTCCTTCACCTCATTCCCTCACTCTGCAGGTGAATGATCATCTATCCCAAGATGAGTTCGTCCAGGAGTGGAGACAATTTTGTAAATTTTAGAGGATGATGGGTCCCACTGAAGGTATGGAGACAAGAAAAAGTGGGATAAGATTGTTTCCATGCTTTCTCTTATTTTTTTCCTCCTTAACATTATGTCCTTCAGCCGCAGTGAGCCTACTGCTCACTGGCCATGGGATGAGGTGATCAGTGAGAACCAGGACTTAGAAAGGGCAAAGAGTGGCAGGGAGAGTCCCAAGAAACAGTGGCATGAGAGTGGTAATACATTCCATTATTAATGGAATTAAAGTATTGAAGTATTAATAGTATTAAAGAAAGAGAGACAGTAAAGAAGTGAAAGTCATATAAAAAAAGGGAAAAAAAGAGATCTTGGGATATAGCCACAGGCTGGCTCTTCATATATAAGGAATGCAGGACATAAGACTGGCCATGTTCCAAAAGGAAAAACCAAGAGACAAAGAAAAGAATAGGTACAGAACCAGATGCTTCTTTTTTCTCAGATTTTTGTCTCTATTTCAATTATCTCGAGTGTGTAATGGTCATACCAAACAATTTGTTCAGTAAAAAATGTCAATGTGAAGAATAAAATTTTGACACAGTCCTCTATTTTGTTTTTGACAAACCATATAATTTTGTGACAGGAAGAGGTGTGATTGGTTCTGAGTATTTTAAATCAAGCTCATTTCCCCTCTCTTTCCCAGAATATCATTTAAAAGCCCAACAGTAAGCTCTCCGTGCCTCATCTGTGAGGGGTACAATGAACGCACAGGGCGACCAGTCTTTGGGTAATGATGATCAGATGATGGGAGCTCCTTGCTTCCACTGCCTACATGCCTGCTGTTTATTTCTGAGGCTACAGTTCTGTTTTGTTGGGTTTACCCCCTTCAGTCTGACTCATTCTGAATCACACAGAGCATGTCCTTGCTGAGATGGGGCACACGGAACAGAGGGCTGCCAGGGCTCGTTCTGCACCATTAAGCCATTGTGGGAGTCGTTCTACTAGAGATGTCTGTTGTGCACTCAGTACAAAAGCTCAAGAGTGTGTGGGTGGTGCATGGGAGGATCCAAGCAGAGGGGAGAAGGGTTGTAGAGGAGGCGTGACTTTTTATTCTTTTTTTCCCTTTCTTGCTAGGAAAATATGCAATGGGAGATGACGAGTACATGCAAACCCCTTTCACTGATTACAGGTGAGGATTCTATAGGGACATTTCTAATGATGCTGTTAGAAAAGTCCTTTCTGTATCTTTCTAACACCAACGTGGAATAATATGAACAGAGGGATGTTCTTGGTGGGTTGATGCATCCCTGTAGTGGTCCCTAAAGAAACAGCTATGAGCATTCCAAAAGTCGGCATATAGCATTCCAAGTTTTCCAGGGAGAGGAGCTCCTTACCTCTGTGGCAAGATAATGTTACCAAATGACATTTTCTTGACCATTACTTTCCTTACAGTCAATTTCCTTGTCACTCTTCTGCAGGGGATTAGAGGACAATACCCTAGGCAGTATGAAGGAGTGTGATCTTCAAGGATATAGGGAGGTTTCTGCTCATTAAGAACCCACTGAGGCTGAGCATGTCACATAATCTGACAAATTTAATCCAGCGAAGGGGTGTCCCTTTACCCAGTGAAAGAAAGACATTTTCACAGAGCAAGAAAAAGGGTCATTATGGGCAGAGGGGGAAAACATCTGTTCATTTATCCCACAGATCATAAGTTTGGGTGAGTGAGAGAGTAGGGAGGCTGGTGAAAAGAGAATTTATGAATTCTATCTCTGGAACATAGAGAGAAAGAACAAAGGGCATTCAATTATTAAACCTTTCCTTTGTAACCCTGGGCAAATTACTTAACCACTCAGTCTCAGTTTCCATATCAGTAAAATGGAGATAACAATATGAAGCTATCCTCAAAGATTGTTTTGAGGGTCAATGAAATAATATATGTGAAGCACTTCTCAAGCTTTGAAACACAAAATAAATGTGATCTATTATTATTGTTAATAGCAAAGCGTTAAATTTTGATTGATTTACCTTAGCGGTGGCAGCAGTTAAGAATTGTGTTTACTAATGTTATAGGTACAGAGGCAATGATAAAAAAATTATTCATTAATAATCAATCAATCTGAATAAAGCACGTGATTGGTCTGAAATAACATTTTAAAAAAGGGTGTGTGTGTGTGTGTGTGTGTGTGTGTCTTGCATTAAAACAATGCACAAACTAGAGAAATGGGAGATGGAGGCTGGGGGAAAGATAGCACATCTTTTAGTCACTGCAAATCTTTTGATTTGAAAGCCCTCCATAGTTGCAAGCTAGAAGAAAGCACTCTCCTCTCCCCCCACTGCGCCTCCTCCCTGAAAAAGTGTAGCTTGCAGTGAAATCCATTATCTGCTTCCTCTGAATTCAGTTCACACACAACACTCTCATAGGCTATGAGGAGGTTCAATCTGTTCCAGCACAGTAACCACAATCCATTAAACCCTATTCCCTGTAGCCTTTGTTCCCAGTTACTGTTCCCACATTCTGTATTTGGAAGAGAGTTTTTGAAAAAAAAATACTGACTTTATATATGGACGACCAGTTTAACTCCTTCAGTGTAGTCTTGAATCTGTTATCTCAAATACAGCATGCATATTGCAGGACAAAGATAATATCATGAAAGGGAGATAACAAAGAACAGAAGCTGTTGGTTAACAAAATTGCATTAGCGATGGACATCTGTGAGGTTTTTGGCCAGATCTACCCCACGGAGCAAAGAATTGAGGCAATTATTTAAATTATTCAAACCCCCAAACTTGCACCTGAAGTATACAGGTTTTCCTCCCCCATTAGACTGTGTGCTGCTTGAGAGCAGAAGTTATCTTTTGTCTTTCTTTGTTCCCTGCAACTTAATATAGTGCCTGACTTGCTGACTTGTCTTTTAAAACCCATTTCTAATTGAAAATTGTTCTGATGCACTTTTTATACATAATAATGAAAGTGACAGGAAAGGATGTTTTAGTTTATATTTGGAAATGAATTCTAATATCTTTGGATGGTTGTAGATAAAAAGGAAAAGATATCTTTGGAAAGGATGGGTAAAAACAAGGAAAATCATGTACCACACTGTCTCTAGCTAAACCTGTAAAACCTCCATGGAAAGCTCAGATGAGATTGGATCTGTATGAGATGAAACATGAAAATGTCTGCATTGCAGATGAAACGTGGGACTGAGGAAATAATAGGCAATCTTAGAGACTGATCCCTGATAAAAGAAAACCCCCCAAAATGAATGAATACAAGCATTTTTTGAGTCCTGGAAACATACTGAAAACAAAAATTGTTTCTGTTTAGGAACCTTTGTTAGTGTTCCTAAATTTAACTTTTTGATAAAATGCTTCAAGGACTTGTGGGTGCATTATTCACTCTCTTCAAGGCTACACAGAGGACCTCTCTGTCCCAGTCTTTGTGTATTGCTGTGTGTGGCTGAAAAAAAATTCACCCAATATCCAAACTTCTGCTGATAAGAATTTTCAAATTTAGCTAGAATTGTCCTTGGATGACAGGTACGGAGTCCATTGCTAGACCTCTACTTGAAGCTTTTTTAGTCTATGTCCTAATGCAGATTTAGAAAGGCTCAGGAGACCAATGTCCAGTATAAGGAAACAAGGAACAGGAATCAAGATGGTAAAGGAAGTCAGCTTTATTGAGGCAACATATTTACAATAGGAAAGCATTCAGGGAGAAAAAGGTCTAATCTCCTGGAGTCTGGGTAGCTCCCTCATTCCTTATTGGAGTCCCAGAAGGAAGGTAATGCCTCAGCCAATAAAGTTGGGTGTGTTTTTAATAGAATTCTTTTTTTTTTTAGGACCAGGAATTTTAGGGAAGGAATCATGGCATCTAAACCTGGAGGCTGATGCTGATTCATGCTAGTGGGGGTGAGAGAAGACTCCTGGGGAAATGACGACTACCTGACATTCAAATTTTCAGCTGGTGGGAAAGAATATTTGGGCCATTACTTTTGGGCTTATTGTGACTAGGTGACTCAGGGGTTTTGAGCTTCCCTGGGACTTCTTCATTTATTGGGGCAGTAAATTTATTACTAAGGTCATTACAATCCAATAGGATTGGTACTTTGTTATTATAGCCTGTAAGAACACAGAGTCATTTCTAAGTTATAATGAGGCATTGTGGAATAAGAACTTAGTAGAAAGTTTGGCTTTACCACAAGATAATTGTAAGATAATATAATTGGAAAATATAATCGCTGGCTCTAGAAAGAGAGAGAGAATCTGAGTTCAAATTCAACCTCTGATGCTGTCTGTGTGATCTTGGGCAAGTTACTTATCCATTTAGAACTCAGTTTCCTCATCTGAAAAATGATCCTATGATCATATACTACAGTATAACAAATACATTAGGGAAACACAAAGTTCTATGAGAGTTCAAAAGACAGAGAATTCACTTCTAGCTAAGAAGATTCATGAAGGAGGTGGAATTGGACCCTGAATGAGATCCCCAAATGAAAATTCCTAGGAATATTATAGCCAAACTCCCAGGTCAAGAAGTAACTATTGTAAACAGCCAGAAATAAATAATTCAAATATTGTGGACCTATAGTCAGGATAACACAAGATTTATCAGTTTCTACTCTAAAGGATTGGAAGGCTTGGACTATGATAGTCCAGAAGGCAAAGGAGCTAGGATTACAACCAAGAATCACCTGCCCAGCAAAACTGTGTATAATCCTTCAGGGAAAAAAATGGGTATTTTAATGAAATAGAGGGCTTTCCAGCATTCCTGATGAAAAGACTGGAGCTGAATAGAAAATTTGATTTTCAAATTCAAAACTCAGGAGAAGCACAAAAAAGTAAATTGTCAGGAAAAATCATAAAGAATTCAATAGGATTTAACTATTTACATTCCTCCATGGGAAGATATTGCTTGTAACTCCTAAGAACTTTAACATTATTAGGGTAGTTAGAAGGAGTATACATAGATGGAGAACACAGTTGTGAATTGAATTTGATGGAATTATGTCCAAAAAAATAAAATTAAGCAGTGAGAAAGAGGGATGCACTGGGAGAAGGGGGAAAGGAGAGGTAAAATAGGGTAAATTATCTCACATAAAAGACCTTTCTCAGTGGAGGAGGAAGATGGGTGGATGAGTGATAGGAAACCCTTGGATGTTACTCTCATTGGAATTGGCTCAAAGAGGGAGTTACTTGCCCACTCAGCTGGGTATAGAAACATCTTAACCTACAGGGAGGTAGGAAGGAAGGGGGATGATAGAAGCGATGAGGCTAATAGAAGGAAAGGCAGATTGGAGGAGGCAGTGGTCAGAAGCAAAACAGTTTTGAGGAAGAAAGGGGAGAGAAAGAGAGAGAGAGAGAGAGAGAGAGAGAGAGAGAGAGAGAGAGAGAGAGAGAGGATAAATGGGGGGGGAAGTAGGATTGAACGAAATACACAGTAACGGAATATGAATGGGATGAACTGACCCATAAAATGGAAGTAGATAGTAGAGTGGATGACATGATTTAGATATAAAGGATGATACCATAAGCAAATTAGGGGAGCATGGAATAGTGTACCTGTCAGATCTGTGAATAAGGGAAGAATTTATGACCAAACAATAGGTAGGCAGCATTATGGGAAGTAAAATGTATGATTTTGATGACCTTAAATTAAAAAGATTTCATGCAAGCAAAACGAATGCAGCTAAGTTTAGAATGGAAAGCAGAAAACTAGGAAAAAATTTTTGAAACAAGTTTCTCTGATAAAGGCACTAATTCTCAAACATACAGAGAGCTAAGTTAAATTCATAAGAATATGAGTCATTCCCCAATTCATAAATTGTCAAAGGATATGAAAAAAGCAGTTTTCAAATGAAATCAAAACTATCTGTGGTCATTTAAAATGCTTTAAATTACTATTGATTAGATAAATGAAAATTAAAACTATTTGGAGTTACCACCTATCAGATAGGTTAATAAGATAGAAAAGAAAAATGACAAATATTGAAGAGGATGTGGGAAAATTGGGGCACATTCACTGTTGGTAGAATTGTGAACTGATCCAACCTGGAGGACATTCTGGAGAACAATTCGGAACTATGTCCAAAGGGCTATAAAACCCTAAAACCCTGCATACCCTTTGACCCAGAAATACCTCTACTATATCTGTGTCCCAAAGAAATTAGGAAAAAAAGTAAGTGTATGTACAAAAATATTTATAGCAGCTCTTTTGTGGTGGTAAAGAACTGGAAATTAAGGGGATGTCTATCAATTGGGGAATGGCTGAACAAGTTGCAGTATATGAACGTGATGGAATACTGTTGTATTATAAGGAATGATGAGCTGGATGCTTTCAGAAAAACCTGGAAAGGCTTGCAAGAACTGATGCTAAGTGAAGTGAACAGAACCAGGAAAACATTGTACACAGTAACAGCAACATTGTAATGAAGATCAGTGATGAAAGACTTAGCTGTTCTCAACAATGCAAAGATCTGAGACAATTCTGCAGGATTTATGATGAAAAAGGCTATCTATCTCCAGAGAAAGAACTGATGGAGAATGAATGCAGACTGAAGCATGCTTTAAAAAAAAAAAACAACCAACTTTCTTTATTTTTCTTGGATTTATTTATTTGGCCTGTGTTTTCTTTCACAACATGACTAATATGGAGATATAACGTGGAGATGGAGATGTACATATACAACCTATATCAAATTGCTTAATGTTAAGGAAGGGAGAGAGAAAGAGAGAATTTGGATCTCAAAAGTAAAAAAAAATGAATGTAAAAATTGTTTTTACACTTAATTGGAAAAACTATTAAAAATAAGAAGTTATGTACAAAAAAGACAAGCAGAAAATAGAATGCTAAGAATAGATTTAAAGCTGGAAGAAATCTTTGAGGTTGTCTAGCCAAACCATCTTATTTTATAAATAAGGAACCTAAGGTTTGGAGATATTAAGCCATACAGGTGGCAGAGATAGATTTGAACCCAGGTCCTTTTTTCCCCTCTAAATATAGTACTCTTTCCTTTGCACCATTGGGCCTAAAGGAATTAGTTATTCAAACACCAAGCATTTATGAAATTTCTATTCTGTTATCTATTGATTGGGGATATAAAGATAAAGTAATTTCTGCTCTCGGGGAACTTAAATTCTTTTGGGAGATACAGCACATACATATTGTGAAAGGACCAGTGTTTCCTTGACAGTAACTGTAATGTTAAGGGAATTTGAAGATCTTTTCCGCCCCTTAATAGGCCCATGTGACCTACTTTGAGCTTTGGCCCAGACCATAGCCTCAGCCACATGGAGTCCTTGGTGGGAGAAGCTTGCAGAACAGGTGGAGCTAAGAGAGAGGCAGCAGGTAGAGCAGAGAGAGCAGCTAATGTGAAAGAGAGAGGGGAATTCTGCCTAAGGGAGCTTGTTTGTGGGGAGGCCTGGCAGAACAAAGACTCGGGGATGGTGATTCTCCCTCTATTGGTAATGTGTACAAAATTCCTTGTTACCGTGGTGGAATTAGCTTTCTGGTATCTGAATAAATATTTTGGTTTTGTCTTTGAGGAAAGCATTTTATATTTTGTGAATTTACCCTGGAAATATGCCTGCACATCCATGGTGGCTGCTGTGGGCATCGCATTGGTATTGCAGTAGCTTTCTCTTCCACCTCACCCATACAACCTTATTGGTCTGAACTTCTCCTATACAGCTTCCTGGTTGAGGGGTATAAAAAGTCCCAGTCACATGTAGTTGCTGCCTCTTAGACTTTGTGGGTGCCTGAGCCTGATGACCCAGTGCATTTCCATATGGAGATGAGGTGGGGATGGGGCATGAACAGAGCCGATAAGTGCCTATGTATCCTCATTGCATATTCTTGGTATGGTAGGGCAAAGTAAACCTCCTTTACTAAATGTTCAGTGATTTGCAAGTGCCTTAGTTTTCATCTGAGCACCATTCCTGAACTAAGAGGGTGCTGGTGTTAGAGCTGTTCCTACAATACATATAAATATGAAATAAATAGTTTGGGGGAGAAGGCACTGGCAATTGGGAGGCAGATCTGGAAAGACTTTCTATAGAAGGTGAGATGAGTCTTGAAGGAAGTGAAGAATTCTGGGAGGCAGAGATGAGAAGGGAATCGCCTAATAGGAATGGGGGCCAGTTAGTGTATGAGTCTGGAGACAGCAGATGAAATGATATGTGTGAGAAACATCCAGAAAGCTAGATTATGTGGCATATGAGAAAGGAAATAATTTCTAAAGAGTTGAAGAAATTAAACCATATAGGTGGCTTAATGGGACTGAATGAGGGCAGGTCATTTTCCCTGTTCACTTTGAGTCTAAATATTTTAAATCAGAGTTGTGTCACTATCTGTGACAATTAAATTCTTTTTCTACTTCAGACATCCTTGGCTTCATCAGTATATCTACTATGTATAGCAATTTCAGCTCTCTCCAGCTTGGTGTGTGGTTTTAGAGAGTTTTGGTGCTTTAAACATTCACCAGTCAGAAGCCATCCTGAGGCTGATCCTCAGAGGAGAACGTAGAGCTTATCCTTTAGGTCTCTGGCTCAGTGAGACCTGGTAGAGCTCATGTTCTGAGGACACAGCCTTGGATACTTCAGAATCATCTCTGTGTCACCTTGAGGCATGTGGGAGGAATTCAGTGGTGGAAGAAACGAGAAATAGACTTAAAACCTGATGTAGTTGTGATCCTGGTTTTGTAGGTGACACTGTATGACTCGGAGAATCTCTGTGTCTCATATTCTCAGTTTATCAAATGGTGATGATTGACAGTCAACAAACAATTTTTTAACTTTAAAAAATAAATACAAATTTTCAGTTTACACACATATATACTTTCTGTCCCTGATAACCTTTCCCTATGCCCTTGAAAAAAGAGAAAAAGTCTTTCTAACAAATATACATAGTCAAGCAAAACAAATCTCTGCATCAATCACTTCACAAGCATTTATCGATCACTTACTATGTGCAGAGCACTCTGCTAAGCTCTGGTGATATAAAGAAAGGCAAAAAATATTTTTTGTTCTTAAGGAGCTCATTTTGTTGCAGGGGAGACAAGATATAACTAACAAGTTACATATCAGATATATACAATGTAGATGAAGGAAAACAGAGAGCTCAGGGGACTGGGAAGGATCCTTTGAAGAAGACTGGATTTGAACTGAACCTTAAAGGAAGCCAGAGAAACTAAGATGGGAAGATGGAGGACATTCCAAGTGTGAGGAAAAACCTGTGTGCAAAAGCACACAGGTGGCAGATAGAGGGTCAGACAAGTAGGACAGGGTAACTGGATTGTAAAGTGTGTGGAGGGGAGTAAAGTGCAAGAAGTGAAAGAAGACTGGAGAGATGGGAAGGGTCCAGGTTATGAAAGGCTTTAAATGGTGCCACTGGAGGACATTGAACAGGAAGTGATGTGGTCAAACCTCCCTTTAGAAAAATTGCTTTGGCAACTGAGTAGGGGGTTAATTGATTGAAGTGGTGAGAAACTTGAGGCAGAGTAACTAATTAGAAGGCTATTGTGAAAGTCCAGGTTGTGTTGTGTCCTTTGTTTTCAAAGAGGACCATGACATCAGAGAAATAATGACATGACTTTGTTTTGGGAGACAGAGGGCTGTGCAAGGTCACCAGCCTCACTTTCTCCTCCTGAGTCATCTGGATCCAGTGACCAGATATTCATCAAGGTGACTGGAGATGGCCCAGGATGCTATGGGAGACCTTGGCCTTTTAGGCTAAGGCCTTTTCAGGTACTCACTTAAAGTGAGGTAATGCCCACTCAGTGAATAGTCCCCTTTAAAAAGTAGTCAGGTGGATGGCCCCTTTAACTGAAAAGAAAAATAAATAGATAAATCATGCTGGGAGGGGCAGGAGCCTCAGGATTGTTGTTTGGAAGAGAAACTATTACTATTGACATTCACTCTAAGCCAAGAAGTTCCAAAATCAGCCATTGAGTGGTGGTTGGGCAGGGACCCTTCATTGTTCAGTCCATGAGCTTCAGAGTGCATAGGGTCTAAGGTTTTAGAGGAGACTAGAAAGAAGGAAGGGAAGGGAAGGGAAGGGAAGGAAAGGGAAGGAAAGGAAAGAGAAGGGAAGGAAAGGGAAAGGAGATATCCAACTAGCTGGGTATCCATTTAGGCAGTGAAAGTTCAGGAGAGAGGTGATAAAGGCCTGAACCAGGACATGACTATGTGACTGGAGGGAAGGGGACATATATGAGAGATGCTGTGAAGATAGAAATGACAACATTGGAAATGTGGGGTAGGTAAGAGTGAGGAGTCAAGGATGCACTAAGTTTGAGTGATTGGGAGGATGGTGGACAGCAATAGGGAAGCTGGAAAGAAGGGAGGGTTTGTAGGACAAGAAAATAAGTTCTGTTTTGAATATGATATCAAAGATATCATGATATCCAAAGGGCAATTGGTGATGTTGAACTGAAGCTTAGGAGAGACATTATGGTTAAACACATAGATCTGGAAATCATATACATTGAGTTGAGAATTGAATCCATGGGCACTCAGATTATCAAGTAAGATCAAAAAGAGAAGAGTGCAGGTCAGAGTTTTAGGGATCATCCTTAATTAGTTGATATGACCTACATAAAACACTAGCAAAGGAGACTAAGGAAGAGCATTTAAACAGGTAGAAGAAACAGGGGACTGCAATTTCATGACAACTGGAAAGAAGAAAGTATCTGAGAGGAGGTAGAAGTCCACAGTGTCCAATACTGCAGAGGGGTTAAGAAGGATGATGGCTTTTAAAAAATATACAATTTATTTATTTTTCAGTTCTCAATATTCACTTCCACAACAATGTGAATTCAAAATTTTCTCCCCATCCCTCTCCACCCCCTCCACCCCAGGACAGCATGTACCCCATCCAACCCTTCCTCCAGTCTATCCTCCCTTCTAACCCACCCTTCTTCCATCCCCTTCCCCCCAATTTTCCTGTAAGGCAAAATAGATTTCAACACTCCATTGCCTATATATCTTAATTGCCAGTTGCATGCTAAAACAACTTTTAACATTCATTATTAAAGCTTTGAGTTTCATATTCTCTCCCTTCCTTCCTCCCCACCACCCTCATTGAAAAAACAAGCAATTCAATATAGGTCATACATGTGTAACAATGTAAAGCACTTCCATAGTAGTTATGTTGTAAAGGATTAACCACATTTCCCTGTCCCATCCTGCCCTCCATTTATTCCATTCTTTCCCTTGACCTGTCCTTCCACGATAATGCTTGCTTTTGGTTATCTCTTTCCCCAAATTGCTGTCTCTTCTATTGTCTTCCCTCTTTTATCTTCTTCCCCTTTGCCTTCCTGCAGGGTAAAATAGATTTCCATATCCAATCGAGTATGTGTTATTCCTCCTAAAGCCAAATCCCAAAAGAGTAAGATTCACTTATTTCCTTTCATCTCCTTCCCTCTTCCCATCCATTGTAAAAGCTCTTTCTTCCCTCTTTTATATGAGATGATATGCTGCATTCTATATCTCCCATTCTATAACTCCTAGTACATTCTATTCAACAGTAAATTTTATTTTTTAGGTATTCTCCCTTCATATTCAGCTCACCCTGTGCCCTTTGTCTATATATAGAGACACATATATACACACATACACACACATACATGTATGTATGTACATACACCCATGTACATATGCATACCTACATATATATAATATACACATACATAGCATACAACTTATAAACACACATTCACACACACACATTTTCCCTCTAACCACCCTGATACTGGAAAAAGGTCTTATGAGTTACTAATAACATCTTTCCATGTAGGAATGTAAACAGTTCAACTTTAATGAGTTCCTTAAGGTTTCTCTTTCTTGCTTACCTTTTCATGTTTCTCTTGATTCTTTTATTTGAAAGTCAAATTTTCTATTTGGCTCCACCTCTCTTACTTGATTTTCAAAATCCTTTTTGAGTTCTTCCATGGCTTGAGACCACTGCATGTTTATTTTAGAGATTTTGGATGTAGAAGCCTTGACTTTGATGTCTTCCTATGATGGTTGCTTTGTTCTTCCTCATCCAAAAAGATGAAAGAAAATACCTTTTCACAGAAAAAACAACTTTCTTTCTAGTCATTTTTTCCCCTTTTTGGGCATCTTCACAGCCAGTTACTTGACTTTTGAGTCTATTGTCACGTGGAGGGTATACTACCTTAGGCTTCAGAGGTTTTGTGCAGCTGTTCTTTGAGATATCTGTATGGACCTGTAAGTTCTCAGTTCCTCCAAGGTGGCACAGTCAAGGGAGAGGAATTTACTCCTCTTCTGGCCTGTGCTCTAGTCTGTGAGCAACCACAAGCATGCTTTTCTGCTCTGGAACTGCAAGTAGGGTTCCCTCTCCACACCAGTTCCACCACACCAGAGCTCCTTCTCACCCCAGGACCACCACTCAGGACTGAGACTCAGATTAGCTGCTTGATTCCCCCAGGGTCTTTAGGCTGAGGGCTCCAAAAGTGGACCTGCTGCCTCATTGGCTACTGCGTCCTTGGGGGCCATGGCTGGGGCAGTACTGCACTTCCCTCTTACCCAGGTGAAAGAGCTTTCTTACTGACATTTTGAAGCTCTTTTTAGTGTGGGTTGAGAAATTTGGGAACCACAGCTGCTACCCATGATTCCATGCCCTGAAGCATGCTCCAGTTCTGTCTGTGCTTTGTGGCCCAGGCTGTGCTGTGCTCCACTCTGATCCCGATGTGATAGACCTTTCTTGTCAACCTTTCAGGTTGTCTTGGGCTGGAAATCTGTTTAACTCTGTCATTTTGTGGCTTCTGCTGCTCTAGAATTTGTTTAGAGTCATTTTTTACAGGTATTTTAATGGGCTATGGGGGGAGAGCTAGAGCAGGTCTGTCCTTCTACTTTGCCATCTTGGCTCCAACCCCCCCAAGGATGATGACTTTTGAAAGACCATTAGACTTGGCAATTGCCTGTATAGATATCTTAGAAGTCTTATTTCATTTAAATGATGAAGTCAAAAGCTAGATAACAGAGGATTTAGAGGCAAGTGAGATGAGAGGAATTGGAGGAATCAAGCATAGATGGCTTCCTCAAGTTTCGCCAAGAAGGAGAGGAGAGAAATGGAATGATAGCTAAGGGGAAGGGCAAGAGGTTTGTTTTTTTTAAGGATGGCAGAGACATGGTCATATTTATAGGCAGCATGGAAGAATCTAGTTACGTAAGAAAAGATTGAAGATAAAAGAGAGAGAAATAGAGATGGGAACAGAGAGAAACACACATACACACAAACACACACACACACACACACACACAGAGAGAGAGAGAGAGAGAGAGAGAGAGAGAGAGAGAGAGAGAGAGAGATGATGGTGCTAATCTGCTGGAGAATATAGGAGATAATAGGGTCAAAGATAGAGGGACTGGCTTTGGCAAGGAGAAGAGCTTCCTATTTTTCTAAAACAAGAGTGGAGAAAGAAAAAAGAAAGATAATCTGAATGAGATGAGATGCTGTTGAAGGGAGAAGGGAAAGCTCTCAGCAAATGAACTCTTTTTTTTGGTAAATTAGGACATGAATTCCTTATATGAGAGGATTGGGAGTGAGTGGGAGGGAGTGCTATGGAAGGCTTGAGGAGAGATGAGAATGTTTAAAACTGCCACATAGTGAATTGATTAGAAAGGGATGGACCACTGGTCTTATATATTTTCCTTGCCTCAGTGAAGGTCCAACTGAGATTAGATAATAAATTTGTAGAGCAATCCTACACAGCAGTACTATCATCTTTCAGTAGTCTCATATCAAGTACTATCAGTAATATTAACAGAGAATGATAACTAATACTAATGATGATGTGAAAGATGCCTGTAAGCCATAGTATTTTGATAATATAAAGTGGTATGTAAATTCTAAGTACTATTACCACATCCGAAGTCTCTAACAGCTTTTATTTACTGAGACAGTTCTACGGTTGACGCTTGGGGACTGGTTTAATAACATATGCTAACACAAAAGTTTTATGAAATAGATTGTGCTGATTCCCTGGGAAGGATGAATAGGAATCTCTGCTAAAACCTTGACACATTTAGGGTTGCTGTTGACATCAATTTACGGACTCAAAGGATGGCAGAGAAGTGAGGGGCAGACAACGAATGCTCCCACAGACTGGTCATGGTGGTGCGTTCACTATCCAGCATCACGGTGCTCCTAGAAATGTTTATTAGTATTTTCAGCTGCCGTTTTATAAGAATACTTTTCAACCAAAAGGGTGATAAGTCATTGTGAATAGGGGAGAGAACCTTCTTAGAAAGGGAAGAAATATGTTTTAGCTCTCTTTCTTTCCTTCCTTCCTTCCTTTTTTCTTTCTTTCTTTTCTTGAGGAACCAGGGTTAAGGACCTTGCCCAGGGTCAAACAGGTAGTAAATGTCAAGCATCTGAGGCCACATCTGAACTCAGGGCTCCAGAATCGGTGCTCTATCCACTTTGCCATCTAGCTGCCCCTTTTCTTTTTTTTTCTCCATCAGCAACTTATGATCACTTATGAATTTCTAAACTGCAAAGATTGATTTAAAAAATCCCATGATGAATATCTATATAGACAGCTTAGAGAAGCCAAGATGGTATCTTAGTTATGTAAAGTAAATATGGTTGAGTGATCAAGAAGTAAAATAAGAATATATGTGTTCATATAGATGTGAGTTCAAATCTACCCCAGACTCTTATGAGCTGTATGCCCCTAAGTAAGCCATTTAAACTCTGTTTGCCTTTGTTTCCTCATCTGTAAAGGGGGGATAGTAACAGTACATACTTCCCAGAGTTGTTTGGGCAGCCAGGTGGCGGAGTGGATAGAGCATGGGGCTTGCAATCAGGAAGACTCATCCAGATAAGTTCAAATCCAGTCTCAGAGACTTGCTAGCTGTATCACCAGAAATCACTTCACCCTGTTTACTTCAATTTCTTCATCTGTAAAACAAGCTGGAGAAGGAAATGGCAAACCACTCCCATGTCTTTGCCAAGAAAATCCAATAAGGGTCATGAAAGCCAGACACAACTGAAAATGTTTTAACAGCAAGGATCCAGGGTCATTGAGAGGATCAAATGCTCAAGTATTTGCAAAAAGTTTACCACTTTGCCTAGAATGTAGTAGGAGCTATGTATATGTTATTATGGATTATTATTTATTAGTATATGTAATATGTTGTTGCATACTATTAATTAATTATATTAATAAAATTATTTAGGGCTATTTTATTCATTAAGTGAATAGGTGTTACAGAGGGTAGGTAGCCTATTAGACTCAGAAGTCCTAAGTTCAAATTTTGCCTCAGATCACTGCTTAGCCGTGTGTCCAAGTCACTTAATATCTTCTACCTCAGTTCCTCATCTATAAAATGGGGACAATAGCCCCTATCTCACAAGACTGTTATAAGGACCAAATAATCCATTCTTCATATGTAAGTACTTGTACATCCCAAAGAGCTATTAGATGCCAGTTGTTATTTTAATCATTGAGCAGAATGACCTGTGTCATGCATCTGAGGCCTCCAGGTGGTTCGGCGCTTTTTGAGGGTGTTCTGCACAGCATCACGGATGCCTGGTACCTAGTTGTACCTTGTTTCCTTTGGTGTTCTTTGACGTTCTGTCAGGGGAGTGCCTATAGTAAATATATGTTAGTATTCCCAAGGTAGTACTTGGAAACTTGGTTTGAAAGGTGTAACTATCAATCACTGTTAGAAGATAAATGCCTAATTTCTTACTTCAGTGGATTTATGATCTTATCCAACAGTAGAGACTGCAACCCATCCACATTCCCAAACTGTAAGACTATTGTCTATTGTCCTCCTTGAAATCTTCCACAGAAGACTCGCCTAATGTGAATCTAGAGGTCTATAGGTCTTCTAAATATCTAGACTTCACATTCATAACAATGGAGCACAATGGCTATCCATAGGATAATCTTTGCTCTATGACCAGGCCATATCCTTTCCCAGTCCTATGTTACTCTGATGATATCATTTTCTTGTACAGTCATTCATTGGGAATATGCTATGGCCTGCTCCTTTGCCCTTTGGGTTTCAACTTTAATTCTTTGGAAACTGGTATTTCATGGCTGGCAATCATATGTACTGCAATGCTAGAAGAACACATAGTAAAGAATCTCTGACTTTGGAAACTCTTCCATTTATGATCTCCACTGATCTACTCTGACTCCTTAAAAAAGCCATCTTTGCCAAGTATTCTCACTTCCTTTCCTCTCTCTCTCTCTCTCCTCAGACCTCTTTGCTCTGGCTTCTGACCTCATTGTTGAACTCAGCTATCTCCAAAATGACCATTGATCTGCTAAATGCCAAATCTAATGGTCTCTTCCCAGCATTTGACGCTGTTGACTCTCTTCCTAGATGTTGTCTGGGTTTCCATGACATCATTCTCTCCTAGTTCTCCTCCTATCTGATTAGTCTAGAACCTCCTTTCTTCATTTATGACACACTAACTGTTGATGTCCCTCAAAGCTTGGTCTTAGGCCCCTCTTTTCTTTCACTTGGTGGTCTCATCAGCTCTTATGGGTTCCATGATCATTTCTGTGAGGATGACTCCCACATCTATACATACATACATACATACACACATATCCAGTCTTATTCTCTTTCCTGAGCTTTAGTCCCACAGCATCAACTGCCTATTAGGTGTTTCAAACTCGATGTCCATAGACATTTTAACTTAACATGCCCAAAGCAGAACTCATTATCTTTTTCCCCAAGCCCTTTTCTAAACTTACCTATTTTTGTTGAGGGCAACCCTATCCTTCTAGTCACCTAGATTCACTACCCTAGGGTCATAGTCAACTCTTTACTTTCTCACCTTATATATTAAATCAATTGGGAAGTCCTTTTGTAAATGTCCTTTATGACATCTCTTGTATATGTCCCCTTGTTTCTACTTTTACACTTGCTACTCTAGTTTAAGCCTTTTGATTCTTGCCTAAACAATTGTAATAGTTTCCCAGTGATCCCCCTGTTTCAAATCCCTCTATACTCCAATCCATTTTTTTATATCACTTCCAAAGTTATTTTCCTGAAGCTTAGATTCACAAGGTTTTTCACCTTTTCCCTCTACTCTATAAAATTCAATGGTTCCCTATTACCTCTAGCATCAAATACAAACTCTTGTTTTTGGTATTTAAAATCCCCCATAATCTGGACTCTTTCTCTTTGTTACTCTCTTGTATACATTCCATGGTCCAGCCACATTGGCTTAATTGCTTTGCCTCAAAAATAACTCTCTATGTTTCATTTGTTTCTTTGCATGGAGCATCTCCAGTAACTTGCATGTCTCTCCGAATTCCTGGATTCCTTTGAGATTCAGCTCAAATGCTGCCTTCGGCATTGAGGGGCCTTTTCCCGGTCCCTCCAGCATGGAAGTTAGATGACAGAGTGGATAGAGCACTGGCCCTAGAGTCAGCAAGACCTGAACTCAGATCTGCATTCAGACACTGACTGTGACAAGTCACTTAACATCTGTTTGCTTTAGTTTTCTCATCTATAAAGTCAGGATAACCTCTCAAGGTTGTCATAAGGATTAAATGAGATGGGAATTGCAAAGCTATTAGCACATCATGATCACTCTCTGAATATTAGCTATTCTTACTATGGTACCTTCCCCTCCCCACCCGGTAACTATTCTTTTTGTCTTATAGATTCCAGTGCCTGACACATAGTATGTGCTTCATGAATGTTTATTAACTGACTGACTGTACATCTATGTATATGTTCTGCCCTCTATTAGAATGTAAGTTATTCAGATTGACTAGTATGACAGAAAAAGAAAATGATAAATACTGGAGAAGATGTGGGAAAATTGAGATACTAATGCACTGTTGGTAGCGTCATGAACTGATCCAATGTTCTGGGGAACAATTTAGAATTATGCCCAAAGGGCTATCAAACTGTATATACCCTTTGATCCAACAATACTGCTTCTAGGTCTGTATCCCAAAGAGATCATTAAAAAAAAAAGGACACACATGTACAAAAATATTTATAACAACTCTTTTTGTGGTGGCAAAGAACTAGAAATTGAGGGAATGCTCATCAATTGGGGAATGACTGAACAAGCTGTGGTATATGAATGTAATGGAATACTGAAATGGTGAGCAAACGGGTTTTAAAAAAACTGGACTTACATGAACTGATGCTGAGTGAAGCAAGCAGAACCAGGAGAACATTGTAGACAGCAGTAGTAACACTATGCGATGATCAGCTACGGTTGACTTAGCTCTTCTCAACAATACAGTGACCCGAGACAATGCCAAAAGACTCATGATGGAAAATGTTATTCACATACAAAGAAGGAACTGTGGAACTTTTGACTATATTACCGACTATAGGACTTCAGTTAAATCTCATAACTTCTCACTGCCCCCAGGCAAAACTCCAAGCCTAAAAATCACAGCGCAGTTGTTGATCTTTATCTGTAAAGTGAGTTGGTTTTTGGAAGTATTCTTTGGATGTCTTCTCCATCAATGAAAACACAAACCCAATAATAATAGAAATAAAAAAAGCTATGGATACAGAATCTGAATGCAGATTGAAGCATATTATTTTCACTTTTGGGGGGTGGCTTTTCCCTTTTGTTTTGTTTCTTCTTTCACAACATGACTAATGTGGAAATATGTTTCCATGATTGCACATGTACAACCTGTATCAGATTGCTTGCCATCTTGGGGAGGTGGAAAGGACATGTAATGGGAAAAAATAAAGTACCATTAAAAAGGAATGTAAGTTCTTTGAAAATAGAGTCTATTCTCCCCCAAGACAGTCCTTGTGTGTGTGCTGCTTGATGCTGCTTCAGAAACAATAAGCTTTGTGTCCTCTTGGGTGACTCAGTAGATAGAACATTAGGCTTGGAGTCAAGAAGATCTAAGTTTAAACACATACTGGGCAATTAATTTAAAGTCTTTTAGCCTGTTGTCTTATCTGTAAAATGGGCATAATAGCACCTCCCTACTTATTATAGAACCTAGCACATAGAATAGTAATTGCTTATTAAAAGAATGTTGATTGATTGACTGGCTTTTTGTGGCTCATAGAGGCTCATAGAGATCAGGTGACTTTCACCCCACAGCAAGATTCAAAGGTGGGAGTAGACCCCCCAGGTCTTCTTGACTCTGAGGTTAGCATTGATCCAATCTGTTATGCTACTTCTCAACTAAGGAATATTAGCACTAAAAAAAGATAGGGCATTGTTCTAAGGAGAAGCTTTGAGTCATTAAAAGCACTGCACAATTTTCTTTTTTAAATAATATTTTATTTTTTTCCATTACATGTAAAAACAATTTTTAACATTCACTTTTAAAATTTTGAGTTCCAATTCCTTTCTCTCTTCCTCACCCCTCCCTGAGACATTAGACAATTTCATATGGGTTACACATATGCAATCACACAAAACCTATTTCTATATTAGTTGTGTGCACAGTTTTCTACCCTAAATGCCTCTGACATGTATCTGCTATGTGATCATGGACAAGTGATTTAGTCTCTCAGAGCCTTACATAATTTTCGTGGATTACAAGTTGTAGAACATTTGCTGATGTGTGTTGTTGGAGGGAATTTCCTCACTGAGAGTTCCCTACACTAATGAAATCACAGATCTGTTTTAAAAACAACACTCTAGCTTCCTTAGGAAATGGTAGTTTTTGTGGATATCTGTTCTTTTATCCAGGCCACATTTTTTTTTTAGCATCAACAGTTTATTTAAATGGCAGGTTGGTTGTGCCTCAGGTGGGTACTATGACTTCTCATTTTTATTTTTTCTTCTAATTTGGTAAGGATTTTGGTCTTTGTTTTGTCATGTTGATGATATGATAATGACACCCAGACAGCTTAACTGGAAGTGACTTCCTCATCCATAATCATAATTTCCAACAGATTGTAATTGATTTGCAATGTTGTTTGTAGCTCTTAATACATTGTACCACTCAAATATTTCTGAAGGAAGTTTTCATGATATATAGTATGACACTTTGGTTTAATAATAATTGCTAACATTTATTTACTGCTTTGTGGTTTTGGGAGCACTTTACATGTACCTCTTACAACAACCCCCAGAGGCATCCCCATTTTACAGATAAAGAAACTGAGGTTTGTTCTAGTTTGTTGTTTCTTTCTCCCATTGCATCCTGGGCCATTTCCAGTCATTCTGAGGAACATCTGATCACTGGATTCAGATGGCTCTGGAGGAGAAAGTGAGGCTGGTGACCTGGACAGTCCTCCCTCCCTCAAAGGCAAGTGCAGGTCAGGTCATCATTCCTGTGATGATGTGGTCTTCTTTGGCAACAAAGGATGAACACAACATTAATCTTATCTGAAGACTGTCTTTACACCTCTTTACACTTCCTTTAAGACTTGCCTATCTTTTTCTTATTTGCCCCTTTCTTTAATTTCATCAGTTGGGTTTGGGGAAAATCAATTGATCAGGGTTTCCTGATAAATTCTCCGCCTCTTCCCAACCATTTATTACCTATGTGACCATGGCCAGGTAACTTTGTCCCTCTGAGTCCCATCTGTAAAACATGAGTGTTGGACTAGACATCCCTTGCGGTTCCTACTAGTTCTAGTCCTATAATCCTAAGCCGGTTTGCCTTGTTAAGCCTCAGTGTCATTATAAAATGAAGGGTTGAACTCAGCAGCCTCTAAGGTTTCATTTAGATCTGTGATCCTATGATAGTGCTTCGCACATAGTTGTCAGTGTTATTCAGTTGTGTCTGACTCTTTGTGCCTCCATTTTGGAGTTTTCTTGGTAAAGACACTGGAATGGTTTGCATTTCCTTCCCTAGCTCATTTTACAGATGAGAAAACCGAAGCACATTGGGTTAGGTGACTTCCCCAGGGTCACACAGCTAATAAGTGTCTGAGGCCAGATTTGAATGCAGGTAAATGAGTCTTCCTGACTCTAGGCCTGGTACTGTAAATGCCCTTTGCACATAGTAGGTACTCAATAAATACTTGCTGAATGAATTTTAAAATATTATTCAGTCAATCAGAAAGAATTTTTTTCAAGTGCCTACAAAATGCCAAGTGAAAAGTAAAGACAAAAACAAAGCATTCATCATGACCTTTGCTTGGGCCTGCATTGTTACCAAGAATAATGTTGATACACAGTTTTTGTGATGCCAGCAGTAACTATTGCCCTTCCTGGGCTACTGTGAAAGTACTTGTGATATTCTCCTTAGGGCTGTAACTCCTTTTCCTGAAATCTGGCTTTCCAAAGATCACCTCTTCAGTTACAATATACTCTGAAATGTTGGGGGTTACATATTAAGGTGGAAGTAAACGATGAAATGTGAAAATTGAATGGATTAGTATAGAGAGTTTCCAGATCACTCTCATTAAACGTTTTCCTGACTCTCTGTGAGTACTTTTAACTTGATCAAGAAAAGACAGCATTGTAGAGTTAGGGTTCCCTGCCTGTGTTGATTAATTGCTGTAATAGCTAAAGATTTGGTTTCTTTTTAGGGGTGGGGTTCAAGTCCTGTCAATCTATGAGGAAACAAAATCCACCTCCTTGCCCTGTCAAAATATGTCCAATAGTAAGTACTATAGACATGTGTGTGGGCACATACATATATGTCAATGTCAGGCTTTTCTTCTGCCACAGTTTTCCCTGGTTTTTGGAAGATAGAAGCAACTGGGGACAAGTTGTCAAATGTGAGTTATCAAATGTGATTTTCTTATTAATGAAATTTTGGGTCTAGACCCCAATCTCCTCCCCTACCAAAATGTCATTTACATTACAGCAGTGCTGTTGACTGAGGGAAATGTTTTCAAAATCTAGGGTAGCAAAGGTTTTCAAGACTCAGTGTAGACAATTTTATTAAAGTTTAAGTGCCATCAAAATTTTTTTTCTTCTCAGGTCTCCCATGTGTTTTTCTACACAGTCGGCCCCCTCAGTTAAGGACCTCAACCTCATAATTTACTGGTAAAGTAGCCACTATTTTCATGAACAACCTCTTCTTTTTTCATCTTATATCCTTGACATCATCCCCTAGACTCTTCTCCTTTACTTCAATCTCTAAGGAAGAGGTGGCCCTTCTCCTCCCCAAGACCAAAGCTTCTACATGTCTTCCATTGCATCCCCTTCTGTTTCCGCCTGTAGATCACTTCTGCCATTCGCCCTGCCCCCCACCCTCATGTCATCTTTAACCTCTCCTCCTCTACTGACTCCTTCCCTGATGCTCAAAACCAGGTCTTACCTCACTCTCTGACTTCTCTGATGTTTAAAATATCCTTACCTGGCCTCTTTATTTCCTCATTCTATCACCCTTGGTCTTGCTTCTCTTTACAACTGAAGTCCTGGAAAAAAAAATAGTCAATAATGCTTTGACTTTTTTACCATTCTTTCACTTCTTCACCTTGGCGGTCTGGCTTCCCATTGCACCATTCAACTGAAACTGCTTTTTCCAAATGAACCTCTCTGCAGCCAAGTCTGATGGCCTTTTCTCAATACTCATGCGTCTCAACCTCTCCGTAGCATTGGGCACTCTCTCCTCCCTCAGTTTTTTTTGACATTGTTGTCTTTTGCTTCTCCCACTTGTCTCCTTCTCATTCTCCTTTGCTAAAGCATCCTCCATCATGATGATGGTGATGATGACGATGACGGTGGTGATGATGTTGATGATGGAACTGGGTGGACTTTCAAGCTCTCTGCTGGATCCTGTGCTCTTTCTATTTTCCCTCTTAGTGACTTCATCAATTTCCATTGGTTTAATGATCATCTCTGCAGATGGTCTCATTCCAACATAGACTATTTCCATAACTTCTTAATTGGTTTCCTTGACTCAAATATCACCTCTTTCCAATCCGTGCAAGAATAGCTCCTAAAGTGATATTCCCAAAGCACAGATCTGACCGTACCGTTCCTCTGCTCCAGATGTCTTAGTACCCTCTAATTATCTTTAGGACAACATGAAAACTCATTTGTTTGGCATTTCAAGCACTTCAGAGAATGACTTCAACATGTCTTTCCAGGTCTGTTTTATGTTACTCCTCTTCATATCTGTCTAGGTTCAGCAAAGCTGGCTTTGTTTTTCTTCACACGTGGTATTCCATCTTATGTCTCAGCATCTGCATAGTCTGTCTCCTGTGCTTTTAATGCACTCTGTCTTCCCTTCTGTGTCTCAGAATCTCTAGGTTTTAAAAAGTTCATATCAAGTAGCACCTTTAAGGCTTTTCCTGAGCTCCTTCTTACTACACTAGCAGTAGCTAGTGTCTTCCCATCAAAGTAGCATTTACTTTGCAAATTCTCACCTGTATACATGCTTCTCTCTGCCCTTGAGGGCAGAAATTGCTTTGATTTTTTATAAATCCCTAGTTCCAGGCACATACTAGGTCCTTATCAAATGTTTATGGGCTAATTAATCAGGAGATTTAGATGAGCCATTAGACTCTTGATTGGAGAACTGGATTGTTTGTTTGGTGTGTTCGACAAGTCTTTTGGAGGAATGCAATGGGAATGAGAAGACCCAAGTTCCATTTCCTAGATGGTTAATATACCATTAGATGCTCTCCTCAAATGGGGGAGATTTCTGCTTTAAAATGGGAATAAAAACAGGTTTCTATTTTCCCAGTGATTATATCTAGAAAGTATTGAATCTGAAAAAGTTCAACTATCTAAACCTAAGAGAAGTGGAGTGAGTTAATTTATGTTCTTTTGCTTTCATCTCCAGACTCAGGAATGATTGTAGCTTAGTTTCAATGGGAAAGGAATAGGGGTTCTGCCCTTGGTCTACAGCAACCTATGGTTATCACCAAGTCTCTCTAAGGGAGACTATGGATTCTGTGACTACTATGGACCCTCTCTCTAGCAGTAACCTCTCAGAGAAGGGTCAAATATGAATTCTACTCCCGAACAGAGCTCACACTTACTACCTCTATGAGTTTGGAGGCTCCAGTTTGACTGGAGTCTCAAGTGCATGAAATAAGTTGGAAATAAAGTTGGAAAGGATTTTAAAGCTGGAAGGGACCTTGGATCTCCCATAACTGGGGCAAGTTGAGCTTCTTTTGTTTGTTTGGACCTGTGGGACTTGGTGTAAAGAGCTCATCCAGGGGCCATCTTCAGTCATCTTGATCTGTATCTTGCCCCTGGAGCCATATGGCTCGGGAGGAGTAAATGAAGCTGGTGACTTTGCACAGCTGTCCTCACTTAAATCCAATTCACTTGTGTGTCATGGCATCGCCTTCCCAATGTCATGGTGCTCTTCCAAAATGAAGGACAAACAACAACCATGATCCTGGTGCAGAAACTTCCTCCCTTGATATGAATAGGTAACTCTTTTAGGATTTTTAGTATTAGAGGGTAGCTGAGGGTCACTGAGTGGATAAATGGCTCACTTGTATACAAAGCCTGGAGAAGGAGGAAGTACTTGAAGTCAGGGCTTCTCTACTCCAAGGCCATCCCTGTCTTCACTATACAACGGGGCCTTTCTGGAATGTGGCAACATCAGGAGATAAGAGGGAATGGAAACCCTCCCTAATGGAGGATTGAATTGAGATGGTTGGAGTTACTTTTTTTCTTCCAAATTCGAGAAACTCATATCATTTGTCTCAAAAATATTTTAGTAATAAAAATTCAAATGGCAGCAATTAAGTAAGAATGTTAATTGCTGTGAACCACTTTGTGGAAATAAAATAGGTTTTCATTTGTTTTGCTTTTAAAGTTTCCTTAAATTCATTAATATTTATTCTTTCTTTTGGTTGCCATTTATGTGTATTATATTAAATATTATCATGGCAGATTATTCACTTTATTGGGGAGGAAAAAACCTCCCTTTATCTTCTTTCTGGATTCTATAAGTACAAGAAACTTAAATACTTTGCAGATTCTCCAGGTGTAATGACATAGAGAATTGAGTAGTATACCTCTCTAATGTACTCATTTTATTCCATTTTGTATTGTAACTGTCCAGATTGTATTCCTCTATTAGATAATAAAGGCTGTGAATATAGGGGCTTTATCTAAATTTAGCATAGTTCCCATACCACTACACAGTAGGGGCTTAAGAGATGTGTAAGTTTAATCGATTGTCCTCTTTCTGGCTGGAGAATCAGGAAATTGTGCTTTTCTACAGCAAAATGTATTTCTTCCTTTATCCCAGCTAGCTTGTACTTTTGACTCCTAAGCCTGATTCTAGGAAAGATTATCAAGAAGGTAAAGTTTGCCTTCAGTGTCATTATTTCTTTATTTTAGCAGCCTCCGACATAGGCAGCTGGTGGAGCAGAGGATAGAATGATGTGCCTAGAGTCAGTTAGACCTGAATTCAAATCCATCCCACTAACTGTGTGACCTTGGAAAATTCACTTCACCTCCGTCTGCCTCAGTTTCCACAACTGCATCATAGAGAAAATAATAATGCCTGCCTTACAGGGTTGTACTGAGGATCAAATAAGAAATACTTATTTCCTACCCCAAACCCCTGAAGTCCTAGGCTCCCTCTTCAGAGTGTGGGGTTCTCTACTACATCTCTGTATTCAGTTGTTTTCTCACCTGCCAGGCTTAATAAAAACATGCCTAGGATTACCTTCTTGGAGCCATAGAAAATGCCGCTGAAAACCATTGCACATGGAGTTGCCCCATTTCTTCCCCTTCTTGACCTCAGTCCCTGTTGTAGCCCCTGTGAAGCATGCTGGGAGGTGAAGGGTTGATGGCCAGCCACCATGTCTGAGCAGAAGATGTCAAGAGAGGGCAAGGAGATATAGAGGCAGAGAAGAGAACATGTGCTGAAAAAAGAAAATTATTGATTCCATTTATACAACTTCCCAAGGTAGAAAGAGAATACATATATTAATTGAGACTCCCCCCATGCAATGAATGAGTCAGCAAATTTGGTAGGGGTGAGGTGGAGGTGTGCTTTAAATAGTTGGATGAATACTGAGAGAGGGTCTTGATACTGTATTTTTCTCTGGGTTTGGTTGAGGAGGAAAGTTCCTCCTAGAAGGAAGGAGCAAAGGGAGTGACTGGGGAGTGGTAGCCAAATCCACAGAAAAAAGCTGAATGACAGTAATCTGGCTCATTAACACAGTATTGCACTACTACTAAACAAAGCAGTGAGTGTGTGTGTGTGTGTGTGTGTGTGTTTGACTTAATTAAGTCTATAAGACACGTTTTTGTACATTTACAAACACAGAATTCTGCAATTTTAGAGATGGAAAACATCTTGGACATCACCTCGTCCAACAATTTAATTTAATGATGCTAAATACTTTTTGTTAGGGCATCTTAGTGTTTTTGGTTAAAGACTGGAAATTAGAGAGGGAGAATTCTCTGTAAGCACTCTGAATTAATTCAGTTCCAGCTGTTTTCTCTTAGCATTCCCCAAGCTACTTAAAGTGCTTGAATATTTTTCTACCCCCTTTTCACAGGGCCCCACTGACATGCTCCATAGCCACCACCCCAGGAAAGGTTCCAAGCTATTTGAGGCAATTTTGAAAATTCAAGTCAATCAGAAAATGATAGCTGATTTCACAGCTTTCACAAGCAAATTCCATTATAGGTGAAATGCTGCTTGAACAGCTCATTCACTCTGCTGTTGAGGATTCTCTTAAGTGACCAGGCTAATGGGAAGATGGCTCACATGGACAGTCTTACAAGAATTAATGTGGACTTGAGTGGGTTTACTAAAGAGACCTTTGCATACTTCTGAAAGGAAGCAGGATGTCTACAAGGAGGCTGGGTTGTTCCAGCCTGGGATGCTCCTTCCTTAACTACTAACTTCTCTGCTTTCCATCTGTATGTAAGGTGGGTTTTAGTATATAAGGTGGATTTTGTGATTCTTTTTTAGATAATATCTCCCAGGGTCATAGTTCCCAGGACCCATGGTCATAACAATCTACGTACTGGGCTCATGACTTGTAAACAATCTCACTACTCTTGCGCATCATATAATCTTAAAATAACGTAAACGTTTGAGTTAAGCTGGTAAACAACACTGTATGCGCTATGCTATCACCATGATATTAAATTAACTCACACTTGTGAGGCTATTGTTGGCAAATTCCCTTCTTTGTGGGCTCCTCTATAAATCAAGTGGGCACTGGTCAGTAAATGAGGAATAAGAATACACAAGGGAATGTGTATGTGGCCCCTGGTCAGGTTTAGTGGGGAGAATGTGGAAGCCGGAATGCTGTTCACGTCTTGGTCAGCCCTCTTAGAAATTTAGGAGATCCTATAGGGGTTGGAACTTCCATTCTCTCCCAACGCTGCAAGAAGTGTAATTAGGGGATGCTGTAGGAACTGTGCTCCTATCATCAGCAATACCCATGAAAATAACAAAGTAAAGTAATTAGCCCTTATTATGTCTCCGATGCTGTCCTGGCTACCCAGATCAAGAGTAAACCTACTAGGAAAGCTCCTGTGTGCTCCCCCACCCTACAACTGGCATAATTGGTATCTCCTGGGTTATCCCTCCTCTTATGTAATCTTTTACAGGGGGATTTTCTCAAACCCTCTTAAGTCTAGTGTCTTTCTTTTGTTATTTCTTATTTGTCCTGTATGCAGCTTGTTTTATACATATTCATGTGTATGTTGTCTCCCCCATTAGATCATAAGCTCCTTGAGGGCAGGACCATCTTTTGCTTCCTTTTCATCCCCAGTCCTTAGGACAAAACTTAGAATGTGGTTATTGTTAATCAGAGTTTATTGATTGATCATCAGGTAATATACTGCATATCACTGGAGGTCTTAAAGTAGAGATAGGATGGCCATTCATGAGGGATTGCCGTAAAGGGGATTCCAGTTCAGACATAAAAAGGCTACATAGTTCTTTCCATTGTAGCCACAAAGTTAAATTAAGGAGATCCTCACCTTGTGGGGGATGGCTGAACACATATGGCTGTGATTATTGCACCACAAGAAATGGTGAAAAGGACAGTGAGAAAAAACTGGGAAGACTTTTATGAATTAATGCAGAGTTAAATGAACAGAACTAGGAGAACAATTTATACAATGATAGCGATACTATAAAGAAAAATAACTTTTAAAGACTTTGGAATTCTGATCAATGCAATGATAAACTACAACGCCAGAGGATGGAAGATGAAGCCTGCTACCCACTTCCTTCCAGGGAAGTGTTAGAAACAGGAATCAGAATGAGGCATGGCCAGGGTGGGGATTTGTTTTACTGGACTGTGCATGTTTGTTTGGAAGGTTTTAATTTGTTTCTTTTAATTGTACAATTGGGAGAGTAGAAGTAGGAGGGCCAGATAAGTGTATATAAAGAAGCAAATAAAATGTTGTCTAATGCCTTAAAAAAATGGACTATATGTCCACCCAGATTTCTTCCTTGGAAGCTGGGATTGCTTCATTCTTTGCTTTTGTTTTTTCAGTGCCTAGCACAGTGTCTGCCACGATCAGTGTTGGTAGGTTTAAAAAAAATGGAAGCATAGTCAGCTTATAGATATATATACATGCACACATATACACACATGTATATGTATATGTGTATGTATATATGTGTGCATATGTGTGTATATATGTGTGTGTGTGTATATGTATGTATACAGAGAGAGAGAGAGAGAGAGAGAGAGAGAGAGAGAGAGAGAGGGAAGGAAGGAGGGAGAATGAATTGCTATTTCATTCCCTGGCTGGCTGTACTCCTGACTCTCTGGATTTTGCCACCGTGACTCAGCTCACCTTTTTAGCCAGGTACTACCCTCATCCCCTAGGGCTTTCTCACCATGGGGCATCCCATCACTTTACTGACCCCTTCTTCCTACTGTGGAGTTTGCTGGGTTGGGGAACTCCACTATGAGACTTCAGGCTGGCCAAGCTTCATTTTCCTCCAGCTGTGCTTCTGACCATCCAGATTTTGCCACCATTCCTGTGTGCTGATACCTGCCCTCTCCCTCTACCCTTCACCCCACCAGCTCTATTTTATGTTGTATTCGTCCATTAGAAAATAAGCTCTGTGAGGCCAGGAATTGCCTCTCCTTTTGCTTGTACTTGTACTTTCAGCACTTAGAACAGTACCTGACACATAATAATCACTGAATAAATGCTGGTGCCTGCCTGTTCCATAGAGTCTGCTGGATCTATTCCAGAAGGAGAAGGGAATCATTGAACTAAACAATTAAAACAAATCATTGTCTCTAAACAATCGAGTTGAGATGGGCAATATTCTGTTCTCATTTCCTTTCTGGCTCCGGGGTGTTTGTATTGGATGGCACTGCTCTCACTCTTGATTTCCTTAGCTGTTTTTGGCTCTGGGCTTGCCTCAGCACAGCAAGGAAAACAGTTATCCAGAAGCTTATTTTTATCTCCTTGATGAGTTTTAAATCTTAATGTTCTTCTTGGTAAATGGCTGCTGCCTGACAAACTGCTCTCTATCATCAGGCTTCCTCCAGCACTGATACTTATTCTTTTCTATTGACTCAGCTTGGGTTCCTTTCTAAAATCCTGCATCCACTGAAAGCTTTCTCTCCACCCAAGAACCATGCATCTAGTTGTGCCTGAGTACATTGGGCTAGGAAATGGTTTTGTCCTTGAGGTGGTGAAAGCTCTTCTGTCTGTAGAGAGAACCTAGATTGTCCAGAAAAGAAGGGAGAGACATAGTGGTTCAGTGAATCAGGTGTTGCAGCTGGGGTCTAGACATAGGTTTTACTCTTAGCGGGTTTTTTATTTTGGACTTACTTTGTAGTAAAGTGGAGAGTTCTGTGACTCTAGGGACAGAAGATCTGCCTTAAAAACTCACCTCCAGTGCTGTTACTTAAGTGATCTTAAGCCTTACTACTTAAAGCCAATGAATGTCCCTGCCTTCAGCATCCTCACCCGTAAAAGAGGACATTGTTCTGAATGGCCTCCATGATCCCTTTGAGCTACAGATCTATGACGCTATGAACATTTGCCCCATTATTATTTATCTGCAAAATGATTTATGCTCCCCCCTTAGCTTTTTTCGTGAAGGTTTTTGTGAATGGTACCTTGGTGTAAGGGTCAGTGGATAGAGTTCTAGGTTTAGAGTAAGGATGACTTGGGTTCTAATTCTACTTCATATGCTTACTAGCTGAGCAATCTCTCAGCCTGCGTTTGCTCCTTTGTTATAAAGGGAGGAGGGGTACAGATAGATGGGGCAGAAGAGAGAGTCTTGGACCCAAAGTCAGGAAGACTCATCTTCATGAATTCAAATCCAGCTTTGGACACTTACTAGCTGTGTGACCCTAGGCAAGTCACTTAACCCTGTTTGCCTCAGTTTCCTGGAGAATGAAATGGCAAACCACTCCAGTATCTTTGCCAGGAAAACCTCAAATGGGGTCATGAAGTGTTGGGTATGACTCAGCAACAAAAATGGGTTAATGGTGTCTATAACATTTAACTCACACAGTTGTTATCGATGTTCACTTCTGGTAGTTTATTCTGACTGGGACACTTACTCTTGGAATAATAAATATGTGCCCTGGGCACCTTGGAGGACACATATACTCTGTGGAAGTGGATAGGGCCAAGACCTCTCCTCACTCCATAGGATGACCACTGTTATATGGGGATCAAAGGACATAAGGTGGGCAAAACTCTGTGTAAACCTTATAGCACAAGGAGATCTGAGAGTTACAAAGAAGATTAAAACTGTTCCTACCATCATGGAACTTTATAGTTGAATAGATTTAAAAAAAAAGGGGGTCTTCAAATTAAATCCACTGTATGTATTTAAAAAAAATTCTTCTTATTCAAAACATGGAATCAGGAAGACTCATCTTCCTGACTTCAAATATAGCCTCAGACACTTACTAGCTGTGTGACCCTGGGTAAGTCACTTAATCCTGCCTCAGTTTCCTCACCTATAAAATGACCTGGAGAAGGAAATCACAAATCACTCCAGCGTCTCTGCCAAGAAAACTCTAAACTAGGTCATGAAGAGTTTGATATAACTAAAAAGCAACTGAACACATTCATTCAAAGCAACAACCATTACCCCACATACAAATCAAAGTAGCTTGTTGGTATTTGGGAAATGCACTGCAGTGAGTAGGGAAGTATATGAGGTGTTTCATTCACTTGGGTTTTTGGAAGTATAATCCACGGCTCTTTCAAGTCATATTTGGTTAAAATCACACCTCTGACATACAGGCTTTGTGACTAGGAACAAGTCCTGGCTAAAATTTTGCCTTCTACAAGAAGCCTCTAATGTCTTCCCTCTGTGGATTACTTCCAAAGTACGCTATGTATCTCGGTTCTGTACAGGTCTTGTTTGTGCACAGTTGTTCCCATATTGTCTCCCCAGGTAGAGCAGGAACTGTCTTTTGTTTTTCTTTGTATCCTTAGTCCTGCAAAGTGTCTGGCATATAGTAGGCACTTAATAAATGTTTATTGACTGATTGATTTGCTGAAAAAATCACTCAGATTCTCACTGATCTTGGTAACTCTATAAGATGATAAATTACAAAGGAGTTGCTAATCTGCATTGGTGGAGGAAGTTTCTATATAAGGGATGTTCCCCGCTCAAGTTATTAATAATAACAGGTTAAGACACTTTCAAAAATCTGTGGCATATTTCCTTATGAAACAAGTTAGGGAGTTGTTGTAGTTTGGATTTCTGTGGGATAAGTGTTACTTTCAGTGCAAGTGGCTGAAAGGCTCAAAAATTCTGAAAATTTAGCTTCTTTCTATTAGTACAAATGAACATTTTTTTCTTTTTAGCATTTAAAATGTGGATTTGCAGTTCTTTCTTTGTATCATTGCTCTCTTTTCACAAAGAAGAATGGACTGTCTTGAAAGGGGACTGGTTTCTCTTCCTTGGAGGTCTCCAAGCAAAGAGTGGATGACCACTTATAGCTGGAATTACTTTTGGGAATAACTTGAGGAAGATGGCTACCCAAATCCCTTCCCTCACTGAAGTTCTTACAGGTACTGGCACTAAACGAGTCACACAAAGTCACTGATAACATGGAAACTAGGGGAAACGAGGGAACTTTCCATGTAACAAGACCTGCCTTATGAAATAAAAAGCTTTGTGTAAAAACTTGTCTCTCTGAGTTACATGAAAATGAGGTTGTTGAGCAGTAAAAAGGCAGGAAGGACCCAAGCTATTCCCCCCCACCCTTAGAATTAATGAACACAACTCCAATGAGCTGGAGTAATTGGATCTATAGAAACCACAGAATTAAAGGAGGACTTGACAAGAGGTCAGCCTATAACTAACAGCTGAGCTATAGCTGTCATGAGGCTATCACACCTTTAATCCAGGAGAGAAACAATGGCACACACAGTCTCTGAGGTGAATTTCCTACCTTTATTAGCTTGCCCCCTTGGCAGAAGTGACATTTTCCTGGGGCACATTTCCTTCCTTCCCCTGCCCTCACTCTTTCCTGGGAGAGCAGCCTCACCCCTAAATTCCATGCTTCTCTCCAGCAATTTAGAAACCTTTTTGTGTCTTGAGGTACCCCAGGTGAAGCTGTCCCTGCCCTCGCCAATTCAACCACCACTTATTCCAGGTACAAAAATTGCTATTTATGTGTGCAGCTAACAGACATAGGAGGAAGACCACCGGCTTTCTCTTGATTCTTAGCTGTACCTTTGTCTATGTTGCTTCAGCCTAAGATCGGCAATATAAAACATGGAAGAGACTTGGCTCACTTGAAAAGAGGAAGGAGGAAGGGATTTTCTCCCATAATGCTCCACAGCTATTGTTCAGTTCTGTCCTCCTACACAGCTTGTTATACTTGGAGCTTCTGGGAGACAAATTAGTTCAATCCAGTACAAGCGAGGTGGGTTTACACTGGAGTCTGGAACAGAAAGTCCTTTCATATGAAAATTGTCTCATAAAAATTCCACTCAGTAAAGCAAAATTAAAATCATATTTGCATCTCCATAGTGAAAGAGGGTAAATTTACTCTATTGGGTAAATAAGTCATAAAGTTGTAATAAATGGAGGAAATAGTCAATTCACAAGTTCAGCTAAGGATTAGGACTGATTTTTCTTGAATCTGACCATGTCAGCACAAAACAGATACTTTTTATAACTGTATTTAAATAGAATTGGTCTCCATTGTAATCCCACATATCTAATTTTGTATATTTAAAAACATTAGTCTGCGAAGGGATCCACTGGCTTCACTACACTGTCAAAGGGATCCATAACACACAAAAAAGTGATGAGCCTGTACCATAGACTTTCTGATAACCAGGGGCTGAAAGCTTCTTGCTTATTCTTTAATATTTCAGGAATACCAATGGACTGCTGCTCAACCTGTCCCTCTCTTGTCTCAATACATACAAAGTGCAACTTTTCTAATCACACATTTATTTTAATAATTTTTTTGATAACTTCCTGTATGCAGATCACTGTTGGTAATGTGCTAGAGCTTACTTAAACTCATCATGCATCTTTCCATTGCTTATCTGCCATTTTAATTCTTGGGGAATTGTGGTATTCCATGATTGACAGCCATAAAGTATCTGTCAAAAAATATTGGCATGTTGATAGCAAACAAGGCATTAAACAGGAAAAAGATATTTAATAAAGGTATTTACCATTGTCACAGAAGATATTCTGTGTAAGGTCCAATCAAAGGAAAGATTTATTGATGATGAGGTTCTCTAAATGTTCCTGTTCATAGATGAAATCATATTTACTACACTGGACTTAGTGATACGACAAAAAATTGTTGTTGTTCAGTCATTTTAGTCATGTCCAACTCTTTATGACTCCGTTTAGGGTTTTCTTGGCAAAGACACTGGAGAGTTTGCCATTTCCTGCTCTAGATCATTTTACAGAGGAACAAACTGAGGTAAACAGGTTTAGGTGACTTGCCCAGGGTCACACAGCTAGTAAGTGCCAGAGGTGGGATTTGAACTCACGAAGATTGAATCTTCTTGACTCCAAGTCTATATCTGCTGTACCACCTAGCTGCCCAAATACCACCTTAGAGTATTTAGTAAACTGAGAGACCTCTTATAAGATTTTTCTCATTTCCCTTTCAATAAAAACCCCTCTAGTCTCATAGGCTTTGGTAATCATCTATATTCTGGATGTACAATCTGTTCACAGAGTATCATATAAGGTAAAGATGTATTTAAGTACTTCAGCCATTTATCAGAGTGAGTAAAGCACTGTCAGTGTTACCTCAATTGTAATTTTTGATTTCTCAATTCTGGAAACATAGGTCCTCTATTTTAGATCTCTCAGGACGACAATTGAAGTTTCTCAAGACTTCTCTGTAGGATACCGTCTCCACAGGATGAGCTAAAGTCAGTTTTCTAAAGAAATTTTCTTCAGCTTTTTCTAAAATGGCAGTTTACTTCTTCAATTTCTCATGAAAGAAATTTTCTTAGTTCTTCTCTATAACCCTACAGGCTCCAGGCAGGACAATGGCTCTTCAATTGACAATTAAATTGTAACTTTCCCTAAAGTTCTATTCCCTTTTAAAGATACATTGATGGTATTGGACAGCCTCTGTGGGAAGGGCTATTGAAAAGGAGTCACATGCATAAAATGCTTTGTGACCCTTAAAATGTTATATAGATGTCAGCTGTTACATCTATTGGATTATTGGAGAAACATCTGTGAGGGATGTTTGAATTCAGACCTAATGACTTTCAAGTCTGATGTCCCTTGCTCTCAAGCTGCTGGGCAGGTGATTTCTTGAATGACCACTTTTCATAATTTAGAAGGTTGGCAAAACATTCCCCAATTGTCTTTCAAGGACCATATGCTGTTCTGGGAAAACTGGGTGGAGTTATTCGAATTACCAAGGGCTGCTTCCAAACATGCCTAGAAGAACAGAAAGGAGGAAGGTGGATGTTCCCTAGGCATTACTGTGCTGTTGCTTATCCTTCATTCTCAAAGGGGACCATGACATCAGAAAGGCGAGGTCATGACTTGCAAGCGAATTGGATTTAAATGAGGCAGTGCTGTACAAAGTCACCAGCATCACTCTCTCCTCTGGAGTCATCTGAACCTAGAGGCAAGATATAGATTGGGAGACTGGAGATAGCCGATGGAGTGCGAGACCTTGGCCTTTTCTTTAAATTTTTTCATTATTTAATTTAATTTTTTATTTATTTTTAAATGTCCTACAATCACTTCCTTAAAATTAAGATTTTATCCCCCCTCCCCGACACCTTCCCCCACTACTCCTCTCCCTCCCCATGACAACATACAATTCTGTATAGGCTCTACATATACTTTCCTACTGAGCACATTTTCACTATAGTCATGCTATGTAGTCGCACTAAAATAAATGGAAAAAATTATGTAACAAATCAAAACATAATACACTAAAACACACACACACACAAACACGATCTGCTACATTCTGCGAATGACTTCCATAATTCTCTCTCTGAGTGTGGAAGACATTTTGCCTTAGAAAATCGTCATTGGGATTTTTTTTTTCAGTAAGTTCTTGTGTTATTACAAAGTTCCAAGTCTACTAGAAAAAACTCTCACACGCCGTATACCTTGTCCTTTTTAAGCTAAGATCCTTAACAGGTTTCAGCTTGACTGAGGCAATGCCATTCAGTGATCAAGACTAGGTTAAAAATGAGGTAAATGATCTCTTTTACCCAGTTAAAAAATCAATCTGGGAGGGGAAGACACTCAAGGTTTCTGGCCAAAACAAGAACAGTAGCTGTTTGCCTCACTCTGAACCATTAGAGCTCAACTAAAGACCAAACGAGGCTTGGGTTGGGACTGATTGTTGGCCAATGAATGAGAGTCAGAGAAATGCAAGAATGGAAAGAGGAGAGAAAATCCTCACTCTTACCACATTATTGTCTCACTTCCGATTTTAATCATTCATTTTTCTTTTCAGAATACTCCCTACTCCATTTATTTTGCATAAGTTAGTGATGAAAATTCTGTGTGGACTTATTACATGCCTCCATTAGCCTTTTGGTCATCTACTCTGATTGTTCAGGGATTGTACTGCTCAAAGGTATACAACCATATAGCATCACTAAAAGAATATTTATGTAAAATTTTTTTGTGTGTGGTGGGTATATTTATGTTTGTGTATGAGAATACATGCACCTAATGACCTATGACTATATGTGTGCATTCCAGGATATAACTTGAGATAGTTAAAAAGTACTACTTAACTTCCTGAATGTGGTTCAACCTTTTCTGTTTTCCCCTATTAAATTCTGGGGTCCATATCATTTCCATCTACACAGCATTTGTTCAAGATAGACATATTGCTATACTAATTCAATCAACTGTCCAATTACATGCCATAGTTTGGACAATAAATATTTTTCCCCCATCCATTTGGTTTTTCATATATAAGTTGTTAGCCAAAATTCTTTTAAGTAACCATGCATATCATTGAGGAAGTCTTGAAATGTTCTGGGACTTGAGGAAGTGAGCATAACATTTTTCCTAAACAGGAATAGCTAGAAGACCTCACAATCTTTAGGGAATTTCTCTTCTTTGGATCTTCCTATTCTATGCCTTGCTTAACATAATTAATCTGAGAGCCATGGAACAGAGATACATCAATAGTTGCATTTTAAGTGCTTAGATGGCATTGAATTTAATATCATTTTTGGACCTTGCTAAGGGCCAGAGCCTGATTTCATCCATCAGAAGAAGAGCCTGGACCTTACAGACTTTTTGCTTTCTAAGTAAACTCAGAGAATACCTCTTCCTATGTCAACAAAGCCAGATTGGACTGACTTAAGTGCATTCTCTCCTCTAGTTAAGGATGAGACCCTTAACCTGAGGTACTATATTGAAGAATGGAACTTCTTCTGAATCTTAATATTTTGTGGACATATACTATGTTATGGCATGTTAATAGTAAAGAAAACACAGATATCCTGGGTTGTAATTTCAATGAACACTTTGTCAACTTTCTTATTTTATTTACCACCTGTTCTATTAAGAAAATTCCTTTCTCATAATATGGTTAATTATATATGGAGATCATAAATTTGAGTGACACAGACATGCTGAGTTGGGATTGTTCTAAAACATATTTATGCCTGGTCAGTCTTTTACCAGACAGTCAGAATTTACATTTTGACTTCTTGTAAGTACAAGCTCCCTAGCTTCGGCTAGCTTTAAGGGAATAAACAATATGAGTTTACATATCAACTAGCCAGTTAGCCTCTTTAGTTAAACTTTCTGGTCAACAGCAGCCACTCACTGACCGAAAAGCCATCACATCCAGTCACACCCAGTTTATTCAGCAAAATGGATCTGGGTCTGGGCATTATTATGCTGGTACTCGTGGTTTGTGCATTTTCTGTTGTGTGGCATTGCTGAGTAAGTGTTGAGCTGGCTGATTTTAAAAGAGTTAAGGACTTTTTATGCTCTGACTTGTCAAAATTATATCTATTTCTGGATTTACTCAATGAAAAATTAGCTCTGAGCCCCTACCTACTGACTTTCTTGAACATGCTGGAGTTCAGTAAGTCCTAGCCATTTGAGTTTAGCAAAATGGCATTGCCTCTTCACAGAAGCAGAGAAACATGCTTGGATACTACAAACGGTTGTTTTTGTTCCTACCACAGAATTGAACAGCAAATAAACAGTCTACCACTATAAAACATTGCATAATAAACAAGTGGTTGCATGTCTTCTGTTCTCTGATCCTAAGATCTAAGACATAGAATTGATCTGGACTCATATGTTTTAGGAAGTCTTAATTTGAATTCTGCCTTGCGCAGGCAAAGGAATGTAAAAAATAGTTTGTTCTTTAAAAAATTAAAAAAATTATGAACTTAAATACTAACGCATGTTCATATCTTAATATACAGAGAAAAACAGAAAAGAAGATTGTATACACACACGCACATATATATGAATGAAATTGTGAATTTGTTATGTAGATCTTAAAACAGTAGTTTCCATAGTAGGTTTGATCCTCACACCCAGCAGAAAGTCAGCCATCAGATGGAGATGCAAAAACTTTAGACTTGGGATTTCAGCTCCGCCTGGGTCATGGAACTCAGCTGGTGTGAATTAAGAAAGTTTCTGCTTTCCTGTTTTAAGTCATCTGGATGGGACCCTTTGAAGGAAGAAAGGAAAGAAGCAATTATTAAGCACCTATTATATACCAGGTGCAGTACTAAGCACTTTATAAATATCTCACTTAATCCTCATAAGAACCCTTTGACAGCTTCTAACCTTGATTAATTCATCACAGAGTTGGTTGAGTGGACTCAGTGGCTGGTCTTGGCAAGGAGAAGCCTGATACCATCTTGCTGCCTTGATATCCCTCTCTGACTTTGACCTTGACTTCAGAGTTGCATCACCTTACTTTCAATGACTACCTCTTTTCTTGGTACCTAATCCAAAGCCCTTGTGACCTGGGGCAGCAGAGAAGGGGAAGGGTAGCTATATGGTGATATAAGTATACATTTATAAAAGAACCTTGAGTGATTTTAATATACACATAAAAGACTCCTTGTTGAATGGCAGACTCTATGCTTTGCTATATTTTTTCAAAATTTTTTTAATAATCAGGCAATAGTAAACACAGTATCTTCTTCGAAATTTTCAATTAAACGATAATAAAGATGAGTTGTAGAATCATTTGCAAAAACCTACTTGTTCCTTTCTCAATATTTTAATTACTTTGATGTTTATGTAGATAATTATCATAAAGACCCGAACTGAAAATAAAAATTAAAAAATAAAAGAGGGACTTTTGCAACAATGAGCGCACTTGAATCATCGAAAGTATTATTCCGTTTCTGGAAAGTGATCCAATCTCTCTTCTTTCTCTCTAGTTCTGAATGCAGCTCATTGTCAGTCTCCAACATCTGCCCAAGATATTCTAATTCAAGGAGCTGTCTTCCAGTTTCATCTGAAAATGCTTTGGGGATGATCTTGCTTAATTGGGTTTTCATGATATGCTTCTGTTGTATTATTTTTCTTTAAGCTACTTTTCACTGTTTTGTGAGAAATTATTGCATGTAATCACCAACCAACCTCCATAAAATTAACATCAAGGATATCACTGGGCAAACCGTATGACTGGAAAAGTAGGTCAGTCAGTCGTGTAGGCAGACGGGACAACCAAAGAACGGCTGGAGCGTTCCGTTGGTATCCACACAAGTAAGAGATGTAGTGGAAGGCTTTCAGCAAACTGGGCGTGAAGGGTGATTTTGTTTAGGTGTGGGCTGGATTAGAGATCTCTGAGATCCCTTGCAAACTGGAGAGTCTATCATTCTGAGTCATCTTCCTTTAGCTTTAGCTCTTCTTTCTTCTCCTTCTTTTTAAGACTTCCCAAATTTTCTCTCACTAGGTCCAATTTTTGATTTCGACTCTACTTCACAACTTATTTTTGTGGTTTTTATTACCAAACATTTCACATGCAAACCCTTCTTTCTACTCACATAACCGTCTCCCTAGTTCAGGTCTTCATAACTACATGCCGGAAATGTTTAATAACCTTTTCATGGGATTTCCTGCCTCAAGTTACTCCCTTAGTCCAATGTAATCTCCACAGAGCTGCCAACGATTTTCCTGAAGTATCCTTTCTATTTATCCACCTACCTATTTCTCTATCTCTATTTCTATCATCTATTAATTTGTTTATCTCTAGCATATCTATCTACCTAGCCTTCCATTTCTATGATCTCTATCTACCTGTCTATCTCTATTCTTTCTATTTACCTACCTACCCCTCTATCTCTATTTCTATCCATCCATCTATCCATCCATCACCTATCTATCCATCACCTCTCTATTCATCTCTCTATCTGTCTGTCTGTCTGTCTGTCTACCTACCTACCTTTCTCTATTTATATATCTCTATCTTTCTCTTTATCTCTGTCCTTTCTGTCTACCTACCCATCTATGTTTTTCCATGTATCTATCTATCTATCTATCTCTATCTCCATAATTTCTCTTTTGATCTATTGTTCTCTCTCTCAGCCCCTCTCCCTCCCTGTTTGCTCATCCTCCTTTCTAACAGGTATCATAGTGCCTTGCACAGAGTAGGCATTTAATAAATGCTTATTACATGAATCAATGATATGGTTAACAGGGGTCTAAATTTAAAAACACTGAGAAATATTTCTAAAAAAATTAGGTTGAGCACTGCTTCTGGAAGGAGAGAAGGGGGTTTCTGTTTGTCTATTTTCCCTTGAAAATAAAAAAGCCAGATCAGCTGTCCAGTGCAAACCTGACTCAGGAAAATGATTTATTGCCCTGGTCTTCTTCAGGAAGGAGTTAATTATCTAAGGCTCTGGGGATGTTTTTGTTTTCCACTTAGGTGCAATTCAATTTAACAAATACTCATCAAACACCTACTGCCTGCAAGGCACCATAGTGAATGCCAGGGATGTGAAGATGAAAAATAGCCCAGTCCCTGCCCTCAGGGAGCTTGGAACAGAACAGGCTGGATTTCTTCTCATCTTGTTGGCCAGTTTTCTCTTCCCAAGGGCTATTTGAGAGGTCACTGAAGAATAGTCAGAGGCAGGGGAAGCCTGGCTGCCTGAGAGGGTCATTATTTTCATCTGAGAGATGAAAAATTTCCGGGTGTGAGTCCTAGAGATAATTCAATAGAGTGATAGTGTTTTCCAGGAGTACAGGGAGAGAGTGAGTTTCAGGAGAGCTCAGCCATGATACGTAGATAGAACGTATTGTTTGGGGCAGCTCCAGGTGCAGTGTGGGCAGGGGAGGCTAGATGTTCCTAGAACGGTCATTCTTGTGAAACTCCCTGGACTCTGCACATCCTCCCATCAAGATACCCTAACATTTCATTCTTATTGCAGTTATTTAATCTAATCAATGTATGAAAGTATAATTGATTTTTCTCCTGTAGGAGGAACACAGAAAAACAATGCCGTAATTCTGTATGTCCCTATTCTATAGTGACAGCCTGTCATCTTCTCTAATTTACCAGAGATTATGAGTAGACAATGTTCGGAGGAGGAATGTCGTTGCCTGGTAACCATCTTTTTAAACTTTCTTAAATGTAATTGCCTCTGTGCCAGGAAAACATTGATCAGCTTAATTTCTTTTGATTCAAATGCATCACATTTACATTTAACTTCTCCAAGCACTTTACAATAAATAAAATGCTAGCTCATTTCGGGTACCGGATGATTTGGTATTCAAGTTGTGTTAAGGTAAGCCACCTTTAGTATAACCATTATCCTGGTTAGAACAAATTGTTACTTTCAAATGGTTAACCTGACTTTGGCATTTTTTACATTTTTTTTCCTGGAGCTTTTCAAAGTTAAGGGAGGAAATTATGAGGGGGAATGAAAATGGCTAATTTCATCTGGAATGATTCCAAATGCTAACAGCTCCATTTTCTGACCCTTGGGTCAGAAGCTTGGTGGTGGTTGTCAACCCTCAGCAGCTTTTCCTGTGAATTTATGTTCCAGAAGGAGAGATTTTTGTCTCAATTTTAACTCGCTTCAACAAGCACCTAGGATGGGTCAGGCACTAGAGCTTATTTTTTTAATCAGACCTATGATTTTATTGGTATAGGGAGCTGAGGAACAGCCTCTACTAGTGGAGATGGAGGCTTGCTTTGCAAATCATAATGTTAGAGAGATGCCTGAAGTACTAAGAGATTAAGTGACTGGCCCAGGTTACACAAACAGAGGCAAGGCTTGAACTCAGGTCTTCCTGACTCCAAAGTAAACTTGCTATTCATGTTGCCCTTTGATATGGAGATACAAAGACAAAAATGAAACAGTCCCTGACTTCCAAGAGGCATTCTGCAGTCTATTATCTACAACATATATACAGATAAGTAGATATAAATGTTTAGATGTTAATTTTGGGGGGTTGTTAGGTGGCACAGTGGAGAGAGTACTGGACCTGGAGTCAGGAAGACTCATCTTCATGACTTCACATTTGGCCTCAGACATTGGCTGTGTGACCCTGGGCAAGTCCCTTAACCTTTTCTACCTCAGTTTTCTCATCTGTAAAGTGAGGAAGAAGGAAATGGCAAGCCACTCCAGGATCTTTGCCAAGAAAACCCCAAATGGGGTCATGAAACGTCAGACATGACTGAAAAAATGACTGCATAACAAAAAGATACAAATTTTTACAAATTGAGTACAAAGTAATGTTTCTTTTTTCTTTCAGTAGGGGGAGATAGCAGTGATAACTGAGAGATCAGGAGAGGTGTCTTGTAGAGAGTGGTATTTGGACTGAGCTTTAAGGAAAGCTATGCATTCCAAAAGGCAGAAGTGAGTAGGAAGAGTATTACAGGCATGGGGCAATACCCTATAGTAAAGGAGCAGAGATGAAGGGTGGAATGCTGAATTCAGGGAGCAATGGTACTGTACACCAATTAGGATGAAACATAGAGTGTATAACGGTGAGTAATAGAATGTAAGTCTGGAAAAATGGTTGGGAATGAGATTGCAAAGAACTTTAAATGGTTTAAAAAACTATAAACAGAATATTAAAAACACATTTGTGTTTGTATTTTTTCTTAAAGGCAATAAGGAGTCACTAAAGCTTCTTGACTCATTGAGTGGCATGGTCTGCTATATTCTGTGCTTTAGGAATATTCATTTGGAAGTTGTTTAGAGGACAGTTAGAGTGGCAAAAGATGGAAGGAGTACAGTTAAGAAGTCAATGCATGAACTTATTAATTAAGTCAATTATTATATTAATTGTAACTATATTATAACAATTAATTATTAATAATTATTTAAGGCATGAACTAAGGTACTGGCCATGTGACTAGAGAGAAATAAACAGATGCAAGAGATATGGAGTTGGCACCAATAAGACCCAACAACTTACTGGAGGATAAGGGAGAAAAAGAGTAGAGAATGATTGAAGTATTACATCTGGGTGGCTGACAAGATGGTGATGCACTTGATAAAAATAGGAAAATGAGGATGAGAAGTGGGTTTTTGGAAGAAGGAAAGATGAGTTCCATTATGCAACAAGTTCTACTTGTTAACTTTGAAATGCCAGGGAATAAAGATGTCTAGCAAGCAGTTGGAGATGCAGTCCTGGAGCTCAAGAAAGTGAGGAAGATTGTCTATTTAGATTTGGGAGTCATCTGCATAGAGATGATAATTGAATCCATGGGAGCTGATGAGATAAATACAGAGAAGACAGGAAGATCTAGGATGGAGGCCTGGGTGGAACATAAATTGTGATTCATCAAAGGATCCTGAAGGGAACAGTTAGAGAGACAGCATTAAAACCAACACTATGTTACAGCTACTATATAATAAGATGAAATCTTGGCATTCAATATTGTGAAAGGAGAAAAACGTTTATGATAAAGAATAACAGCCTGTAAGTGTACCTTTCCAGGAAATGAATATAATAGAAAACTTTTATACATTCCAGTGAAAAGACCATAACTGGGCAGAATCTTTGAAACAATCCAAGGAGATGAGAAACTTGGAAAAGTAAATACACTTGTATAGTTGGAAGGGGATAAGCTATGATCAAGTGTCTCTAAAATCTTCAGAGTTCACATAGGTAGCGAGAAAAAACATCAATGCAAGGCTTGGAAAGGGTGGTTTTGTCCTGCTTTGATAATTTTAAGAGAGGAAACAGAAGAGAGGGAAAAAGGAATACATTAGAGAAGAAATGAGGAAAGGAGAAAAATCTTATTTTTTATGCTTGGAGTGCCTCAGAAAAAGAGGATACAAATATGAAGTTAGTGTTGAGAGATGTGGGGATCTCATGAATCTCATTCTTTTCTAAACTTGGCAAAGGAGATTTAAAAACGTACACACATACACAAAATGTTTGATGTAGAAATTAAATGCATTGTATTTAACAGCAAAACCCGAAGGAATTAGAAAAGTAGAGAAGGGGATTTAAGAGGTTGGGTAGAGCTGCAAACAAACTTCAGTTTTCAATGTTGGATCATAAAAGGAGAGATAAAAAGAAAATATAAGAAACAGTGGCTGGAATCTGGGCTGGATAAAGAGAAGTAGAGGATGGGTGTGAGGTCACTTCAATTATAGATTACTTGTGTTGACTTATTGGGAAAGGAGGCAATAAGAATTTTTTTTAATAATTAAAGATATGGAGGAAATATGGAGAAAAATAAAATGAACATTCATAACCGTGGGTTGTCAACAGGATGAATACATAAAAAAGAGGAAGGTAGCAGGATGGATTAGAAAGCAAAATTCAACAATATGCTGCTGACAGGAAACACTGGTGAATCATAAGGATTCATCCCAAGTTAAAAATGAGGGAATAAATTAGAATTTATTTTTGCCTCAAATGAATTAAAAATAAAGCAAGGGTGGTATGATGTCAGACAATGCAACAGTAAATATAAAGATGATTTAAAGGGTTAAAGGGTGAAATTTAAACCCTTAAAACAAGGAAACTACATTATATTTAAAGGAGCTACAGATAATGAAATAATACAACTATTCTCTTGGTTTCTTTTCCTCCAGCTCACAAATTGCCTTTGCATCCAAGAGAAACTTCCACCTTGAGGACCCACTGTCCAGACTGGGCATTACCTACCTGGACCATTATTTCAAGAGGGGGCCAAACCATTCTTCTCTTCACTCCCAACTCCGTTCTCCAGAATTTTATAGAATCCAGGACCTTCAAATAGCTATATTTAATGATGTCTCTGATTTAAGTTGCTTTCAGTGTTTCATGGAAATCAATGAAGCACACAATCAGTCGTGTAATTAATTAGAGAAGTCAGTAGGATAAAGGCAATCCTTTTAGACTCACATAATTCTTTAAGGTTTGCAAAGTATTGTACATGTGTTATCTTACTTGATCCTCACAACAACCCTTGGAGGGTTATTCCCATTTGGGAATAAATGGGAAATTATTATTTTCCAGATGAGGAAACGGAAGCTAAAAAGTTTAAGGGACTTGCCCAGAGTCATACAGCTAGGAAGTATCTGAGACCAGGTTTGAACTCAGGAAGATGAGTCTTCCTGACTGTAGGCCTGGAACTCTATCCACTGCATCACCTAACTGCCCTAAGATTTCCTAAAAGTAGACCATGGACTTTAAAAAAATTCTCCACAGTGTATAGGTGGATATTTGGGGACATTTAGTGAAATTCTTGTTGAATTGAACTTCACAATTTTTAAATTCATAAATTTTAAAATCCTTCCTCATTCTTCCCTATTTTCTTTTTTACCTTATCAACTTCCTTCTCAATTTTATTATCTTTGAAAGAATCAAAGACTCAGCTAACCATGCGTATCAGACTTTAGGGAATTAGATACTACAAATGAGGTTCTGGAATCATCCCAGGTATTTCTGAGGGCCTCATTTGGCACTAGGACTGAGGAACTTGGAAATTCTGCCATAGGATCCATTAACTTGTTAGGTTTAAAGAAAAATATCTCAGTTGTTCCTCATCAATTTCTTGGTATAAAATAAAAACTCTTAACATTCACCATTTCTCCCCATGGGTTCTTAAGTATGTGGTAATTACATCTATCTATTTGCAATATGATTTTTATTTTTTATTTACTTTTAAATATTTTTTTTGTATTTATTTTTAGTTTTCAACATTCATTTCCAAATTTTTTTCCTATCTCTCCCTGCCCCACCCCAAGACACTGTGCATTCTGATTACCCCTACCCCCAATTGGCCCTCCCTTCTATCACACCCCTCCCTTCCCTTACACCCATCTTCTCTCTTTTCTTGTAGGGCAAGATAGATTTCTACACCCCATTACTTGTATTTCCCAGTTGCATGCAAAAAATGGTTCTCAATATTCGTTCCTAAAATGTTCTCCAGCTTCTCTCCCTTCCTCCCTCCCCACCTATTCCCACTGAGAAGGCTAGCAATTCAATATAGGCTATACATGCATGGTTATGCAAAAGACCTCCATAATAGTCATGTTGTGAAAGACTATATTTCCCTCCATCCTGTCATGCCCCTCATTTATTCTGTTCTCTCTTTTGACCTTGTCCCTCTCCAAAAGTTTACTTCTAATTACTTCATCCTCCCATTTGCCCTTTCTTCTATCATCCCCCCCACCCCACTTATTCCCTTCCCCCCTACTTTCCTGTAGTGTAAGATAGATTTTCATACCAAATTGAGTGTGCATGTTATTTCCTCCTTAAGCCAAATGTGATGAGAGTAAGTTTCACTTTTCCCTCTCACCCCTCCCTTTTCTCCTCCGCTGAACAAGATTTTTCTTGCCTCTTTTATGAGGGAAAATTTGCCCCATTCCATTTCTCCCTTTCTCCTCTCAATATATTCCTCTCTCACCCCTTAATTTTATTTATTTAGATATTATCCCTTCCTATTCAACTCACCCTGAGCCCTCTGTCTATATATAAAAATATATATATATATAGTTGATGTTACTGAGCCATGGTTACCTCTGAAAAAGAATAGAGAACAGAAGAACTGTACCAGGAATGGAAAACATGAACAAACATGATCCTACTTGGAAAAAATAAGTATTGGTTTAATTGAAGTGGAAAAGAGAAAGTTTGTTGATCCATCAAACTATAGCCAATTGCTTTGACCAGGATACCTGGAAAAAATCTAGAATTTATGATTAAGAAGATAGTTGGTGAATAGTTTGGGGAGTAGTTATCAGTAGGAACTGGTGCTTTTTTGACAGGCAATCTAAACTGGAATGCCCCAGATATCACATTTTCATATTTTAGCAGAGCATTTGACAAATTTACAGAGAATAAAATGGAGAAATTTGGGCTGGATTTGTAGCTAATTAAACAAATGACCAGACCCAAAGGTAAATAAACAATACGTAGACTTTTGAAAATCTAAAAGGAGATCTGTAGTGGAGTTCATCATTTATATTTGGTCCTTTTCTATTCAATAGTTTTTAAAATAAATGATTGGACAAAATTAAGAAACCATGCATGTAAAATTTGCAAATGACAAAAGGCTTGGAGTGATAGCTAAAATGATAGATTACAGAATCAAAATCCAAAAGCATTTTGACAAATGCGCTAAATCTGATAGATAACCTTGAATAGGAACAGAAGTAAAGTACTATACTTGGGTTCCAAAAATGAAGGACACAAGTAGGGTGTGGGGGCAGACATGACTAGACAACAGTTTTAGAGAAAAAGGTCTATAGAGCTTAGTGGATCATGAACTGAAAGTGAATCAATGATGTGATAAGGCAATCAAATATGTTAATGTGAGCATAATTTGTATAATTAAAGGATATTGTCCAAAATGAGGAAAGGGATGGTTCTGTGCCATATTCACAAGATATCTGGGGTTTTTGATTCATTTGTAAGTAACACAATTTGGGAAGTTGGGGCATGATCAGAGTGAGAGACTAAAGACCATGCCAAATGCAGATATGTCCAAGAAACTGGAGATTTTTAATCTGAAGAAGAGACATGGAGGAGGCAGGAGAAGTCTGCAAGCGTTGGAAAGGTTGTCATGAGACAAGTATAGAAGCACTATATGGAATTCGTAGGAATGATTCTAGCGTGAAATATAAAGAAAATATTTGAAACAATGAAAGCTGCCCAAAAGTATACTAGGCCCTCTGCTGCATGTGCAGCGAGTTTCTTTTCTTTTTTTAAAAATGCATCATTTATTTATTTTTACCATTCTTTAAATTTTTTTTGAATTCTAAATTTCCTGCCTCCCACTTGTCCCTTCCTTACTGGTTGAGAAGGCAAGCAATATGACATCAATTATACGTGGAAATCATGCAAAATATATTTCCATATTAGCCATGTTGCAAAAAAGCAAGAAAAATAAAGTGGAAAAATTATGCTTTCCTTTACACTTAAGAGTTCCTTTGTTGTCATTGTTTCTTTCTTTTTCAAAGAAGATCATAACATCAGAGAAATGATGACATGACTTGCACTTGATTTTGTTTTGAGTGAGGAAGGGCTGTGCAGGTCACCAGCCTTTCTTTCTGGAGGTGGAAAACATATTTCATCATGAGTCTTTTGGAACTGTCTTGGATCGTTGTACTGATCTTCACAGTTGGTCATCCTTATAATATTGCTGGTATTATAGAAGATGATCTCCTGGTTATGCTCTTTGACTCTGCATCAATTCTTACAGGTTTTCCCAGGTTTTTTCTGGAACCATCCTGCTCATCATTTCTTATAGCACAATAATAGTATTCCATCACAATCATATGTCACAACTTGTTCAGTCATTCCCCAATGAACGGGCATCCCCTCAATTTCTAATTCTTTGCCACCACTAAAAGAGCTGCTATAAATATTTTTGTACGTGTGAATCTTTTTCCTTTTTCTTTGATCTTTTTGGGATATATACCTAGTAAGTGGTATTGCTGGATCAAAGGGTATGCACAGTTTTATAGCCTTTTGGCATAGTTTCAAATTGTTCTGCAGAATGCTTGGATCCATTCACAACTCCTCCAGCGGTGCTTTAGTGTCTCTGCTTTTCACATCCTCTCTAGTATCATTTTTCTTTTCTTTCATATTAGCCCATTTGATAGGTGTTAAGTGTTATTTCAGAGTTGTTTTGATGCGAGGAAGTGAGTTTCTTATTACTGGATGTCTTCAAGGCAGGGGGCTACATTGCCACCTATTGAGGATGTTGTAGAAGGAATTGTTGCTTTAGGTAAGGGCTGGACTAGACAACCTTTCAAATCCCTTTGGACTTAGAGATTCTGCTCTTCTAAATAAATTCAGCAAACATTTATTAAATACTTCCTAAGTGCAGTACTCTGTGGTGGACACTAGTAACAGTATGTGAAGATAAATAAGACAGACACACTGTCCTTATCCTTTTCAAGGATGGTTAGCTGGGAGTAGCTTCCTTTCCTAAAAAAATTAATTTATTTGTTTTCAGTTTTCTACAATCACTTCCATAAGTTTTAGATTTCTTTTCCCTTCCTCTTCTCTCCCTCCCCAAGATAGCATGCAATCTAATATGGGTTCTACACATACATTCTTGTTGGACACATTTTCACAATAGTCATGTTGCATAGAGGAATTAAAATGAATGGGATTGACCATGAGAAAAACCCAAACCAAACATAACACAAGAGAACGTATTCTGCTTCATTCTCTGCGTTCCACTTCCATAGTTCTTTCTCTGGATGTGGATTGTATTTTGCCTCAAGAGTCCTTTGGGAATGTTTTAGGTCCTTGCATTATTGTGAAGGGCTAAGTCTACTAGGAAAATGCCTCCCACACTGTTTTTGTTACTGTGTACAATGATCTGGTTCTGTTCCTTTCCCTCAGCATCAGTTCATATAAGTCCTTCCAGGTCTCTCTGAAGTCTTCCTGTCTATCATTTCTTATAGCACAATAGTATTCCATTATATTCATTCCCCAATTTATGGGTACCCCCTCAATTTCCAGTTCTTGACCATCACAAAGAGAGCTACTATAAATATTTTTGTACATAGGGGACCCTTTCCCATTTTTATGATTTCTTAGGGATACAGTCCCAGAAGTGGTATTGCTGGGTCATGCACTTTTTTGTAGCCCTTTGGGCATAATTCCAAATTGCTTTCCAGAATGATTGGATTAATTCACAGTTCCACCAAAAATGAATTAGTGTTCCAACTCTGGGAGTAGCTTCCTTGAAGAATGAAACATAAAACAGATGTTTGGACGAGGGAGAGAGGAGAAAAGAGGATAGAGAGATTCAGTTAGAGTACAGCCTTGGTCAGGGAAAAGGTGTTGTGATGGTCCTAGGTCAGCCACTGAAGATCTGAGAGAGGGCAGAGGGTTCTAAGGAGGGACTGTTGTTTCTTCTTCACCTTTGAAGGGAGCCAATTATATCACTGGGTGATGACTTGAGTTGTGAGTTAACTGGGTTTAAGTGAGGCAGAACTGCACAAAGTCATCAGCCTCGTTCTCTCTTCCTGTCATCAAAGTCCAGAGGTAAGACAAAAATCAGATGACGAATGATGGTCTGGGATGCATTGGATAACCTTGCTGTCTTTGACATCTGCGCAAGCTCTATGCACTCCGCAGAGCCTGCTTTATCCGGGATACTGAAATTGAAAGGGGAGATAGGTCAGGAACCAAAGACAAAATTGGTCTATTTCATAGTTTTGCTTTCATTTGCTCCCTCCCCACAAAAAGGATGAGAGAATTTCTCAGTAGACTCAAAAAAAAAAATACTAGTTATCAGACCTGAGATTCTCTTTTCACTTAATCCTTGTTAATCACTAGTTTATGAAAATAGAAAGTATTGAATTGGTGACATGATCTTCTTACCAGCGGTATAATTAGAGGATAACTTTATTATACTTTTGCCTACCTCTGCATTTGCTTCAACTGATTAAAAGTGAAAATGATTCAGCCGAATTTTTGGGACAAGTCATGTTTTCCAAAGTTTCAGTAATTTGATAAAAAAAAATCTCATCCACAAAGACAAGAACATTTTATATGAATTCTCACTGGTGTATTGATTTTCCTGACTGATATCCTGATGGTACTTGCCATGGGTCAGAGCCAAGAGTCTTCCTTGATTTAGGTTGATGTCACCCAGGAAAGGAAGAAAGGGAAGAAAGAGGGAAGAAAGAAAGAAGCATTTATTAAGAAAAACCAAGAAGATTGTGACTTCAAAGTATTCTCTTCCCCCACAAAGGAGTATTTAAATGCATTATATTAGTCTTAAAAACAATGAAATTATTTGCCAGGTATGGGAGGATCAGACAGGGAAGAGGTTCAGAAGAAAGTATCAATGTCCAGGTCAAAAATAAAACCAGTACCAGGATGAATATATGGGTTAAAGAACCAAAGAAGAGATGGGGTCCAGAAATCAGGAGAAATAATTTAATACTTGGAATAATAATAATAAATAGTTTAATACTAGGAATAATTCAATGAAGAGATCACACAGTTTGTCACTTCTTATACGTGCAGATGAGGCCAGTCTCTGCCTTTTAGCCTGACCGAATTGGTTCCAGTTGGACAGCTCCTGTCTTTTCTTTGTGTCTGAAGCGGTGGTCTTCTCCATGGTTGCAGATAGTTGAGCAGTGTTACTAGATTGACACAACAAAAGTTTGTTGAGTTTGCTTATAAAATCCTTGACACATTTAGGCTATATTGCATGAATTCTAGTTCAAGGGTCTTTTATACATTCACTTGATTTTACAGTTGACTTTTGTATATATTTTGTGTTTACTTATCTAGGTACATATTTTCCTTCATCCTCCAATGGAATAAAAGCTTCTTGAAGACAGAGCATCTTAGTTTTTGTCTCTACACCCCCAGCATCTAGCACAGTGCCAGCAGAAAAGTTGCCAATAGACAATTGTGGAATGAATGATCAATTGCAAAAAATAATATTAATGAGTATGCTATTAAGAATTTGACTTTCGTAATTGCATGAAAAATATAACTCATGCTTATTCAATGGTGACATTGGTCATAATGCATTGTAAAGGCTAGTCACTGCACTGTTTATGTTTTTATTCAATAAATGAAGTTCTTATGCTTACAAATGAAAGGAGTATTTCAGATTTTTTTTCAAATAACTCACTTAGTCCTGACAACATTAGAACCAGTCTGATTCTGCATGATACTTATGAAGCCCAGAAACCAAGTAAATCCTGCAGCACTTGTCAAGGTTCATTATGCAAAACAGTAGAGCACCATGTATAATTAAATCCTCTTGCCTTTGTGGTTGCAAAATTCTACCCACAAATGCAATCTACCAAAATCAAGATCTTTCAAAAAAAAAAAAGTAAAGTAAATGTAATGAAACAGCCTTACTTATTGGCCACACAGTAGGCCTTGGAGTTAGAAAGACCTTATTTAAGTCTTGCCTTTGAGATATACTTTCTGTATGATTTTTGAGCAAGTCATTTAACCCCTTAGTGCCCTCAAGCAATTCTATACATTGCATAAAAATTTTTAGTCTGTTTTAATAGAGGAAGTTTCCTTACCAGGAATTCCCTATGCAATGAAATTAAATGTGTGGGGAAATGTGCATCTGTAATGGTTTTCTTTTATACTCCACCATCTCTGCCCTGGCTGTTTTTGTCACTGTCATTAAGAATATTGAGCTCAGATTCCAAATGAAAGTGGAATTTCCTATAAATGATGAAGTCCTCTGAATGCACATTTGCAGATGACACTGCTGATTATGTTAAACTCCAGAACACTATAGAGTCTCCTAAATGAGATCTAAAATCATTGAAAAGAATTACCCAGCTGTCCACTCAGGAAAAATCAACTGGATGAAGAATTCTTGTTGCCCAGATTCAAATATATACAACCCATGGATCCTGTTCATTAGTACATATAATTTGGTCAGAAATCACCGATAAACAATGAGATGGGTCTAAAATTGCACAAGAAGAAGATAGTTATGCTATCTTTTATGGGGCACATTTGACACTTGGGATTAATCTTTTGGTTAAATTTTAAGTTCCAAACTGTTTCCCTCACTCTCTCCCAACATTGCACTAGAGAAGGCCACCATTTGACATAAATAACCATGCTATGCATACACCTATTTATGAAGGTGGATAGTGTGACTACAGTATCCTATAGTGGATACTCACAATCCATTCACAATTATTCTTCAAATTTTATTGCTATTATTTTATACAATGTTTTCTTGGTTCTGCTTATTTCACTCTTCAAGTCTTTCCATGTGCTTCTGAAATCAACCAGCTTATCATTTATTTACAGCACAGTAGTCTTTCATCACAATCATATGTGATCATTTTTTTTTAGCCATTCCGCAGTGGAAGGGCATCCCTTCGATTTCCAGTTCTTTGGTTTTTTTGACTTCTCTTTATTATCTGACAGTGTTGACCACCTTCTCAGCCTATATGCTTTTTCCTCCCCAGGTTTTTATGATGATGTTCTCCCTTTCTATTTGCCAGCTTCTATTTTTGCTAGACCATTATCTATTTCACAGTCACAAAGTATGAGTATTACTCCAACACTCTGTCCTGGCCTCTCTTTTTTTTTTTTGGGTCTGTACATTTTTTCACTTCATGACTTCAGCAACTCCTATGAGTTCAGTTCCTTCTTTATGAAGATGACCCCAGAATTACACATTTAGCCTTAGTATATTTCCTCAATTCCATTCCCATATCATGGACTATCTATCAGACATTTCAAATAGGACTTCCCATAGTAATCTTAAAATTCATCATGTCCAAAACAAAATGTGTTATTTTTACCTCCAAACTCATTCCTTTTCTAAACTTTCCTGTTATTGTGGAGGTCCCTATGATCCTTCCATCCAGGTTTGTAATCTTAATTTCTCACTCTCATTTATCGCATGTTATTCATCAGCTGCCAAACTTTGTCATTTCCATCTCTACAACATCTGTTACATACATACTCTCTCCCTTCTCATAGCCACTACCTCAGACTAAGTTCTGATATCTCCATTCTCCACTATGAGTTTCTCTTTTTATGGATGGTAAGTTTGGGTACATGATCTGTCCCAGTAGGTGTCATGAAGTCACTGGGACCAAGTTACGCTAGTAAACTAGTAGGTCATCTCAAATAAAGAATTAAAGATTATTCAGCATGACTGAACTTTCTTTACTGTCTACTGCTTCATAGACACATGGATATGTTTTGTGGTTGTATGGTGTAATGGATAGAGTGCTGGGTTCAGATCCCATCTATGATACTTACTAGTAAGTGATCACAAACAAATAACTCAGCACTTCAAAGTCTCAAGTTTTCTTATCTATAAAATGGGAATAATAAAGCTGTAGTCTCTCTTTTACAGGGTTATTCAGAGCTTGAAATGAGATCACATCTCTAAGGTACTTTCTTTATACACAACTTTTATTTCAACAATTTATACAATGATTAAGAAGTATTTTTCAAGAGAGTTTCCAAATGGACCAGGCAGACTTCACAAGCAGTATTCCATAGGTGACCACATCTTTACAGACACATAATTAAATGACAGGTATAGAGAATTCAATATCCCATCATGCTAGTTTGTGGTTTGTACATGATAAAAATCCATTTGATTTTGTGAAGCAAAGCACCACCTTTTTAAAGATTTTTCTATGCACAAGCCCAGATCATGTTGATTCCCTGGAAGATATAACAACAGACATAACTTTGTTTTGTGACTCTCTGCGTAATATCAAGTAAGAAAAAAATAGGTAGATATGTGCTCATTCAAAGTGTTTGCCACATGTTGTGGAGGATTTCAAACACAGAATCCAAGTTGAAGAGAGATTCTCTAAAGAGGATTAGATCTTCTGGAGTCTTCTGTTTATGGACAACACTGTGCTGGTTACTTCAATGCCTAGAACTCTGGGGAACCTCCTAAATGAGATTTGTAATCACTGCAAAGGAGTTAGTTTAACTATACATGCAGAAAGACAAAAGAATTGGATGAAAATTGCCTATTGCTCAGACGATGATATGTAGGCAAATGGATATCTGTAGAACTCATTCATCATCCTGCATCTGAGACAGGTGATGCTAATGGATAATGAGCTGAGCCCAGAGTTAAACAGGAAAAGGAAAGCAAGCTCAGACTGCCTTTGAGAACCTGCACAATGGTTTAATGATCCTGAGCTTGTCCTTGAAAGAAAAGCCCAGCTTCTTAAACAACAATGCCTTTCTAATATCAGTGTCTGGCTTCAAGTCATGGGATACTCTGGTCTCCAAACAATTGAAGATGGTGATAACTCAAAGGGCACTTAAGAGACACAGTGGTCATGAACAGCCTACAACACATTATAAGTGAAGCTATGTAGGAGACATTCTACAAAAGAAATTGTTAAGAAAATTATATGGTTGGAAAAAATGGGTCAGTTGATATTTGTAAAAATTTCATTGGATGAACAATATTCTGTGAAATGGGAAACCAGGTAACATAAAAATACTACTGCCATTTGAAAATAATGTGGAAAAACTTGATGAAATTAATACTGCTAAGAATAGTTATAAAGTCAGAATGCATTATTAAGTACCTGGGATTTTTGTATTTTACAAAGGTATATGCTTTTGGCAGCTGCTTCCAAGTCTTTTCTTTTTGAGACGTCACAAATCATGAAACGTTAGTCTCAAATGCATAAAATGATAATACACTAGAAATGGAACATGCTCAGCCTCTGAGTGTAGATAACACCCCCCTCGTGGGACTGATGGAGCTATAGTGTGGGAGGAAGCAATAATGGTGACAGGTATCATCGTTATTAGATGATTGCCAGGAAAGCAAAAGAAAAAAATCTAGGAAAAAATGGAGGAAGAAAAAATAGTGCTTAACTTTTTAACTTATTTTGTTTAGCTCAATCAAATATCTTAAAGTGTCTTATTTGTTGTCTCAATTACAATTTAACAAAAAGGTAAACTGAGGCAAGTCCCTATGCAAGATAATATTTATTAGGAGGGGCATGCTACCTGTCAAGAAATGGGTCAGTGGATCACCTCTATTTATGACAAAACCCCAAGTGAAAAAAATAGTTCCCCTTATGCAGGTTTTGGTGAGTACAGAAGAAAGAACAGGGTGGATGATATCATGGTATTAAAGGGGACATGACAGATTATGGAGTTAAGGTTCAGGGAACAACATGATTCACTGGAAGTTTGATAATGGGGCCTGGCAACGACCCCCTTTCTTTTCTCATGAGACTAAAAAGTGCTTATTATTTGAATACAGGTGTGAGATAGTGACCCAGACTTTTGGACAGCAAATCAGACATCCTTGAAAGATAACTTGGTGGTGTAAAGATATCAGGCCCAACTTCCTTTGTGTTCACCCACAGACCCCAAGGTCGGTTAAATTCCTTGAGGGAAGAATAGGTCAGTGGTTAGCAGGAGAGCTGGATTTTTAAACTTCACCTGTTACAGTCCAGGTGAATCTTTGAATGAAGTTCAGAGACAAAGAGTCATGACGTAAGCAATTGCAGGACAAAAGAAGATACAGGAAAAAAATCAATGAATTATAAATAGGATCAATAAATAAATGATACAAGATTAGTCTTAATCTCAATAGATAGCTTGTTGTTGGGTATTTCTGTGAGGCAATTGGAGCACATAGGTTCAGAGTAATCCAATCACTGCCTTATCCATATTACTGTATAAGGTATCCAGTTCAATTCAACACAAGAAACTTCAGCTCAGTACTACCATTCTCCAATGCACAAATCCCACTGGACATATAAGGGCAGAACCTATGGAGAATTCTTTCTCGATGCCCCAGACTACCTAATTCTGCATATCCCATCTTTCTCCAGAAGGTTGAGAGTACTAGTCCATATGAATCTCCTACCTTACTATAGCCTGCCTTCTTTCTAAATTCCAGAAGTGGCTCCTCTTCCTGGCTGATATGGAACTGGGCCCCTTCTGGCCCCTGCTTGCTGTAGAGATGACTTTGATGAACAGGAAGTTACCAGCGATCATCATGCTGCTAAGATGTAATGTTGTCATGACTTCCTATCTGTTCTGTTGCAGTGCTCTGCAGTGCTCTGAGTACTAATATTTGCTCAGTCCTTGCTATCATCTATCCCAGAGATGGAACTCCTAGGAAGCACTGTGCTTTTATATCCTCCCTGTAACTGAACCCTTAAAGATGACATTGTGCCCATTGCAATAAACCCCCAAACAGTGGAGAACCGCTTAGATGAGATCAACCTTACTATCCACAAGGGAAAAAAAATCCAAGTTGTTGATGAATATCCATTCTCCAGATTAAGATATATGTAACCCATAGACCTTGTTCATAATTACAAATATCTTAAAGAGATGCTACAAATGAACAATAAGAAAGGCCTAGAAATGAACTGGATGAAGTTGACAGGATGGACTGAAGTTGGAAAATTGCATAGCTCTTTCAATGACCTGATACTTCTATCTGAAGCATGACCTGTCTTTTAAAAATATCCCTAATTTTCTTATGAAGCAAATCATAGCATCCCATAATCTCCAAGACATAAAAGTTGTGGGTTACTCAAAGGACAAGGTGAAGGGCAAAGTGGTTACAAATACCTTGCCTCCTGTTACTATTGATGAAGTTTAGATTAAAGCAGCAGAAAAGATATCATCAAATAGATTGATGGCCAGAAGAGGAAGTGGGCCAGTCACAGAACGGGCAGGCAGCCGGAATGCTATGCTCGATACCGAATAATATCAAGAGATCTAAATGAAAGCCCCAGCATGCCTCTGGGCAACATGCATCCGAGAAAGACGCAGGCAAGAGTTGCACAAAATGACAAGCCATCGAGGTATCACAATCATTGATGAGGCCACAATTCCACAGGCTATTCAAGTACTGACTTCATGGTGTTCTTATGAGGAAAGTGCTTTGTGATCTTCAAAGGGTCATATAGAGGAGAGTTATTGTTATTGTTTTTATGTCAAAATGGTTGGATGTTTAAAAAGGATAATTGTACATTTTGATTGTAATTTTAATATTAACTATACTAATTCTTTCACCTAGTTTTGGAGGTCAAAAAATCTTGATCTATTTCCATGTCGTTTCTCCTGCTCAGACAAAAGCAGGGGACAGATTGTGGAACTTGAATGAAAGGCTGGGTCATTTCTGGCCCATCACAGGTGATAGTTCCAATGGGGCACACCTGGCATTGAAAGAAGAGATGATATCCTTAAAGAATGGAGAAACAGAGCCAGACAGACCTGATGGTGTGGAGGGCTGCTAGCATTGGTTCACTCTTGATCTGGTCAGACAGGATGGCAGCTTCAGAGGGTTTAACAATCTTGCTTTATTCTAGTCTAGTCTTCTCAAAGGAATTGCTGATAATGGAAGCACCAACTCCTATAGTGCTCCCTAATCACCCTTCCTTCATGGGCCAGTGAGAAGGAGGGGCAACTACCCTTATGTCTTGATGGGGTCAGTGGGACAGGTACAGCTTGTGCTTCCCCTAAATCCCCTTGAGACTCAATGGGGGCCAGTTAAGACAAACACAGATTCCCCCCAAGATTGATGAGGGCCAGTCAAGGCACATTCAGCATTCCAGCTTGTGCATTCAACCCTAAGTATTCCCTGCCACTCACTGGTGCCCACCTGCTTTATAGGGCAACAAAGAAGGCATACTGCTAACAATAGCTTCCAATTTTATGTTGTCTCCTCTCTGCATCTCACTGTACAGTTGCAGTTGATATTTGCAATTTAAACACACATGATTATATTATTTATAAACTATATAATTCTGCGCAAATGTGGTGGAGATGTTTTGAACCATAATCGTGAGAACTCAAATCTAATACATGGGAAGAAGAGATTATTATGGCTATGGATTCTGGGAAACTAAACTCTAAGAAAGAATATCAAAAATCCACTTACACTAAAATCCACCTTACTTACACTGTGGGAGACAGGGAAAACAAAAAAAACTGTCTGAAGTAGATCTGGAAGGTGCTAGAAAAGCCATCAGTTCAATTCTCCTCATTTTCAGATGAAGAAACTGAGGACCAGATCAAATGATTTCACTGAGTTCCTACTGGTAATAAGTGACTCCAGGGGCAGCACTCTTTAGGTAGATACAGAGAGTGTAGTAAATGGAGTGATGGATCTGGCGTCAGGAAGGTTGCAATTTAAAGATTTCCACATACTTAGTTGCTATGTAACCCTGGGTGAATCACTTTAATCTGTTTGCCTCAGTTTCCTCAACTGAAAAATGGGGAATATTACCAGCACTTACCTCAGAGGATTGTTGTATCAAATGAGATATTTGTAAAGCACTTAGCACAATGCCCAGCAAGTAGCAGGTGCTATATAAATGCTTATTTTTTTCCTCCTTTCCTCCTTTCCCCTTCCCCCCCTTCTCTGTCTGTCTGTCTCTCTCAAGGCTTGCTGGGAATAGGGAAGGGGACATCATGCCTTAATTCCTTAATAAGGTCCGATTTTGAATATCAGATAATTGTTTTTTCCAATCAAGACGGCTGTAAGGGCCAGATCTAGTGAACGCCTTCCATTAGGTTGTTAGCCCAATGGGAGTAGTTACCTCTAGGCTATTCTGCAGGTTCTTTAATGATTAAGATTCTAAGAACTGAGTTTCTCCATCTGTTCAAATTAAGCCCAAGCTACAGTGTCCTCTCTCAATTTGTCCATAACAAACACCACTCTTGGTAGGTAAGAGAAAAGCTCTGAGGTTGAGGAGTACACTGCTCCAGGAACACTATGGTCTTTGTCTATCCACATATCCCTCTAGCCCTCTCCCATCATTCCTAAATAAATAGGGAGAACAGGATTGTGCTTCAGATGAATTTCTACTTGGCTCAACAATCACAGTCACCTGGGATAGGTCCTTCTGCAGAGCCTCTGGTGGTCATGGGTGTCTTCAAGGCCACGCGAAGAGGGAAACAGCCTGCAGCTGGAACCAGGAAACCCGGGTTTGAATCTGGACTCTAGCTACTAAGCCACTCTGACATGATTTAAATTTATTCTTTTAATAGGGGTGATATTGTTTATGTTACCTGATTCACAGGGCTGTTGTGGAGATTTAAAAACCTGTGATTATGTCACTGTAGAGAACTCCCAGTGAAGAAATTCCCTCTACTAATACAGATCTACAACTATTTTTCAAATTATAGTCTTAGGGTACTGTCTGGGGATACTGAAAAATAAAATGACTGTTTCAGTCATGTGTCAAAGGTGAGACTTGAACCCAGGACTTTCTGAATCTATGATTAGTCATCTGTCCACAATCCAACATTCCCTCTCTTCTTTTAGGGAAAATGCTTTTAAAATATTCAACCTTCATACATACATGAGTTATAGGCCATTTTATGGGAGTTCTGGGAATATTGTCAGAGACAAAGGCTTTTGATGCCCTGGGAGAAGGAAGAAAAATGTTCCAGTCAGTGTGAATTCTGTCTCATTTTCCAAGGTCCAGCAGCAGTTGTACTGTGTTGGTGAAGTTTTCCCAGTTCACAAAAGACAATGATCTTTCCTTTTTAGGACTTCTGTTATAGTGAACCCAATAACACTTGATTTTCATCTATCAACTAAGTTGCCTATTGGTTAGAGCGCTGGGCCTTATGTCAAGAAGAATTATCTTGCTGAGTTCAAATCTGGCCTCAAACACTTACTAGCTATATGACCCTGAGAAAGACACTTAACCAGCTTTGCTTCAGTTTCCTCATCTGTAAAACAAGCTGGAGAAGGAAATGGCAAACCACTTCAGTATCTTTGCCAAAAAACCCCCAATGGGGTGACAAAGAGTCAGATGTGACGAAAACGACTGAACAATAAAAATCTCCTGTCTAGTATTAATCTGCAACTATTTCCTGAAGTTTTATCTCCCTAATGAAATGGCTCAAGGACAGGGACTGCATTGTACTATATTCCACACAATTCTGGGCATTGAACAGTTACAGGTAATTTCTCACTTTGGTTTTTCTGGGAACCAATCAATAAATCCATGAAATACAACAAATTTAATATTGATGCAGTGCTGGCAGAGCTGCTAGGAAACAGGCACTTTGTTATCGTTATTGGAACTGGCACAAACATTTTAGAGGGTGACCTGATAATTTACACTAAAAGCCACAAAGCTGGTCATACCTTGATCCATTGATTCTATTTCTAGACCTTCCTAAAAATGATGAAAAGGAGAAAGTACGTAGCTGTACAGTAACTTTCATAGGGAGCTGTTGCTACTACCTGCATTTGGATACAACTGGTCTTTCTAATGATTGGAGGATGACTAATTAAATTATGATAGATTAAGTTAGTAGACTATTTCATGTGCGCAAAAGGAATATGAGGCACATAAGGCTATATAGAGAGACCTATGTGACGATGTACAAAGAAAAGTCAATAGAACCAAAAGTACACACACATTGATTACAATTATGTACAGTGATGACTTTCCCCATTGTGGTTTCAATACATTGCAGGTCAGAATAAGAAATAAAATGGGAATTGTGGGGGAGTTTTGTGGAAGCCACAGATGATACATGAAGGCCAGCAGATGACACAGAAAAAGTTTAGAAACTCAGAAATGTATAAAATATATGTAGAGTCCTATATAATATTAACATATTTTATCTTTTAATATGATAAATATACTCAAATTTTACAATAAGGTACTCCATAAAAGAAAAAGAAAAAATTCAGACTTTTCTCTAGTGTGAAGAGAGGACGAAAAATTTTATGTGGGATCAGGGAGGCATCACACCCCTAAACCCTGTGTTGTCAAAGAGATAACTGTATTTGAAGAAGAAAGGAAGCAAAGCTCAAGGAGGGAGAGTTTTAGACAGACTTGGAAAGGGATATAGAAGAGAAAAATTGCTCATTTACTAACTTATTTCCTTCTGCCTTGTTAGATGACAAGGAATTGTGTAATATTTTGTTCTTATTTTATATATATACATATATATTTGTTCATTGACGTATTTTAGTATGTCATGTTAGACATGTGTTGGATGCAGTTAGGTGGCAGAGTAGATGGAGGGCTAGATGTGGTACCAAAGAGTCTTGAGCTCAAACATAGACTCAGATGCTTCCTAGCTCTGTGAGCCTGAGTGAGTCATTTAACCTCTGTATGCTTCAGTTTCCTTTACTGTAACATGAGGACAATAACAGTAGTTACCTCACGGAGTTTTTGCAAGGATAGGATGAAATATTTGTGAAGTACTTTGCAAACCTTAAAATGCTATATAATTTATTTTTATTGTTAACGTATTGGACGATGGCCAAATCCCTTAAACCCTAAGTGTCCTGAGCATCACTCTAATTTTCAGAGAAACTGTCAGCCTGAATTGTTAGAAAAAGTTTCTTCTTTTTGGATTTACTTCTGCCAATGAAATTACTGGTTCAGTCTCCATCTCCATCCCCATTCCTATTATATATGTCTTGTTGAATCTGGTCGTTTTGTACTGCAGTGCTCTTGATAAATATTTGCCAAAAATAATGCCAAAATTTTTTTCATGGAAATAATTGTAGCTTATGTGATAACATATGGACAAATAGGTGGTCCAGTGGAGAGAGTGACAGACTTGGAGTCAGGAAGACCCAAGTTAAAATCAAGTCTCAGATACTTACCAGTTAGGTGATGCTGGGTAAAGTCACTTAATTCTGTTTGCCTCCGTTTCCTCATCTGTAAAATGAGCTAGAGTAGGAAATGGGGAACCGCTCCAGTATTTTTGCTAAGAGAACCCCAGATGGAGTCACAAAGAGCCAGATGCAACTGAAAATGACTGATCAGCAACAAAATGTGCAAGCATCTGTGGTAGAGGATGAAGAGGAATAAAGCATTTGACGGGATCCTTTTAATTAAATTAACATATGCTCTGATGTTAATATGGTTAGAAATTATAGATTAGAAATTGGTAATTAAACTCTGATCATTGTTATATAAACAAGAATGACTTCAAAATACTTAAAGTGAGGATTCCATTCTACCTTTTGGTGAAGAGGCTGGTGATGGACAACAGGTATAGAATGAGGTTTGCATTTTCAGATCAGTTCAATGCATTGATTGGTTTTGATCGACTGTATTTATTTGTTACAAGGAAAGTTTTATTTGAGGAAGAGTCACGGGGAAGTAACAAAGATGATTTAAAAAGAAAAGGGCAACAAATTATTTTTAAGAGGTTAAAAATTAGTTAAAAACACTGAAGACTTGAAGACTAAAGAGATCCCTCAAACTATATATCATTTCTTCAGTAAAAGAATCACATAACACTGGACATCTCATGAAACAAACTCATTCTCTCTCTTTGTTTCTCTCTCTCTCTGTTTCTCTTTCTCTCTGTCTCTGTCTCTCTCTGTCTCTCTGTCTCTCTCTTTCTCTCTCTCTCTCTCTCTCTCTCTCTCTCTCTCTCTCACACACACACACACACACACACACACACACACAGACATTGATTATATTTTGACTGACAGGAAGCTACCCATTCTCAACATAGGAGTTAATCCTGAACCAGCTAGCTGTGTAGTCACACTACTGATTTGTTACATAAACAATAAAAATGAGTAATAAGGGAGAAGGAATAGAAATTAGAAAAAGATACAGTATGAAATTAAAACAACTCCATCCTAGTCTGCTCAAAGAAGTCATTGGTAACAAAAAAAGGATTGTGGATAGAAGACAGAACATTGACACCAACTACAACAATTTTATTACTCGTAGGTTTGATTGATGCCAATCCATCGCGATATATAATGAGGAGACTAAAAGCCCCCAAAGTGTTTTAGTTAGTGAATGCTTGACATGCTCACCGAACAGATGTATATGGCATCAAGGGCTGTTCTGGTTTAGAATATCAATTGGTATGTAAAGTCTTACAGAGAAGTATGATGGACGAGTATAAGCAATATTACTTCATAGAACAGAGAAAAGCTGTGGAGGGAAAAACCAAATTAATGAAAGTTTGGGAAGAGATCTAACTAAACCAATCATACTGAGTATGTTCAAAGACAAAAATGGAAGGACAATCAACAGAAGAAAAATGGGAAAAAATCAGTAAAGACTTTTTATTCAAATTCTTGTCATTAACAAAAATGGTGGAACTGTCATGCTGATATTCTAACATCACAGGTCTGTATGTATATATGTATGTGTGTATGTATGTGTATATATATGTGTGTATGTATGTACTTATCTGCTTTCATTTGGGCTTTACAACAAACCTGTGAGTTAGGTACTGTCATTATTCTCCTTTCACAGATGAATTCCATTCAGTTCCATTCAATGAGCACATACAATGTGCCAGTCACAGAACTTAAGTGATTTACTCAAATTAACATATAGTTCTTTATTGATATGTACAGGGATCTCTGGATATAGGAAGTGTGACTACTCAAGAAATGAGACTGATGAGAGTCTATGTATGTGGCATGTAGAAATAGTCTAAAGTATGAAAAAGTCTTAAAAGAAAAAATGTTTATATGGAAGAGTCATTTACATGAAACATGCTGGGATAAATCCTCCTATATATGGATGTCTCTGTATCAACTCTGCATCTTATAAATGAAAATTTCATTGACATATTCACTAACCAGATGACAAAAGGAAATTGCAGATAAATGGACGGATGGCTCATAGGTTCTCCTTGGAGAAGTCAATAAAGGAATTGGTAGAGTTGGCTTTTGTGTGTCCAAAGGCAATAAGAAATATCATTTCATTGAACACTTGATCATATTGTATTGCAGCATTCAGGAAAAGGATAACATGAAGTAGTGTGGCGTATTTGCTATTGTCTGTCATGGGATGATATGATAGAGAAACTCAACACAAAACTCAGTAAGACTTTTAAAATTAGGTTAATATATTCTTGATATCTGGTAGCTAGAAAACAAAGGTATTAATAGGGAAATTTTAAAAGTCTAACGTTTTAATGGGCATCTAGATGGTGTCTATAGTTAATAGTCTATAGTCCTACAATCAAGAAGACTCATCTTCCTGAATTCAATGTGACCCCAGACACTAGCGATGTGACCCTGGGTGAGCCACTTAACCCTATTGGCCTCAGTTTCCTCATCTGTAAAATGAACTGGAGAATGAAATGCAAACTACTCCAGTATCTTTGCCAAGAAAACCCCAAAAGAAATCAGGAAGAATTAGACATGATTGAGTAACAACAATATTTTAACAATATAATTGCAATCAATTTATGAAACAGTTTTGTGTCCAGAGATCCTTTTGAACTTACAGCATCCTAGATTTATAGATTTAGGACAGGAAAATTATCTTCGGGGCCATCTATCCCAACACTTTAATTTTGTGTTCGTCTTTTGTTGCCGAAGAAGACCATGCCATCAGAGAAATGATGACATGACTTGCACTTGACTTTGTTTTGAGTGAGGGGAAGGTTAGATGAGAAAATGGCATAACTTGCTCAGGGTCACAAACGTCCCCTTTTCCTCTTACATTCCAAGATGTGAAACTCTACCTCTCTGTTCATTGATTCTATGGATTCATATTGTTCTGTTCCATAAGTTTAAAATAGATCAAGCTTTCAATTTCCAAGAAGGGGAAAAAAAACAACAATGCAGTCAGTTACATGGTGAACTTCTTGGTTAATATGTGGTCAGAAAAGATAAAACAGTAGTTCACGTAACCATAAACTGCAAAAATCTGCTGTTATCTATTAGATGTGCAAGATAATTTTAGTAATGCATTCTTTGTGTTCTATTTACAGTTTCCTGGTTTATCTTTTTGTTGCCGTTAACAGAAGGAGAAACAATAAGAGGGAGAAGTTATGATAAGTAATTGAGCATTCTGATTTGTCAGATACCAAGAGAATGAAAGAACCGTGAAAATGTCTCTTTTCTTGAGTGAAGAATTCTGATATGGACAATGTTCCCCACCCATGATTTCTGCCCTGCTCAGAAGTCAAAGAAGACGGCTTCTAAGTTTCTTTCATTCCCCGCTTGTCTATTCATTCTTTGTGTCTTTCATAGAAGACATGCCGTTTCAATTTCTATCTCCAACTGCGAAAGCTTGCCTGTGATGTACTTTTCTTGGATTGCCACTTGGTGGACTGGATGTAAAATATACAGCCATCCTAGGCATTTCAATTATACCCAAACAGGCAGACCATGGCCAGTTTCAGTTACTATATATATTGTCCTAACATTAGGGAAAACATGAATTTTTTTCCTAAATTGTTATTTTTAATCTGCATGAAGTGATTTGGAAAAATTGAGCTTCCCAAAGCCCACTAGATCATTCCTGACCCAAAGCCCTTGGGGGGGGGGCAGAAATTTGAGGGAATGGGGTCAGGGTAGAAGATCTCCTCTCAATTGGTTCCATGTTATCAACTCTTTAATTGTACCCTGATCTTAGCCTGTTTAGGAAGGCATATTCAGAATAAGGTTGGGGCTTGGTGAGAGAAGGGGCTCTCTTCTTACCTCATCATTGCAGAGACCTTAGGTCACTATTCCACAAAACCATGCATTGGAGCAAAGAAAAAAAATAACAGGCATTTAGGAGTCTTCTAGACACTTGTTTATAAATGCTATTGATTGGGGGGCCCAAAAGAAGGGAGATGCTGGACTCCATCGTTTGGCTAGGAGTTTATAGTAGGGAACATTAAAACAAAACACAAAAATATAAATAAATAGAAGAGAAAGGAATAGCAGTGAGAGTCCACTTCACCACAGGGCCAGCAGACCCCAGCTTTCATCTTGTAGTGGGCATATTCACCACCAATATATTATAGGAATAGACTCAGTGAGTCATTGGGACAAACTGTACATTGACTCTCTTACCAATGTCTCAGATTCATTCTGATTGTCCAGATGAAGGGAAAGTAGTAGAGGTTCCAACACCTCCTAAAATTGTAAACCAAATGCAATATAAACTCTTTAAAGGAGTAAAAGAAAGGGCACCAATCGTTCAGAAAGGCATAACCACTGGCCTCCAGCCCATGATCACTTTAGGGATATAAAACAAAGAGGAAAGCAAATAATCTAAAGGGCTGAATTTGGAGAAATTTACTCTGTAGAAAGATTGCCAAGGATGAGGTCTGGAAAGCAGTATATATTTGTATTGATGCATGGGCCATAAGAAATGGCAAAGCCAAATAGTCAGGTTCATAGTAACTGCAGAAGTAGTGGATAGAAAAACACATGGGGCAGGAATCTTTAGGACACTCTTGCTTAATGGGGTTACTACTTAAATATTCAGTGTCCATGTTAGGGTTCATCCCACATGTCCCACTATTGAAGGTGACTGTAGCAATAAGGTAACAGTCTTACATTACCCCAAACAGAAGCTTCTGAAGTATCAGGGCTCTCAGGGCTTTGTATCTATAAACAGAGTGAACATGGTAGAAGAGGAGCAGGTTCTTTATGTGTTAGAGTTCATGACCTATCATTAACCACATCCAACTTTGCCTCCTGCATGTGACCAATCACCTTGTCTGCCAGTTTGTAACAACCTAAATTGAACTTTATGTACAGCAAAGGCCCTGAAAGAGGCTAAATTAGTACTTTGGTAGCAGGCTGACAAAATGTCTCTTCTGTCATGAAAGAAATGGAGATGTGCGTCTTACTCAGGATCTGCCCATGAATTTCCAACCTGACAAGCAGCATCAATTGTCATTCATCCTTCATTTCCTAAGAGAACCAATGACTTGTAAGTGAACTGGATTTATGTGAGGTAGAGGTGTGCAAAGTCACCTGCCTCACTCGCTCATCCTGAGTCACCGAAGTCCAGTGACAGGACAAAAGTCAGGATGATCGGCAATTCCCTGGGATGCAGTGGACGCCTTGGTGTCTTTGATGCCTGGCCAAGCTCTAATCACTTCATAGTCCCTGCTAAAGCTGCTGTCATGGTTATTGGAACAAATCGTTCTCATCTGTCCATTTCACCTGGGGGGACGTCATCACGTGTATGGAGTAGAGACCCCCTTCCCAATTCACTGACTTATCTGAGGCCTGTTATTAACCCTCAACATGGTTTAGCCCATCTGTCAAGACAGTTTTTACTGGAGTGTGGCCACTGTGTGTACTACAGTTTCTTGGAACCACAGGTGAGAGTTGGGTGAGAAGTGAACATCAAAGGTAGATGAGCAACCCTGAAAAGGGGTTGGCAAGCCCTCCCATCAGAGGGCCTGGTCCTCCAGTAGCACTCAATATGTACCAGCAGCAGAAAAAAACATTAAAGGGATAACAGTTTGGTAACATGCTACCAGAGAAGGCCATACTCCATACATTATGACCAGACATCCCACTTAACCGTTAAAGATCAAGAGTTAGCCAAGGGCATGGGATAAAACGAACTTCCCACGCACCATAAGCACCTCAAAGAGTCATTACAGAATGCTGAAATGGGCTGTTAGGGGAAGGTGCTTGAGGCCAGGTACAGTTTTCATATTCCTTTACATTTTCAGGGCCTTGCACAAATCCAGGCACATTATAGGCACCTATAAATGCTTCCTGTATGGAATTGAATTATACTGAGAAATTAAATAAGATGGCATTGTCAGTGGTATTTTATGCCTTTATGCCAGTGATCATTTGCCTCAGTCTCCCTTTTGGTTTAGAGACTGAGAATCAAGGAGGTAGAGAAGAGAGGAAAACTCAATGCAACTGGAACATAAGGATTTGTTAAACTCAATTTAAAAAATATTCTCCCATGTGTGCTCTGGGGCTCCCAGCTTAGCCACCCTTGTGCCTTGGAGCATGGCTCCCGCACTGTCAGACTCGACTCACAACCTGTACAAGTCTTATTTTCTTTATGGCAATCGAAAAGAGATTGCAAATAGGCCTGAGGGTATGGGATTCTGGCATGGTGTTTTGGGCAGCAGAAGACCCGATGTCTTTGATAATCTTCCTAAAATATTCAATCCTATTTATAACAGACAGATTCTCCCTGGAGACCCATGCCTGGCTTCAAACCCTGCCTTTTATCCCAGCTGTGTGACCCTGGGCAAGTCATTTATTATCTTTTGAACTCATTTTTTTTCACATAGTGAAATAATTTAATAAATGCATTTTATTCTATTCCATCTGTAAAATGAGGGTGATGCAAGGTGCCTTCTGGTTTTAAATGTCTGACTAGCAAAGAAATGTAAAAAAACCCAAACAAACAAAAAACAGAAGGGATCGAGTCCATTCATCAAGAGCTCCCTCTTCGTCATGTCCTGTAACTCAGGTGCCTTCGGCCACTCTCACCTCCTTCACTGTTGTCTCATGTGAGGGCCTTACTCCTTACCCTCTACCTGTTCTACCAATCCTACTCCATCTGTCGTCTCCAATACATTGCCCTTCTGTCATCCCCATTCTATCATTTATTTTCAGTCTCTCCCTCCCTACTGCCTGAAAACATGTCCATATCTCACTCATTTGGAAAAACCCCACATATGAACCTTACACCCCTACTATCATCCTATCTCTATGTATGCTTTGTAGCTAAACTTGAAAAGGCCATCTGCAGAGGTGTCTCTGCTTTCTCTCTAGAGTCTCTTCTTAACCCTTTACAATCTGACTTTCCATATCGTTCTAACACAACTGCTCTTTCCAAAGTTACCAATGACTTCTTAGTTACCAAATCCAATGGACTTTTCTCAGTCCTCATTCTCCTTGGCTTCTCTGCAGCCTTTGATATTGTTAATCACTCTATCAAACTTGATAGTTTGTTAGCTCTAGGTTTTTGGGATACTTGCTCCTAGTTCTCATCCTACTCATCTAGGGTCATATAGCTGGTATGTGTAAGAAGGACAATTTGTCTTCCTAATAAGGTTAGCTTGCTATCTGCCATCCCAGCATTGTCATTCAAATAGAAACTGGGCTCACTAAGCCGTTTATAGGAATCTTTGCCACTATTAATTGACTTAAAAAAATCACGTATTAACATTCCCTATATTCATATACATATACCTAGGTGGAGTAGTGGATAGAGTTCCAGGCCTAGAACCAGGAAGACTCCAGTTCAGATCTAGCCTCTGACACTAACTAACTGTGTGGTTCTGGGTAAAAATCACTTAATTCTGTTTCTCAGTTTCCTCCTCTATAAAATGAGCCAGAGAAGGAAATCATAAACCACTTCAGTCTCTTTGCCAAGAGGACTCCAAATGAAGTCGCCAAGAGTCTCTCTCTCTCTCTCTGTCTCTCCATCTCTGTCTCTCTCTCTGTGTTTATATATATACACACTTATATATATGTATATATATACACACATATATATGTATATATATACACATACATATATATGTGTGTGTGTGTGTATATACACACACACACACATATATATGACCAAAACAATTAAATGATACTCTCTCTCTTTATACACCCACATACACACACACAAACACATTTTTTTCTTTTTTCTTTTGCTTTGAATTTGAATGTTGTAGTGATTTTGAAAAATGTTCTTTGTTACTATTGTTAATTTCTAAAACTTAAAATCATGCTAATTTTCCCAAATTTCTGCTTATGTCCTGGAATTCATTTTGTTTTTAATATCGATGTTTCTGGGTGGTCCCCAAACCATCTACCCACTAATAACAATGACAACAGTGATAATTAACATTTACCTGTGCCCTGGAATTAATTTTCGTTGTTAATATAGATGTCTCTGTTGCCGTTTGGTTGTTCGGTCATGTCCAGGTTTTCATGGCCCCATGGACCGAAGCGCACCAACAATGTCCATGGGGTTTTCTAGGCGAAGATACTAGAGTCGTTTGCCATTTCCTTCTCCAGTGGATTAAAGCAAGCAGAGGTTAAGTGACTTGTCCAGGATCAATCACAGAGGTCGTGAATACTTGAGACTAGATTTGAATTCAGTAAGATGAGTCTTCTGACTCTAGACCCAGCGCTCTATCCACTGAGTCACCTAGTTGCCCCGCTGATGTTTCTTGGTAGACTTAATCTCACTTGAACCTCCCAACAGGTTCAGGTGATATTATAATTTATAATTATTATATTATATAGCCATCCTTACCAACAGAGGTAAGTACTAGTATTATCTCCTTTTTATAGATGAGAAAACTGATGCAAACAGAGGTTAAGTGACTTGCCTAGGGTCATGCAGCCAGGAAGTGTCTGATGCCAAGTTTGAATTCAGGTCTTCCTGACTCCATACCTTGCCCTCTATCCAATGTGCCACCTAGCTGATCCTAGGACCCAGTGTTTGTTTTTTCAGTTCTATTACTTTGTGTCAATTTCTTTCTCTCTCTCTCTCTCTCTCTCTCTCTCTATATATATATATATATATATTTTTTTTTTCTCTCTCTCTCTAAATACACACACACACACACACACACACACACACACACACACACGTGCATACACATATACATACGCAGTACTGTCAACAAGTGCCAGTCCCTTCCTCTGTCCCAAATTGAGAGATAGGATAATGGCTGAAAAATTAAAATATTCAAATCTCATATAAAGGCAGCATGATATAGTGGTCAGAGTGCTGTACTTGGAATGAGTTCGAATCCTGCATCAAATATTTACTAGATAGATGATTCCTGGCAAATCAGCCTCTGAGTTTCAGTTTCCTTGTTTCTAAAATGAGGATAAGGAAAAAACTCTCTAATCCTTGTCTCACAGGGTTATAGTTAGGTTCAAAGAGGATAAAATGTGTCAAGCACTTTAAACATTTCAGAGCTCTATAAATGTCGCTTATTGAGATTATCAGTATTGTTAGCTGTGCTGACAAATAGCAAAAAAATGAGAAATGAAAACTGGATTACTGTGAACTGACAGATCAGTGCGTTTTTGTGAGACGTGAGTAAGCTACTTCTGTGCAATGTTATTTTAGTCATACAGAAACAAAACACAGTATTTGTCATTAGAATTGAAATAGCCTCTAATCATGCACAGCTTGATATCAATGACATAAAAGCAATTATGGTGCAATCAAGCAAAATAACATTGTTGGCAACTTCCACTTATTTCCAACATTTCCACTTTTGCAAAAGTCAAGCATTTATTAGTATTCCTGTAAAGATCAATCAGACACTATATTGACATTATCCCCCTTGGTGCATGCAAAGGGCTCATGGCCACACATGGTGTATCTTAAACTCACTGCCTGCTCCTTTTCTGCTTTAAACCTCTCAAATTATAATGGAACACGAATCGGTCCTGTTGGGTCTTACCAACTCCACAGAGGCAAAGCCTTTGTTTTTGTTAATTGAATTTTTTTGTAATTTTAAATCTCATTTATTTCTTCATTTTTGGAATGGGTGGTAAATTATACTACAGTAAAACCTTGATCAACAGGAATGCTTAGGGAATGGTGAATTTAATTTTCTGATTAAGTTGGGGCTAAGGAGAAAGGCTTTCTTTCTTGAATAATCCTTATCAAAAATCTTTCTACAATAGGTTTCAAGAAATCTTTCATATTGGGGCAACCTGGGCTTTAGCAGTCACATCCTGTTGCTGAGTTGCATGGCATAGCAGAAACAGACCTTTCTTGCTTATGTGTGGCCATATTTTCTATTATAATTTGAGAAGGCTGTAGCACCACTTGTTCAGAGCCTTAGTGGGGACTGAAATTCATGGGGAGAGAAAGGAGAAAGAAAGCAAAGAGAGAAAAGAGACTGAAAATGTTTGAGGAAAAAGATAATGGCCCCAGGGCTTGCCACTCATTCCTTAAACCCAACAGTAAGTATTCAAATTGGAAAGATTCAGTTCCTGGTTTGAGCTTTTTCAGGAGATTCCTTCAAGACCTCGCTGGAGGTTTTTGGTCACTCTGATTTTGGGCTTCTGCTATAGATGGTAACCAAAGACGTATGGTTACATGCTAGATTCTTTCTTCCTTCCTTCCTTTCTTTCTTTCTTTCTTTCTTTCTTTCTTTCTTTCTTTCTTTCTTTCTTTCTTTCTTCCTTCCTTCCTTCCTTCCTTTCTTTCTTTTTTCCTTTCTTTCTTTTTTGATTTTCCTTTCCCTTTTTTCATTCTTTTTTTGGTAGTGTTTTATTTTTTCCAATTACATGTAAAGATAATGTTCAACATTCTTTTTTTTATAAGATTTTGAGTTTCAAATTTTTCTCCTTTCCTCCCCTTTCCCCTCCCCGAGAAGAGAAGCAATCTGATATAGGTTATACATGTGCAATCATGTTAAACATATTTCCACATTACTTGTGTTGTGAAAGAAGAAACAGAACAAAAGAGAAAAACCACAAAAAACAAAACAAAAAACCCCCCAAAAGTGAAAATAGGATGTTTAGACCTGCCTTCAGACTCCATAGCTCTTTCCCTGGATGTGGATGGCACTGTCCATCATGAGTCTTTTAGAATTTTCTTAGATTATTACATTGCTGAGAAGGGTTTAGTCTATCAAAGCTGATCATCTCACAGTATGACTCTAACTGTGTATAATGTTTTCCTGGTCCTGCTCACTTCACTTAGCATCAATTCATATAAGTCTTTCCAGGTTTTTCTGAATTGATTTTCTTTTTTTTAAATTGCATATTGCAAAATGTGGGCATAGGCAACTCTTAGGGGGCAACCTCTCTTTATGGATGATTAGGAATTGCTCTACAAAGTGTGTGTGTGTGTGTGTGTGTGTATGTACATATACATCCACACATGCATACATATGTGTGTATATATATAACTCTTTACATATAAAACATTTTTTCTATATGTGTATATACATATATGTGTGTGTATACACACACACACACACACACACACAACTCTATAGGGCATTGAGGGGTAAAGTGGCTTACTCAGAGACACAATCAGTATGTACTGGAGGCAAGGTTGGGGCCTCAGTCTTGTTCACTTTAAAATAACTCTCTCTCTTCTCTGTCATACTGTCTCTCACTTTAACATCCATATTAAATTAAAGGTGCAGCTAAGGGGTGCAGTGGACAGAATCAGGAAGACTCATTTTCCTGAGTTCAGATCTGGCCTCAGACAATACTAGCTGTGTGACCTTGACCCTGCTTGCCTCAGTTCCTCATGTCTAAAGTGAGCTGGAGCAGGAAATGGGAGAAAGGAAAACACTCTAGTATCTTTGCCAAGAAAACCCCAAAGGTCATAAAGAGCTGGGCAAGACTGAAAAATGCCTGAACAACGAAACTGAAGGTAATTTCATGTTTCCTTGGTGGAGGCAATGGAGGGAACTTTCACTGTTCAGAAATCTTAGACATTTCCATCAGAAATCCTGGACCTCAGGATGACAAAGGTCACCTGCATTTTGCTTTTCTGGGACTCAGGGATCAGGAACCAAGTGCATGTTTCATATCCCCTGGAATCTTGAAACAAGACTATAGAACTGTTACAGAGCATCAGGAAAGCCTAACGCAGAGACACAATCACCATAGCTGAAATCTGCCACAACAGAAATCACGGAACATAAAAATGTCCCAAGACTCAAGAAACCAGGGGAAGTAGATTATAATGAAAAGTCCCGTATCCACCATAGATCCTAAGCCTCAGGGTGCTAGGGGAGCCTGAGATTATATATTTCTGGGGACTTCGTGGGGAGCAGATCTCTTGTTGCTCTTGCAGACTACGTTCTTGATGCTCAAGTTCCATCATTTTGGAATAAGAGTACAGAACTGGGACTGAGAATCAGTTGTTTATAGGCCGAGGTAAGTGAACAGAACCCTACTATTGCATAGATCCTCAGATCCTTCCTCCTTTTCTGAGTGAAAATTCATAGAAGTTGGCACTACCCCTCACCCCCCCTTAACTGAGGCCATGCTCTATCTAGGAAGCTAGACATAGGCATAAATAGATTATTGGGCATGGTACCAGGAAGACTGGAATTCAAATGTGACCTCAGACACTTACTATGTGATTCTGGCTGAGTCAGTTAACCTTTGTTGGCCTCAGTTTCCTGATCTATAAGGTGGCATAATAACAGCACTTCTAGAAGATAGACTGAGACAATATTTGTAAAGCAATTTGAACACCTTTATGTGCCATATACGTAGTAATTGTGGTCACTGTTTTCATCATCACAGGACTCTGGAGGGTAGGAGTCCTTACCAGTTGGTTTTTCTTCCATTCTGTGTTGGGCAAACTCTCACCTCCTTCTCTCCTTTTTCTTGTGATTCAGACTCTCTGTCTGCTGAGGAGGAAGCACTCCCCTCTTGGTACTTCTCCCCATACATCTTAGCTCTCCCATATCACAGTGCAGGTTATACTCTACCATCACAACTCTTTATTTTTAGCCTTTTCAAAGGGATATTTACTGAGAAGACATGGTAAGAATAGAAGTGTAAAACATTTCTTTAAATGGGATCGCACTCTTTCCTGTGCTGACTTGGTTACTGGGGAGAGTGGACTCAAACTTCAAGCAATTATACAGAACACTTGCCCCATTAAGTTATGTGGTATCGTGGAAGGATGAGCTGCTCCAAGGCTGAGGGGTTTACTCATTGTTTAGTATAGTTGGGTCACTCCTCAGTACTATGCTGGTGCATTGGACCTGGCTGGGCATAAATTCTGACCTGGACTCTGGCCTCTCAGCCTCTGCTAACCCTCTTGACCTTTTAAAGAGAATAAGATCATAGTCTTATCCACAACTCCTTCATCCAATCACTGGAAAGAACACATGCAGATTGGCGAAGAGAGAACCATATCTATGACCCACATGTTGGCTTCGGTGGGGAGAGTCTAAGATCTCTCCCTTAGCGTGTCTTCTCCCCTCAAACCAAACAGGCAAGAAAGAAGCTCCTGGGCTCTCGTGCCCCTTGGAATTCTTGCTCCCCTTGATCTTTGATCTTTTTATCTTAGATCTTTTCCATTCTCTGTGAATTATTGCTCTACAGCTCTCGCTCCCTGGCAGAATCCTGAACTTCTCTTAAGAGTGGACAAGTTGAAACATCTGTTGATGTTGATGTTGAAACATCATTTCCCTCTGCCCTTCTCTTCTGTTCCAAGATCACACCAATAGGAAACAGTAGAGCTATTATTCAAACCCAGACTGCCCTGTCCAAATTCACTGCTCTTTCTATTACACCACAAGAAAATAGAGGTGGCAAAGTAATCATTTATTCCATTTCCCAGGGGTTGAATGGTGCCCAGTCCCCTGGTCATTTAAACTGCTCTGTTCAACAATCTATCGATGACAACCAAAATTCAGATTTGTAACAGCAGAGGTCCAAAGGCATTGAAATGTCAACAAAAATATATGGAGAAATCTAAATCAGCAATTTGCAGGGGACTCTTATTTCTCACATAGGCATGCCCAAAAGAATAGTAAAGGGAGAAGAAGGTGTTAAGGCTAAATAGAGCTGGTGATGGTCTTGTGATGCAGTTATCACAGCCTAACTCATTGTGTAGCCTGTGCTCAAGACATCATTCAACTTAGGGATCAATAAAGAAGGCCTTTACCAGAGACATGCACAATGCCATTGAAAACAAATAGAAGAGAAGTATCCCAGGTAACCAGACTTTCCAGAGTTGCACTGTTCTACCACAGGGTCTCCCCAATCCTCTTTCTTCTACTCCCTTCTTCTATATAATCAGCTTTAAAGTAACAGTATAAGGACCTTATATATATGTAGTACACCTATATGTATACATATACACATACACACCCACATATATAAAACAGTATAAGGACCATATAGAAAACATTCTCTCAGTTTGTCTTACATATTGTGGCATTAGGGGTAATTCCATGTTGATTTGAGGTGGGGGAGGGAAGTCAGTCTTCTGATATTAAGTGAGTCTGTGATGATGAGAGCTCTGTTAGAGCACTTTCCTGAGATTCCACCCCAGCTACCTTAGTGATGATTTGAGAGCCTCAGACTTAGGAGGGTCAATGATAATAGTTGCAGGCTTCCTGCTCTCATAGCTCGACTGTCCCTCCTTGATTGTGGTAATAACCTTAAAGCAAGAGATGTGAAATGAAAGGACATCAGAGTCATCAGTAAGTTCTGGCTGGTACACAAGAAAGAAAATGGAATTCCAGTTTTACTCTGGCTTTGATATGTGTTGCCAGATTGCTCCCTGCCCTCATTTAGCTTTTATCAGTTTCTATCTAGGTCTCTGATGTACATATTTCTAAGTGCATGAGGCTAAAATACACAGGGTGTGGTACATTTCCAGTGTGTCATAGAAACAGACCTGGGCAGACACTGCAGTACTTAGACGCCAAATATGATCCCTCTCCACACCCGCCCCCCGCCTCCATTTCCTTATCAGGAATGAGGTCTCAGACATCCATCTTTGACACAAGTTGTCTCTGTCTACTGCCTCCTCAATGCCCCTTCTCTATTCAGAGCAGTCCTTCTTCACCCCAAGCCTATTTAAATTTGGTTCTCTCTTCTCTTCATGTTGTTTTTTTTTTTTTCCTCCCAGCTCTCTTTTTCTCTCCATTGAGGAGACTCCTGCCTGCCTCATCTATGAGAAATAATTTATCCCATTCCATTTCACCCTCTCTCCTCCCATTCCATTTCTCTCTCACTGTTTACCTTGATTTCTTTTTAAGATATGATCCCATCCTATTCAATTCACTCTGTGCTCTGTCTCTGTGTGTGCATGTATGTGTGAATGTGTATGTGTGCACTCCTGTATATGTGTATGTGTACGTGTGTATG
>CM053769.1:696533216-696551289 GCA_028658325.1 Potorous gilbertii | reverse complement strand
TTCCAGCCCAGGGGTCTCCTCCTGGCTCTCAACACTGGTTCACCCCTTCAGTGTTGGCTTTCTTCATGTCTGCTTTCTCAACACCAGCTCTCTCTTTATATACAGTTCTACTCAGTATCTGATTGGCTGGAGCCCACATGTATGTATCTGATTAATTAGAGCCCACATGCCCATATATGATTGGTTAAAACTCAATCCAGAAAAACCACAAAGATCTTACTTGGCTTGCTGTTACAGGTCAATCGAGACAGGCACAACTTGTGCACTCCCCTAAATCCCCTCAAGCCTCTACAGGGGCAGGTTGAGATAGGTACATGCATTCCTCTATATATATTATCCGTAGTTTCCCCACTCACTGACTGGTGCTCATTTGTTTTATATGGCAACAAACAAAGGAGTCATTTTGCCAACATTAAGCTCACAGGTTAAGTTTAGCAGTATTGTCATTCTCCACAAGCACAGTAAATATCAATTATGTTGCCTCTATATCTCATGGTGCAACCTCAGTAGGACTGCCTACAACTATGATTCTGGGAATTACTATCTGGAAACTTGACATTGCCATGGCCATGGATCCTGAGATACTAACTCTAAAGATAATAAAATCCTCCTGACGTACATCTTTACTTTTTTAAACTTTGGCTTCCTTCAAAGCCTAGCTCAGACAGCACCTTCTGTAACAGGTCTTTCTTGATTCACTATCCTGCTAGAGCCTTCCAGGGGCAGTGTTGGGAAATGTTTAATAACTGTTTCTCTCAAAAAAAATGAACGAAATGAGAAGAACCAAGAGGATGTTGTATGCACTAACAGCAATATTGTTTTAAGAATAACTTTGAGTGAATAAGTCATTTTGACTATTATATTTATTAATCGATATTTACTTATATATATATATAATATATGTTTATATATTTTTCTATCATAAATATCTGTGTGTGTTCATCCTTCATTGCCAAAGAAGACCATGCTATCAAAGAAATAATGACATGACTTGCACTTGACTTTGTTTTGAGTGATGGAGGGCTGTGCAGGTCACCAGCCTCACTTCTCCTCCAGAGCCATCTGCATCTAGTACCAGATATTCCTCAGGATGACTGGAGATGACCCCAGGATGAGGCAATTGGGGTTAAGTGATTTGCCCAAGGTCACACAGCTAGTGAGTGTCACGTGTCTGAGGTATCCACTGTACCACCTAGCTGCCCCTAAACTTAATTTAATACCTAAATTAACTGCAAAGGACATATGAAGGAAGATGCTATCTGCATCCAGAGAAAGTACTGATAAATAGAACAAATGATAAGTAGAAGTATGCATGGAATGTTTTACATATTTTTACATATTTTCATCCAGTGGTAGCCATCTCTAGGGTGAGGAGAGGAGAAGAAAAAAGGAAAAAAATGAGAAATTTATATGATAATATATATTTAAAAGGAAAAGAAATTGTATACAATAGGTTTGAAGTTTCATGTGGAATCATCTTAAATGATTATTTTATTCTATTAAAAATAAAATAAAAATTTTAAAAATGTAAAAAATTAAAAGAAATAGCTGGCTATCTGGGGGGAATATATGAGGAGCTCACATTATACACTAATGTCCAAGTCTGGACAATCAAAAAACAATAAATCAAGCCCTAATTTGTAGTGTTTGCCAATTTCAGAGGTGTAAATGTTCAAAAGAAAATTTGTCAATTCACTCCGAGCTGGTTCCAGCAGCTTCTGCTCTTCCCCTCCCCCCAATTACCTTTTATTTGCTTTATTTGCATTTTGGATGAACATGTATCTTTACATGTTATTTTGTCTGATAATGGAAGCACCCTGAGAGCAAGGACTATTTCAATTTTATTTCTGTAACCCTAGCACTGAGCACAATTCCTGGCACATAGTAGGTATTTAATAACTGTGTGTTGCTTGGTGGATTCCTCCATCAAGTATTTGGTCATCAAACTTTCAAATGCTGGACATGCAGCCCTGTGAATTTTTACCAACCTTGCTATTGATTACAAATGAAAGTACAAGCCAGAAATGAGCAAAGTCTAGCAGTCAGTGCATCCTAAGACACTGATTCTCTTCCCAGAGATACCACATTTGGGTTCCATATTCCAGATCCTGACCCCTAACATAGTTCAAACCTGTGGGTTTAAACAAAAAGAAATTTCTTTCAATTGAAAATAAAGCAAAATTCTCCATTTAGTAAACTTTGACAGAATACTGAGAGTGCTTTTGACTTTTGCTCAGGGGAATTGGTGGTTCTTAATCATGGCATTAGGGAAGGTAAATGGTTTAGTGGTTAGGGCCTGGACTCAGCTTCCTGAGTTCAAATATGACCTCTGCCACTGACGAGCTGTGTGACTCTGGACAAGTCACTTCACCCTGTTTGCCTTAGTTTCCTCATCTGTAAAATGCATTGGAGAAGGAAGTGGCAAACTGCTCTAGTATCCTTGCCAAGAAAATAGGGTCATGCAGAGTCAGGCACAAGTGAATTGACTGAAGAACAACAAAAATCATAGTATTAATTATTACTTTTCTGGGTTTTCTGCAGTTTTGCCCACAGGCGGGAGAAAGAAATCAATAGTGTGATAAAGCACCTTCCATTCAGTAGCTCTGTGATTCTGTGTTTTTCTTTCCCAACACTGGTCTTAGGCAACATAGTATAGTATCTGGGAACGTGGGGTTCCCACCCAACTCCTATGAGTATATTCTCCTATCCAGTATTCTGTGGGTCTGCATTTCCTCCAAAGCTATTCCTCATGATTATTTTTTTTTATCAGTTATCCAGAGGACATAATTAATTTAAAGCAACAATATTTAAGAAAATAAGGTTTAAAAAAAGAAGGGAATTAGTTGCTTTCAGTCTGTCTTGTATGGCTACTTCTAGAAAGTGATCACTGGTCCCCTGTTACTATTCATGTGGCTCCATCGGGTTGTAAAGCTTCTCTCTGTTTCCAGCTCTTCCCAATAAAAGGAAGAGTAAACTCTGTCAGCAATCTTTCTATTTAAACCCAAAGGCTCAAGTTCTAGCTCTTTTATAAAAGCAAGATTCTCACAATCTAGTCATTAGACAAGGAAAAATCTTGCTCAGAATCTTGACTTTGGTTGGAATTTCCACTCAAAGCAAGAGCCTTTTCCTCCCAAAGGCCAAACTCTGTTGAATTCAAAACAACCCAGTCAGCTAAGTGGACCATAGGTTTTAAGTTTATTTTTCACCTCCACTTCTTACTCGTTAAGTACAGTGTTTCTGTCTGAAGTATTCATCTGACTTAGAATTAGAAAATCCTTATATCTGCTTGCTTAATGTCTTATTGCCAAACTGAATGCATTTAGCATCATTTTAGGGGATGCCCCTCTAGAAAATCTCCAGAAATTATCTAGTCTTGAAGTCCACTCATTTTCTTATTTTTTTGTCTTTTTTGTCTTTATTTACTTTTAGATTTCAACATTCATTTTCACAAAATTTTGAGTTCCAATTTTTCTCCCTATCTCTCCCCTCCCTCACCCCATAATACCTTGCATTCTGACTATCCCTTCCCTCAATGTATCCTCCTTTCTATCACACCCCCACCCTTCCCTAATTCCCATCTTCTCTCCTTTCTTGTAGGGCATGATAAATTTCTATATCCCATTACCTATATTTCTTATTTCCCAGTTATATGTAATAATAATTCTCAACATTTTCTTCTAATATTTAGAATTCCAACTTCTCTCTGTCCCTCCCTCCCTCCCCATACCCATTGAGAAGGCAAGCAATTCAATACAGGCTATATATGTGTCGTTTTGCAAAAGACTTCCATATGTTGTGTAAGACTAGCTGTATTGCCCTCCATCCTACCCTGTCCCCCCGCTTTTTTCTATTCTCTCATTTCACTTTGTCCCTTCCCAAAAGCATTTACTTCTAGTTACTCCCTTCTCCTATTTGCCCTCCCTTCTGTTATTCCCCTCACCCACTTATCCCCTTCTCCCCTACTTTCCTGTAGTGTAAGAGATTTTCATACCAAATTTAATGAGCATGTTATTCTTTCCTTAAGCCATGTGTGAAGAGCGTAAGCTTCACTTTTTCCCTCTCACCTCCTCCCTTTTCTCTGCCATTGAACAAGATTTTTCTTATCTCTTTTATGAGTGAGCCTGTCCCATTCCATTTCTCTTTCTCCTCCCAATATTTTCCTCTCTCAGCCCTTAATTTAATTTTTTTAATGGATATCATTTGTTCTGATTCAATTCAACCTGTACCCTCTATCTATGTGTGTGTGTGTGTGTGTGTGTGTGTGTGTGTGTGTGTGTGTGTGTGTATAATCCCTCCACCTACCCAAATACTGAGAAAAGTCTCAAGAGTTACAAATACTATCTTTCCATGTAGGAATATAAACAGTTCAGCTTTAGAAAGTCCTTTATGATTTCTCATTCTTGTTTAACTTTTCATACTTCTCTTGATTCTTGTGTTGGAAAGTCAAATTTTCCATTCAGTTCTGATCTTTTCATCATGAATACTTGAAAATGTTCTATATCTTTGAATGACCATTTAGTCCCTTGAAGTATTATATTCAGTTTTGATGGGTAGGTGATTCTTGGTTTTAATCCCAGTTCCTTTGATTTCTGGAATATCCTATTCCAAACCCTTCGATTCCTGAATGTAGAAGCTGCCAGATCCTGTGTTATCCTGATTGCATTTCTACAATACTCAAATTGTTTCTTTCTAGCTGCTTGCAGTATTTTCTCCTTGACCTGGAACTCCGAAATTTGGCCACAATATTCCCAGGAGCTTCTCTTTTCAGGTCTTTTTCAGGAGATGATTGGTGAATTCTTTCAATATTTATTTTGCCCTCTGGTTCTAGAATGTCAAGACAGTTTTCCTTGACGATTTCATGGAAGATAATGTCTAGGCTCTTTTTTTGATCATGGTTTTCAGGTAGTCTTCATAATTTTTAAATTGTCTTTCCTGAATCTATTTTCCAGGTCAGTTGTTTTTCCAATAAGATGTTTCACATAATCTTTTATTTTTTTTCAATCTTTTCGTTTTGTTTTTTAACTTCTTGGTTTATCTCATAATCATTAGCTTCCCTGAATTCCAGTCTCTCTTTTAAAGAACTATTTTCTTCAGTGAGCTTTTGAAACTTCTTTTCCATTTAGCTAATTCTGCTTTTTAAAGCCTCCTTCTCTTCATTGGCTTTTTGCACCCCTTTTTCCAATTAGCCTCTCTTTAAAGGTATTATTTTCCTCAGCACTTTTTTGGTTCTCCTTTAGCAAGTTGCTGATATGCTTTTCAAACTCTTCTATGGCCTGAGCCTATTTCATATTCATTTTGGAGGTACTGGAGGCAGCAGCTTTGACTTCCTGTGGCAGTATGCCTTATTCTACCTCATCTGAAAGGATGGAAGGAGACACCTGTTCACCAAGAAAGTAACCTTCTATGGTCTTATTTTTTTCCCCTTTTTTGAGCATTTTCCCATTCAGTTACTTGACTTCTGAATCTTTTGTCAAGAGGAGGATCCTAGTGCTCCTCCTCCCCACTGTATCGTGGTCAAGGCTGAGGTCCCGATCAGCTGCTCAATTCCCCCAGAGGCTTTAAGCTGAGCTGCCTGGCTGTGGCCACCATAGCTGTGCTGCCTACTGCTACTGCTCCCTCTGTCACCTGGGCCTTTCCCTCTCATCCAGCTGGGAAAGCCCTCCCACACTGACCTTTGGAACTTTCTTTATTGCTCATGGTTTGAGGGATTTGGGACCCTCCCTGCTGAGACTTCTGCCCCGGAGGTCTGTTCAGGTCCTGTTCCTCCCAGTGCCACATGACCAGGGCTGGGCTCTCCTCCATTTGGTGTCCCCATAAGATAGACCTTCCCTGTTATCCTTCCAGGTTACCTTTGGCTGGAAATCTCTTTCACTCTGTTCTGTGCTTTCTGCAGCTCTAGAATTTGTTGAGAGTCACATTTTACAGGTATTTTGTGGGCTGCGGGGAAAGCACTAGGTGTCTTTCATTATTTTTCTTCTTTTATGTCAAATTTCTTCCTGTGTTATATATTTTGTTGGCAAAAGTCTTTCTAGGCTTTGCTACACTTTGCAATGAAACACCAACAAAATTTATCTTTGGTGGCCCCTCCACCTCCTCTTTCCCCTACGTTCCCTTTCTTGCCATAACTTTGTCTGAGTGTTCTTTCTTCACTTTTATTTTAAAGAGAAAGTTTTGCACCAAAGCTTCATTCCTTTAATTTTGATGTTTAAATTTCATTCATAGAAACATGAGGTACATCTCTGTAGTTCAATGCCCCTTATACTTGCCACTTTCCTCTTCTCTGTTCCCCAATTCACTACCGCCTACTCGATCTCCCTCAATTTCATAAACTTTCCCCTTTGCCTTCTATTCCTCTACCCTCCTTTCTAGCCAATGCTCTTTTTGTTCACTGCTCATCTCTTCTCTCCCCTCATTCATAATAATAAGTGTTAGCATTAATAAAGTGCTTTAACGTTTGCAAAACACTTTACGTGTTATCGCATGTGATCCTCATGATGGTACTGTAAGGCAGTTGCTATTTGTGTTCCCACTGCTACAGATAAAGAAATTGAGGTTAAGGGACTTGTCCAGGGTCATGCAACTAAGTCAGAATTTGAACTCAGATTCTTTTGAATCCAAGTTCATCACTACGTACTATGCTCCCCAGCTGCCTCTTCCTTATTTTTCTTCTCCTTTTCATATTTCAGACTCACTCTTCAACTGTCCCCCTTCTTTTAGTTTTTTAACTCTTTTTGATCTGACTTGTCTTCTCTTGGTATTTTGACCTGCTTTCTTTTCCATTTCTGACTCTAAGATATTTGAGGTGAAGGTGGGGGAGTGGAGTGGAATTGATCAGTTTTGTTTTATCCTGGCCTTTTAATTGTCCAGACACAGAGTGATAGGATAGTTAAACAGAGATGAACAGTCTGAATCGATAAGTTGTCTGAATAATAATAATATTTTTTAAAATGCAGTTTTTCACAGTAACTACTGTCTGAGGAAGACTGAGGCAGAATAATCATTTATAATGATAGAATTCCTTATAGGAACACAAATGCTGGGCTTAAGGCCTTCTGTTAAGTAGGCCAACAGTTCCTGTAGCTCGTCTATGAGTTTGTTTTGTAAATCTTTTCTCAGAAGGCTTTGAATAATAAAGCCTCATCAGGACTCATGCTGGAGTCCCCAGAAAGTTTGTTTTTGCAAGTCTGGTTGTAACAAATTCTAGAATTACCATAAAGAATCCAACCACCAACACTCTCTGCTAATCTTTGACCTCTGACTGGTTGTTCTATTCTTGAATAGGAAGGGAGGTGTGTACACAGTACAGCAGGGCTCTTTCTGCTACAGTCATCATAGTTCCATATTCTGCCATTAAGTAAGAATCACAGAATCTTAGTGTGGAAAGGACCTCAGAGGCCATCTGGGGCAACCTATATCCGAATAGGAATTGTCCTTCAACTCTCTTAGCCATACTTACTTCCCCTTTCCCAAACAACATACCTAAAACCCAAAATTATAAAAGGAAATATGAGGAGATCCAAGAGCCAAGAGGAAGTAAGGGATGGTGGGTGGTAAATACCTTCCTTCCTTCTCTCCTCCTCATCTCTCTATTCCCTTAGCTGGAAACAGAGTGCTTCCCCTCCTTCCCTGATTTGGTACATACCCAGGCGGGTTTGGGTTCAGTTTCCATTTCTGATCCAGCAGACGGGAAATGGGACTCTTGCCCTTGCATGTTGGACTTCTCAGAAATTCTGGCCCTTCTCCACTTATCTCTCATAGAGTCATCCCCCGCCTCCCCTGCTATGCCTGAGGTTCCTAGGACATCCTCCACACCTCCTGCCATGCTGCCATCTGACTGGACTTCCCTCCAATGCTTCTCCCTTTATGCCTTTGCAAAAGAACCAGAGACACAGAGCTTTTTGACCAGATCTCTCCCTTTCCCTGGAATTCCAAAGCAGATCTAAGCTCTGGAGGGTAATCCAGCATGTGATTCTACACTGTCCTATTTCATTCTCTAGTTATTTCTTCTCATGCTTCCACAGCAATTTGGAAAGCTCCTTTCAGGGCATATGGAATCATACTTAAAAAAAAAAAACATCACCTAGCATAGTGCTGGTATATTGTGGTATAATAATTGATTAACTCTTTGACTGTATTTGACTTTTCTCTTAAGTACTAGCTAGCTGACTCAGTGGATACAGTACTGGTCCAGGAGTCAGGAAGACCTGAGTTCAAATCCACTCTTAGAAGCTTATTATTTGTATGTCCATGGGCCAGTCACTTAATCCTGTTTACCTTAGTTTCCTCACCTGTAAAATGAGCTGGAAAAGGAAATAAACCACTCCAGTATCATTGGCAAGAAAATCTCAAATGGGATCTTGGACATGATTGAAATATAACTGAAAAACAATGAAAACGTAAGTACCAGAGAGAAACTTTTTTGGGTGTGGTTTGGAGTTATATTCAGCATTTCTCAAATTCCATTGTAGAGGTAAGCACCTACTTAGGATCATGGATTTAGAGTTGGTAGAGCCTTTTAAAGTCACCTAGTCCAATGCCCTCTTTTTGTGGTTGAAGACTTTGAAGCCCCGAGGTTAAGTGACTGGTCCAATATCACAGAAAGAAAGCAGCAGTCAAGACATGAATCCAGATCCTTTGGCTCCAAATTGAGTGCTCTTTCTGCTGCACTACACTGCCTCCTATGTCTAAGGCTAGACCTTCATTTCACTTTTCTGTTATCTTCTGGGTTACATATCCCATATTAAGTTATAACCAGATCCTTCCATTTTATGTAACACATCACAAATTAATGAAATTCATCCTTATTTCCCATGTCCCTGGCAGACAAAATGCTCTTCTGTTCCAGCCAACAGTGCAATCTCCTTTTGCAATAAAACTGATGATGTATCATTAAAATATAGGCGACTCAGAAATTGGATTCTTCTTTTCACTGAATCACAGGCTGCCCCTGATTTTAGCCTTTTAACTTACAATTTCATTTGGGCAAGTATTTGAAGATCTGTCTCCTTGAGCCAGAACAGGGCATCTAGAACATTTTGCTCCAGCTCATTTGTTCTCTCAGGATTCCCCACCCTTTCCCTCTAACGCTGGTTCTGAATTACCTATTGTGCATTGCCAAATAATTACTTCACTTGGAATAACTTTTCTTCCTCCTGAACTGCATTCTCTAGGGACATGATTTAAAATTGTAACTGTTGTTCCCCAGGTCCAAAGTCCATGTGACAAGACAACTCCTATGATGTCAAACAGCTTATCTCAATATGAACCCAAAAGGTCAAACTGAGGCTAATCTTGGAAGAGAAAAGTGAAATTTATAACATCATCGTCCCTAAATTAGCTCCAGAGAAAACCTGTAATGATGAGATTGGATTTCAGTAGAGGAGGAATGACAAGGGTAGAGAAGGGCAGTTAGTCTAGGATACAATAGAATATACACTTTGGTGGCCATTGTGGATCCGGAGTTTGGTCCTCAGGTTCTGAAATTCTTTTGTTGGTTCATCCATGGGTCACCAGGTAACCAATTCCCATAACCACATTTGACACAGTGAAACCAGAAGGCCAACTTGGACTCCCCTCAAAGTCTAATTTCTGCACGAGGCTTCTTGTGCCTCCCCCATCCCATTCTACCCTATCTTCCTCTGAGATTATCTCCCATTTGCACTGCATATATTTTACACGAACATGGCTATTTTCATCTTGTTTCCTTCATTAGGATGCAAGTTCCCAGAGGGCAGGTAATGTGTTTTATGTTTCTTTGTTTTCCCAGCACTTAATAGAATGTTTGGAAAATACTTTTTTGTAACATTTTTTTGTTGTTTCAGTTGTATCTGACTCTTTATGACCTCTTTTGGGGTTTTCATGGCAAAGATACTGAAGTGGCTTGCCATTTCCTTCTCCACCTTATTTTACACTGAGGAAACTGAGGTAAACAGGGTGAAGTGAGTTGCCCAGGATCACACAATTAGTAAGTGTCTGAGGCCAGATTTGAACTCAGGAAGATGAGTATTCCTGACTCCAGGTGCAGCACTCTATCCACTATGCCACCCAGCTGCCTGGATATGGTGAATATAAATTAACATCACAAAAGTGTATTATATTTTTAATAGACAGCAAATAAATGGTTACTGAGATGGCATCCTTTCTGAATCTTTTCTTTTTTTGTTTTGTTTTGTGTTCATTCTTTGTTGCTAAAGAAAACCATGCCATCAGAGAAATGATGACATGACTTGCACTTGACTTTGTTTTGAGTGAGGGAGGGCTGTGCAGGTCACCAGCCTTACTTCTTCAGAACCATCTGACTCTTTATTGTACAAACAGGCCACCAGCTTGTTAGATCAAAGATTAAAATTAATACAAAACTAGAAGAAAAAATAAAATGAGCAAAAGATATAGCAAACAATTTAAACAATTCCAACATACCCTGTTAAAAAGAATTATTAGTGAGAAATGAGAGAAGGGAAATGGATGAAAGAAAGGATATTGCCACATTATAGTGATTTTGTACAGAAGTTTAACCAACGTAAATCAACTACCATAAGGAAAAAAAAACCTCAAAGCCTAAGAACAAGCAAAGTCAGCAAATATCTGAGGCACTCAACATTTGCTAAGGCTATGGACTTATTTTTAAAATCTTATGGAAAAAGATAGTGGCAAATTAACAAAATAGCAAAATCCTGAGGAGGGAAAATTTAAAGAAAGTTGGGCAAGAGACCTAACTAAACTAAATATCTAAGGGTATTTCAGAGAACTTGGAAGGAGAATAACAAGTAGACAAAAGATGGAAGAGACCTGCAAGCTTTCTATGACAAGCTTTAGTTCACTTTCAAGGACAGTAATGCCCTAGGACGTGTGGACTCTAACTTCCAAGTCTCAGATGTGATTCTTGACAAAATAGAAATGGAAATGGTAATGAAGAAAGCGGAGATCTGGAAAGCAGCTGGAGGCAAAGATGAGCACTGAGGAATCAATTCTCCAGGTACAAAAGGGAGATTAGGGAACCAATGAGAAGGGAAAAAAATATCTTACTGGTATTACTTCCCCATAGGGGTAGCATGTAAGAACATTAATTACGACGTAGGGGAAAGGAGAAGCATTTATTAAGTGCCTACTATGTACCAGGCACTGTGCTATATACTTTACAAATAAGATCTCATTTGAAGCTCATGGCAGTTCTGGGAAATAGCTGCTGTTACCGTCATTTTGCAGATGAGAAATCTGTGGCAGACAAAAGTTGTGTCGATTAAGTGTCTGAGGCTGGACTTGAATTCAGGTCTTCCTAACAACAAGTTAAGTTCTCTATTTCCTGTGCCACTCATCTATATACCTCCTTTCTTATTTACATACAAATTTTACTAGGATTATTTGCATATGCAATAAAGCAACCCTTGATATGTGGCAGGCTTGCTTCTCTAAGTGCTATTTCACTGCTAACCAGATTTTTACCATTACACAATAGATGGAAAGCAGTAGTGAATTCAAGAACCTATTACATTTATTGATTTATTGATTATATAAAAAGCCTCCCTTCCCAATTTTGTAGAAGAAAATGTGACCGTAAAGGAATCCCCCCAGCAAATGCATATGAGAAAATTATATGAAATTCCATGCAAGAAATAACAACAGTAACCACCTTGTTTGATGGTATTCTGATTTTCAATACCAAGTAAGTCATCAATCAGGGAGAACGATGCTCACTAAAGTCATTTGAGACTCTAGTGGAGGAGAGCCTCTATGGAGTCCGAGGGAAGGGGTGACTCTATAGACAACATGATGCATCAGTTGTTGCTGTTTGAAGTTGGCATTATGTTAATTGCATCAAGCCCTGGGCCACCACAAAGCCTCCCAAATTAGATCTATAATGAATCCAAGGAGTTTGGCCTACTATCCCCACAGGAATGATCAAATGGGTGAAGAGTGCCTTTTGTCTAGAAGGGGAGAAGCAGTTAGAGGGACAACCTAGAAAACACGTTCACTAGTACACAAGTCTGGGACAGATGCTCCAAAAAGATAATGTGTTAGACTCATAACTGAAGAGGAAAAGGAGAGTGAGTTAGCTTACCTTCAGGAAATGGCAGTTCTTTTAATCACAGAGCTTCTTTTTTAATAAAGGCCCCTTGTAGAACACCAATATCATTCTGAGGATGTTGAGTGATAGAGAGCTAGTCAGGGTGCATTACAATTTCCAAAGAACTTAAATTGGAGACCAATGTGGGGTGACAGAGGGGGGTAATGGGATGTGTGAGCAGGCTGTAAGTACATTTCAAATGAGGAATCATGTAAGAGAAACAGTGTAAAGGATATCACCAAAGAAATATCTGTCTAGAAAAGAAGACAGATTTAACAAGAATAAGAAACGGCTCAGTGGATAGAGTACTGGGCTTGGAAAAAGGAAAACTCATCTTCATGAGTTCAAATTCAGTCTCAGACACTTACTAGCTATGTGACATTGATCCAGTCACTTAACCTTGTTTGCCTCAGTTTTCTCATCTGTAAAATAAGCTGGGGAAGGAAATGGCCAACCACTCCAGTATTTCTGTAAAGAAAACCCCAAATAGGGTCAAGAAGAGTCATACACAACTGAATTAACAACAGCAGGGGATAGCCTGTTTCCTTCATTGGTATGTTCAAGAAATCAAGAAAACATAGGAAGTATGGAGACATTGGGTGTACCCTCTGTAGCAAATGTGTGGGAGGACACGGATGAGAATAGCACAGGATGCTGCCCATCCTGTGATTGGCTGTGATTTGCATCACTTGAAGGAATAACCCCAATGGTGAGGTCACAGAGCCAGAGAATAAGAGCATTTCTTGATTCTTTTTAGCTGTTATAAACTGAAAACAAATATTAGTTTAGGGCCTGTGTGCTATTATATTTCTGTTACCTTGAAATACTGACTACATTTAAGATTTAAGTATGGGGGTGACATACTCTGAGTCCAGTTGCAAGCCAGTCTTCCCTGTTCTTCAGAAGATCTAAATCCAGACAAATCTCTGTCACTAATAGACCCAGAGCTGAAAGGGATCTTAGAGGACATGTAGTTCCTCACCCTCATTTTGGGATGAGGAAAGAATGTGAAGTCCATACAAATTTTGTGAAATATTTTTTAGTAGTTTTCAGCCATGTGCAACTCTCCATGATGCCATTTTGAGGTTTTCATGGAAAGGATACTAGAGTGGTTTGTCATTTCCTTCTCCAGCTGATTTTACAGACGAGGAAAATTAAGCAAACAAGGTTAAGTGACTTACCCAGGTCACCCAGGTAGCAAGTGTCTGAGACCAGGAAGATGCCCCTACCTGGCCCTGGGTCTTGCAATCCACCTACTGTGCCACCTAGCTGCCCCTGGGACTTGTTCAAGGTCACATATATATTAAGAAACCAAGATTTGAACTCAGGTCCCATGATTCCAACTTCAATATTCTTTCCATTATGCTATGCTGATTGCATACGGTTAAGACTATTCCCAGGTGAGCCTGTAGGTAGTAAAGTGAAAACCCTGAGACCCAAGACAAAACACTCACATGTGTGTTTGCATGGGTCACTCTTCCTCCTTTCCTCTAGGATCCATGTTTCTCATAATGGGTCAAAACATTTAGAGGAGTTTAGAGATCTCCTCCACTCCATTATATAATGTTCATTCATGCTTCTTCCCCACCCCTGCTCCTTTCTTCATTTGCCAGGGGCATATATTGATTCCTTACTGTGTACAGAGTATTTCACTACTGGATTTTAAAAAAAACAACTCGCCTCTATCATTGTCACTTCCCCTGCTGGCTGATCCTTGCAGTGTTTTGGGTTTTTTTTTAAACCTGATGTTAAGAAAAACAAGAAGATACCTGTGCTTTTAGTAGTAGAAAAATGGTCTAAGAGTTTTCTGGGTGATGGTCTATAACCAGCCAAGTGCTTCCAGGTTTTTGTCATACAGGAGACTGACAGGCCACAGACAAGAGGGAGATTGAGTGTTTTGTGCAACCTGACATTACTACACTCTTGTAGAACTTGACTTAGTGAGGTTAAAAGCTTGTCTGCTACCACCTAATATCCAATATTGCTTAGAATTAAGGTTTTTGAGGCTCCCATTATAGGATAAGATGAGACCAGCAACTCACGTCCAAATCTATTCTTATTGCCTCCTATTTAACTTTCCCCACATCATTTAATTAGATCCCCTCATTAACATCATGATTAAATACAGAAAGTCCTTAAATCATGGAAATTTAATTCTAGGATCCAAAAACCATGGAGTCTTAGGAATCATCTAAATGCCCTTTCATTTTATGGATGTAGAAACTGGTGGTAGTGATCATGTGACTTGCCTAAGAGATTTCCTCTGAAACAGGAGTTAACTTTCAGTCTGTGAATGTGAATGGGAAAAATTTTGCATCTTATATTCACCAAGCTTTGATTGCTTTTGTAATATTATGTTGTGATGTTTTCTTGGCAGAGATGCTGGAGTGGTTTTCCATTTCCTTCTCCAACTCATTTTATAGATGAGGAAACTGAGGCAAACAGAGTGAAGTGACTTGCCCAGGGTCACATAGCTAGTAAGTGTCTGAGACTAGATTTCAACTCAGGAAGACGTCCTCTTGACTCTAGATCCTATGTTCTATCTACTCTGCCACCTAACTGGGGTGAACGAGGTGTTCAAGAAGTATAGCCCCTCTGGTGGAAGAGTTTGCTAAGCCCTTTTCAGGACGGTTCATCCACCTTTTGTGTCCACCTATCATCCAACTCTCACCTGTGGCTCCAAGAAACTAACATGCATAGTGGCCACATTCTGGTAAATCATTTCAGCAGACAGGCTAAACCATATTGAGGGCAATTGAAGGCCCTCAAACCCATTGGTGAGTTAGGGTGTGTGAAGAATTCCTCACAGTGGAATGGGCAGAGGAGAATAACTTATTCCAACCGCCATGAAGATGACTGAAGCAGGTTTTGTGCAGTGCTTAGAGTTTGGTCAGATATCAAAGACGCCAAAGTTACCCACTGGATCCTGGGCCATTGCTCTTCAATAACCCTGGAAGAGGGAGTGAGACTGATGATGAGGCCAGGGCAATCCTGCCTCACTTAAATCCAATTCACACACTAGTCAAGGCATCACCCCACAAGGTCATTGGTCCTCTTTGGAAATGAACGACAAACAACAACAATACTATGGATTTTATTTCATTTATTTAAAAATATTCTTTTGAAAATAGATACATTGGTTTCACCAGACTATCAAAGGGGTCCATGACACTGTTTAGGACTTATATCAAAATTACAAATTAAAGGAAGATGAGGTTTAACTTCTTCGTGATTTTTATATCTGAGGACACAGATTTAGGAATCTCTCTTTTTTTAAATTTATAGAAAATATTTATCACTTGAGTTATTGAAAATATCAGTTGAATGCTTGTCATGTTGCATTCAAGATTTTAGTCTAGTGAAGAAAAATTCTGTTATATAATTTGTAGACTGGAAACTTAGCTAATGACATGGCATATGGAATGAAAATAATACCTTTGCGATGACCAATTCTTTTTCTTCAACCTTAGAGAGCTGTCTTTGAGAGATGTCTATCAGAATGCTAAATTTCATGACTTGCAGCCAGTTTGGTGGAAAGCGTGCCCTTGACACCATAATTTGGAGTAGGACAAGAGATTTCAGTATGTGTGCTCTCTACTTCCAAGATTAAAACTTGGGCCATACTTCTAATTTGACATAGTCCTATAGGTAATGGAGTTGTGCATAGAAGGAGTACCTCTGTCTTCAGTAGTCTGCCCCGCCCCCATTGAGAATACCCTTCCCCCTTACCTCTTCCACCTAGTTTCCATTGTTTCCTTCAAAACTAGGCTCAAATACCACCTTCTGCAGGATGCCCTTCATAGTTTTCTGTTCTGATTCCCCAGCCCCTGCTGCAAGTAGCTGGGGAATGGGAAACTGAGGGGAAAAATCTTTTTCTCTGACAAAAGGCTCATATCCAAATTATACTAGGAACTGATTAAAATTTATAAGACTAAATAAATAGATATAGAGAAAAACAGATCAATGGTCAAAGAATATGAATGGGTAGTTCTCTAGGAAAGAAATCTAATATATCAAAACTTGTGTGAAAAAGTACTATAAATCACTAATAATTAGAGAAATTCAAATTAGAGTGACCTTAAAGCTCTATCTCACATTCATCATACTGGCACACTTAACAAAAGAGGAAAATGGCAAATCCTGGAAGGGTTACAGGAAAACAGTTACATTGGTGTGTTGTTGGTAGAGCTGTGGACTGGTCCAGTCATTCTGGACAGCAATTTGGAACTGTGCCCAAGAAATTCCTACACTGTGCATTCACTTTAACCCAGTCATACCACCACTATGCCTCAAAGAAGTAAAGGAAAGAGGGAAAAGATCTATATGTATAAAAATATTTATAGTCCCTCTTTTTGTAATAGCCAAAAAGGAGAAGTTAAGAGGGTATCATCCTATTGTGGAATGACTAAAAAAAATTGTAGCATATGAATTAATGAAGAAAGTGAGAGGACTTCTACGAACTGATGCAGTATGAAGAGAGCAGGACCAGGAGAACCATTTATATGATGATAACCACTTGATAGAGAAAAATGCCTTTGAAAGGTTTTGGAGTGCAACAACAATAATCCAGGAGTCCAAAAGAAAGAAGATAAAACGTATCATTCACCTGTTGCCAGAGAGGTGACGAGTGTTGTTAGAAAGAGACACGTTTTCAGACATGATTTAAGTGCGAATTTGTTTTGTTGGACTATGTAGCTAGGCTTCTAAGGCTTTATTTTAGGACGTTTCCTTATTCTTTCCCTTTCCCCCACGATACTGCCCTTCCCTCTCCCCTTTCCAGTGTTTTCCTCAAAAAGGGTTTATTCATTCTTTAATGGATTGGATCTAGTCCAGCATTGTGAGGTTGAGGAATGGTTAGCAGCAGATGGGAAGTGCCTCTAGAGTTTTCTGTTTGCATGTGTAGTTGTGCTAATGGCATTAAACCTCCAGACATTGCACTCAAAGGGGGTCTGACTTGCTCATCCACATAGCAAAGGTCAAAAATATCTGTTGGTCTGATTTCCTTATGTATGTGGATAGACATTCTACAGAACCTGTCTCAGTGTTTATGTCTAGGACAAACAGCAGTACAGATGGACAGTCCTAGAGTTGAATAGGAGGAAAGTGTGCTGGATTGCTTTGGGGAAATTGAGAAAATCTTTTACTAACTCCAAGCTTACCATGAAAGCAAAGACCCATGTTTTCAATACATCTTATTGATTCTGTTACATGGTAGTCAGACCTGGAACAAACAGCCTTTGAACAACTAAAGGTAAATATCACACAGAAGAGATTGGAAAGGCACATTGTGGGGATGGTCAGACCACAACATATAGACAATAAGGAGTTCTGAAGCAGGACATTAGTAAAGGATGTCATCAAAGATAACAAGGAGAGAAGATGGGTTGGTTGTGTGGCAAGAGCAAGGGATGACAGAGGAATAGCCAGAAAACTTGAATGGAGCCCTCTTCATGTTGGGTGAAAGAGAGAAAGGCCTCCAACACAATGGGTTAACTTCCTGTGATAAACTTTTGGGAAGACCTGAACAAGAATGGGAAGGTAGGAGTGCGCTGTATGTACACCACTTGATGGAACACTCAAATCACTGAGATCAGATATCTATTTGAAAATATGAGAGCAATTTATCCTCTGGGTTGTCCTAGCTTGGAGGTGCCCCCTTTGCTTGCTGAGTTCTTTTTTTTACAGGGAAAAGGACATGAAAATCATAACCAAGATCAGGAGGCAAAAGTTGCAAAAAACAACCACATTTAAATTCATAATAAGGAAAAAACTTTCCTCCCTCTTTGAACTGTCTCGAAGCAGAATGAGCTCCCTGTGTGGACAGTAAGATCTTTCCCCCTATTGAAGATCTCCACACAAAAGCTGGATGACCAGTTTGGGGGTAAATTGTAGAAGCAATTCTTATTCAGGCCCAGGTTAGACCACATGACCTCCAAGGTCCAGTCCAACTGAGAAATTTTGTGAGTTTGGGATCCCTTTAAGGAGGAAAACAGTGGATTCTTTCGATGA
>CM053769.1:696515748-696532716 GCA_028658325.1 Potorous gilbertii | reverse complement strand
TGAGTATTGTTCTTGCTACTAGGAAATAAGAAATGCAGGTAATGGGGTATAGAATGTTATCTTGCCCTACAGGACAAAAGAAAAGATGGGGATAAGGGAAGGGAAGGATGTTAGAAGGGAGGACATATTGGTGATAGAGGTGGGGGGAAGAGAGAAATGGGGAGAAAATTTGGAACTCAAAATTTTGTGGAAATAAATGTTGAAAACTTAAATAAATAAAAAAAAAACAACTAACCAACACCCAGCCAAGTCTGATGATATTCAGTAATCTATACCCATAATCATTTTCCTGTGTAAGGAGTAGAGGAAGGTACATTTTTCTCCTGTCTTCTCTGGGCCAAGACTGATCATAGTCATTATAGAGTATTTACTTCCTTCTTTTGCTCTTTCCTTTTACATTGTCATAGACATAGTGTATGTAGTTTTTCTGGTTCTACTTGCTTCAGACCATATAAGACTTGCCATACTTCTCTACCATCTTCAGTCATTATTTCTTATGGCACAGCAATATTTCATTCTGTGCTTGTCCCATAATTTAGTCATTGCTTAATTAATGTCCGTCTACTTTGGTTTTTCTAATGTACTTACTAATTTTGGCAATTGATTTCACCTCTCTGTACTTCACTTATGTCATTTGTAAAATGGGAGGTTGAACTAGAACCCTTCTAAGATCTATTCTGTCTCAAAATCTATCATCCTATGATCTAGTCCCCTCCCTCACTCTATAGGTACCTGTGGCCTACATAGAGAGAGTAATCTGTTCAAGGTCACATAGCCAGTTCCTAGGAAAAATAAGACTAGAACTCAGGCCTTCTTCCTGCCAGTCAAGCTGAGGTATTCAGGGAGGACTGGCACCTCTGGTGAGAGGACTTGCTGAGCCTTTCTCAGATCTGCTCACTTACCTTTGGTGTTCACCTCTCACACAACTCATCTGCAGCTACAAGAAGCTATGGCATGTGCCACAGGCATACTCCAGTAAGTCCTACCAACAGATGAGTTAAACTAAGTTCAAAGTAACCAACAGATGAGTTAGACTAAGTTCAATGTAACCAACAAATGAGTTAAACCAAGTTCAAGGTAACCAACAGATGAGTTAGGCTAAGTTCAAGGTAACCAACAGATGAGTTAGACTAAGTTCAAGGTAACCAACAGATGAGTTAGACTAAGTTCAAGGTAACCAACAGGCTTTAAAGGCAGAATAGGTGGATAAGAACAATTTGTCCCAAAGGCCAAGATGGCAGCTGAAGCAACTGCTGTGGAGTACTTAAGACTCATTAAGATGTGGAAGACCCCAAGGTCATCTACTGCATCCTGGGCCATCACCATTCATCCTGACCTTTGCCTTGCCATTGAACTTAGATGACTCTTGAAGGGAGAGTGAGGCTGATGACTTGTTGCAAGTCTGCCTCACTTAAAACTAATTCACTCTTGAGTCAGGACATCACCCCTAGTGTCACAAGTCCTCTTGGAAAATGAAGGACAAGCAACCACAACGTGCAAGTCATCACTCATTCATGATTTCATTAAATGAAGAACAACTCTGTCTTTCCACATTTGTCTGGCCTTGCTTAAGAAATTGATTTCTTAAATTGACTGACCTGACCCATTAAGAAAATCACTAAAGCAGGTTATTTCCTGATAAATTAAAAAAGAATTTGCCTTTCAGTGGTAGAAAAAATATGCATAGTTTTTTAACAAGAAAATTCAAAGAACATGAAGCTCCTGAAACAGATATTTTTCAATGATCAATCTAAAAAGGAATTAAGAAGTAAAGGCACGAATAAGGGAAGATTAAAATGTCCTGGACATTTCTATTAAGTAAATATGTATTTTCTCCATTCTATGGTCAAAGATTAGGGAATGCAACAATTTTTAGAGAGACCTACAAGAAAGAAGTATTGACCTGTATGTGCCTTCGACATCTGGCTTAGTCTGGCAAAGTAATTTCTAAGCCTATTAAACTGCAGCCCATTCCCTTTTGCCTATTTACTGCTTTGGCCACATGGTCATTTCAGTTCATTATTTACTCTCCATACCTCATGGTCATCCACCTGCAACAAATATGCTCCTCTCATTCCCCATCAGCACAGGTGTTCATGAAAGTTAAGTCAGAAGGGAACTAGAAAGGAGAGGAAAAGAACAGGAGACATTTCACCAGGACTATTATATTTGAGACTCAGGGAACAGTAGTCCTGTGACTATTTCTACAGTCATAATCACTAGTCTTGGCTTATATATGGATTCAAGGAAATCTGAAAATCAACCTGAAAATGTCAGTCGACTCCCTCCAAACCATTGCCCTTGTGCGTCAGGTGCTTGGAAGCAGAATCAATGCTCTGACTCAGTATGAGGCCTGGAAGATTTATTTTCAGGCTATTATTAAATTTCATTCTCAAAACTCCTGTAGCATTTATAGCTTATACCACCTGATGAAAACATGGGAAAGTAACATGGCTTATATAGCTGATTTTCTATGTTGAGTCATGTTAAACATTTTGTAACCCCATGGATGTGTCTGTGGGGTTTTCTTGGCAAAGGTACTGGAATGGTTTGCCATTTCCTTCTCCAGTGGATTAAGGCAAGCTGAGGTTCAATGACTTGCCCAGGGTCATACAGCTAGTGTCTGAGGTCTGATCTGGACTCAAATCTTCCTGACTCCGAACCCACCTAGCTAGTCCTTGGTTTTCTAGAGCAGAGCATTATGGGAGGGGAGGAGAGGGAAGTACCTCTGTTAGGACTGACTAAAATGTTGAGTAATCTTGGGGATGAGTACTCAGATTATGCGACTTGTGTAAAGCTGCTTCATTTTTCTTTGCCTTAATTTTCTCTTCTGTCAAATTGGGCTAATAAGGACTGAAGCACTTCTCTCACAGGACTGTTATCAGGATCAGTTGCTGATGTCACTGTTGTCCTTCCATGGCATCAGGAAGGTGATGCCATGACATGCAAATGAGTTGGATTTAAGTGAGGAAGGACTGTGCAAAGTCACCAGCCTCATTTTCTCCTCTGAAGCCATCTGTGGTGAGATACAGATCAGGACAACTGGAGATAGTCCCTGTCAGGATCAAATCAGTTCATGTCCACCAAGTGCTTTGTAAACGTTGAAGTTTGACATTTACATCAGCTGTTAGGAATGGAAATAGTATTTACATATAAATGACTAGTTGATTACTATTTATTTCACTTTCCATTAGGACAGTCCACTATTTTCCTTCCCCAAGTTTCCTTTCTTCCAGACAAAATATGAGTTGTCCTGAACCAAAGGTGCCACTTGAAAGGCAGCGTGGGTGACTGTCTGGCCAGTGTTCGCCACCATCACTACCCTCATATTTCTTTGTCCTATCCAGAGAATAAATAATTCACATTCTTCATTTCACACCTCTCTCCTCTGTCTTTGACTGTTCAATACTCCATTAAATCCACCTCAGGCAATCAAACACATCTTTGGTAACTACCTCCAGTCTTCTGTTTTTCAACTTCTGCCCAGTAATTTCAGGAAATGTCTCTTCTGTTCCCTTACTTACAGCTGAGAAATAAAGATGTTCCTAATTATGGCTGATAAGTGTGAAAATAGTGTTAACTAATATACCCATTTGGGAAAAAGGAAAGCTAGGCATAGGCCTTAACTTCTAATTAATCTTGTCTGTTTTTTTCCCTTTTCAAGTCATTCAATTCTATTAGTTTCCTCTCTCTAATATTTTAGCCCTGTGGTCATTCACTTTTCTGTTTTGAAAATGTGAAATATTTCAGTGACACTACTGCTAAGTGAGCTGATTACCATTTATAACATTCCAGTGGAAAAAATGAATTCCAAGCTTTAAATGATGACTTAGAACTTAAATTTTAAGATGCAAGGAGACTCAGGGAGGAAGAACATCCAGAACCAGGGATGTATTAGCCCCAATCAAACCAAATCTGAAATATCATGTTAATCCTAAACTATATTTTAGAAAAGACATTGACAAGCTAGAGAGTCCATAGGAGGGTGACCAGAAGAATGGGGAAAGGTGTAGTCTAGATAGGACTTGGGGAGACCATAACTGCTATCTTTAGTTATTTTAAGGGTCATCTAGTAGGAAGGTGGATTAGACTTGTTCTGTATGGACCCAGGGACAGGACCAGGAGTAATGGGTGGACCTTGTAGAAAGGCAAATTTTGACTTAATTTAAGGAAAAATTTTAAAACCTCAAAATGCTTTTAGTATCTGTGTGCTCCCTCCCCCTTACCCCTCTTCACCACTGGAAAGGATCTTTAATTGAAGGCCAAATGACCTCTTGTTGGAGATTTTGTAGAAGGGATTTTTATTAAGGTATAGCTTGGATTACATGGCCTCTGAGGTCTTTTCCAGCCCTGAGATTCTATGTTTCTGGCCCTTACAGTTTGCTTCTTTCTTATCTTGAAGTCAGTATCGAAAACTCTGGCCTATCTAAATTCTGTCTATGCAGTTTTCCTTGGAGGCAGCATCTTTTATACCTGAGGTCATATCTGCTCTCTTATTTAGTTGCTTCCTTGATCGTCTGTCTGAGGAAAAATGGTGGGTGTGGGGGTGGCCTGTTGCAGAAAGAGATATACAAGAGGAGGGACAGACATTGCTCCCTATTTAATAAGTCAGAAAATGAATTTGCTTAGATTGACTAGAGGACTGGGACCTGAGCCTGGAAGACCTGCATTCAGATCCCATCTCTGAAATTTGTTGGCTGTGTGACTCTGGGCAAAGTCACACCCTCTTGGTGCTCTAGGCAACCCTCTGGGACTACACTTTGCAAATAAAGTGCCAATTTGCATTGAGAGAGGGAGTTTTTCAGCTGGGCTTTCCCTATACCAATCAGACGTCTAATCTCTATTTTCCATCCCTATCATTTCACTAAATGAAAGTAGAGGATTAGCTGGACATAGATTTAGAGGGACCAGAATTTTCCGGACCTTCAATGCTATGCTAAGGAGTCTGAACTTTTCCCTACAGTCAGTGGGGAGAAGTATCAGTGACCATAGTATTATGTCTAATGGATGCTACTTCCCAGAGACGCCATTGGCTTTCCCACTTGGACATCAGCATTCATTCAGTTCCTTCTTGTTTCTAGCCTTATTGTGTTGGATGCTGCTTCTCAGGGTCTATTCAATTTCCAAGTTCTATTGATTTAAACTCTGAAACCTCTCCCAAGTCTGCTCTCTATTTCTCACTGTTCCAATTTCTGTCATTCTATCACAGGTTTTTCTTACCACCCTCCCCACCCCACCCCCAACAATCTGGACCACTGCAATGGTCTCTACAGTCTCTCCTCCTGCCTCCACTGTCCCTCCTCCAAACTATCCTTCATACTACTACTCCCGGAATAATCTTTTTCTTGCATAGTGGTCATGCCACTCTGGCACTCAAAAATCCTCAGTTATTCTACATGGTTTGCTGATTAGAGTTTACACTTTGCTTTGCATTTGAATTCCTCCACAGTCGTACATAACTGTCTCTTCTTTCCCTGGCTTTTCTCATATGAATACTCTCTTTACAATTGTTGCTTCAGTCAAACTAGACTTCTCGATTTTGGAACACACACTGTTCTCCCATGATTCCAGGTCTTTGCCCAATCTTTTCCCTGGGTTTGGAATCTTTCATCCCTACTCTTCACTGGTTGCATTTCTGCCACTCATTTAAAGCAGGGTTTTTAATCTGAGGTCTGTGAACTTTAAAAAGAAAGGATAACTTCATTTCACTGTTATATATTTTTAATCACATAATTATTAAAATCACATTGTAATTCAGTATAATTACAACTTTTTTATTCTATGTGTTTTGCTTTATGTGTTTAAAAATATTCTAAGTAGGATCCATGGGGCATCTGTGTGGTGCAGTGGATAGTACGCTGGGTTTGAAGTCAGGAAGACTCATCTTCCTTCCACTTATGAGCTGTGTGAGACCCTGAGCAAGTGCCTTTAACTTGTTTGTGTCCATTTCCTCATGTAAAATGAGCTGGAGAAGGAAATGACAAATCACTCCAGTATTTCTGCCAAGAAAACCTCAAATGGAATCATGAAGAGTCGACATCACTGAACAGGCACAACCAAAGAAAGGTCCATAGCCTTCACTGAGTACCAAAGAAGTCCATCACCCCCCACCCCCATCCCCCATCCCCCATTTAACAACTCTGCTTTCAAGCCTATCTTAGGGTCACCTACTCTTTGAAGCCTTCACTGATCCTCTTGGTTTGGTAACTATGTTCCCCCTTGGTATTCAATGTAGTGCTTTGCTTTTAAATTCTGTAATGTCCTTACCATGCAATACTAGGTATTTCAGTTCAGTTCAAAATATGGTGTCTTATTTCCCTACTAGAATGTAAATGGCTTGAAGGAAGACATCCTTATCAGTGAAAATTTACATCTTCTCTACCATTCCTAGCACAGTATTTTGAACACAGTAAGTATTTAATTTTTTTTATTATTATTGTATCACGAGATGCTGGGACGTGTTTGTGTTTAATATTGTGACTTGGCATGACTATTCTAAGCATTTAAGAAAGGGAAAAGAATGGATTTTTATTGCATAATAAAAAGATAGAACATTTATTTTTCTTTTTTTAACTGAAAATGGAGACCTGCCATTTTAAGACAACATGGATAACGAATGGGCTTATGTGACCTTTAAGCTTCTCTGTCTGCCTTCAATTTTTGAAATTCTTGGATGGGGACAACATATAACCTGAGGTGCCTGGACGCTTATACTGGAGTCCAAGGAGGAACATCTTTTTCACAAGGGCCCTGGGCATCACTGAAATTTCTTCTATAAATACAGAAAGCCCAAACAAATCTGCAATGTCTTCAGGAGAAATTAAAACAGCTGCTTTTCTCCGGTTGAATCTATATAATGTAATTTATGGGCAATTGAACAGAGTGGCAGTGGCATATTTATTGCTTTTTCAGGACAAGCACCTTATTGAGTTGACTTTTTAATTAAACTAATGCAACTTCTTTCTGAAGGAGCATCGGCTCCAGGGACAACAACAGCTTAGCTGTAGGCATCAAGCAGATGAGAAGTGGCTCCTCCTAAGGTCTCTGCTCTTCAGTAGTTCTTTCTAGATGATGTCGCCATAAGGATACTTCGATTCTTGGGGGCAGGTACATTATCGGTCATTATTTTCTGTGATTATTTTGGGGTGAGATCAGTGGTTGTTTATTTTCAAGGTCCATATACAAGGTCTCAGGCGATTGTAGATGGAATTTTAATGCCCCATGTGGTATGTTCTGAGGGACACCCAAAAGCCATTTCAGTACCCTTGATATGCTGACACATCTTTTTGCAGCTGGATGTGGATACAGGACAGAGGAAGAGAATCTTAGCTACTGGAGGGTGAGGCTGGTGACCGCACAGTCCTCCCTCACTTAAATTCAATTCACTTACAAGTCATGGCATCTCCTTCCTGAGATGTCATGGGCCTCTAAGAATGAAGGACAAACAGAAACAACTACTGGAGGAGTGCAGAGACTTTGAAAAGTGACTACAAAGGAGAGAAGACAAAATGGCACCTTCCAGTCACTTATCTGGGCTAGATGTTAATAGTGAGGGCACATGACCTTTTGGATTTGAGCCAGACCCAAACATGGTTCAAGAACTACCAAGGGGTGATTGGAAACTGAGACGGCAAGCAAGATGGAACTTAGAGGCTACCAGGAACCTCAGCGATAATATGAAGCAATTTCCAGTTTGTAGAGAAACCCTATCTTCTGTAATAAAAGGCAAGTGCGTTTCCAGAGTTCTGGCAGGACTCGTGCTCTAATAAAAGGCAAGCGCGTTTCCAGAGTTCTGGCAGGACTCGTGCTCTTCCATCTCTGCCTGGAAGTGCTCAGTGCAATGAGATGGCTTGAGTTGGGAGATTAAGTTTATGCTTCAGTGAGTAAATGAGAGACAATGCTGACCATCACTGATTCCTCTAGTTTACTAATTCAGCTAAGTATTTTTTTCTACTCACGAATTACTAAAGGTAATTAGAATCCAATAGGGATCATGATGAAGGGGAAGAGTTTTTCTAGTGTAAGGTAGGGATAAGAAAACTATGATCTGATTGGCTAGTCCACACCAAATCTTAAACCAACAAGAAAAGTGATAACATTCCCAAAGGGACAGAGTCATTGGGAAGATGACAGCCATTTCTCTGAAAGTCAGAAAGACCTTAGTCACCATCTAGGAGCAGGTGATGCAGATGGCAAGTGTGGCTGATGGATAACACCTGTTCTCATCCCAGCACAGATCAGAGCACCACCCAGCTTTTACTCCCTCAAAATATTTCTTCCCCTTTCTCTGCCACATTTCCTGAAATTCCCACTATTCAATTACTTTTTTGAGTTAAGGATTATTCAGAAGGCTGTTTTTTTTTTATAAAAAAATCAACTGTATTATTTTTACTCATCAGGTAATCAAGGAGAATGAAATGATTCTTGAAAGTATGGAATGAATGCTTCAAAGGGTAATGGGGAGTAGAATTCTAACCAATGTCAGGAGGCTAAATGAATGTGATACAGGGAAAAATGGTAAAAAGGAACATAGAACTTTAGAATAGGTAAGAAGAGCTTTCCAAAGATGGTAGAGCTAGATCCTCTGATAAGGAAGGAGCTTCTTTTCCTTCAATTTTGAGAACAAGTTCTCACTACTATTAGAAGAAAAGCCATTCAGTATTGGTCAGAAGACAAATGATTATCATGGTAGTTGGTACTTCCCTGTTGAGAGGTACTGAGGTGGCCATATGTTGACTTGACAGAGAAAATAGAGAGCCTGTTGTCCTCCTGGAGTGTATATCCAGAATGTGATAGCATCCTGAGATTCACTACTCACTTCTGGTAATTCACTTCTAGACAAACAAAAACACCAAAAAGAATTTAGAAAGTATTTTGGGCAATGATGATGTTTTGTGCAAGTAACCCCCCAAAACTGATAGAAATGAATAATATTTTTGGTATTTTCAGAACTGCTATTAGTTGAAGATAAGGGCTTTAGAAGAAAAAGAGTTTTGAGAGATAAGTTAATTAAGAAGACAGTGTCTGAAAACCAGTTTTGGATTTCTGAACCATTTTAAGACATAGGAATGCTGAATTCTTGTCCATGGATAGAGTTCACCTAATTTAATACTAATAAAAATATATTTTCCTGGAGAATCTGAGCAGCAGGACTTTAAAGAGAAAAAAGAGACAGAGAGAAAACTTTTTTTGTATACATGCATACACACATAATGTATTTCATATATATATATATATATATATATATATATATATAGATAGATAGATAGATAGATAGATATCAGCCAACCCAGATACTATAGTGAATACCATGTACAACATAAAAAGAAGAATAGTAAAGAAGTTTAGTAATTAACAGATAATTATATCCAATAAGAAAGGCAGGGATAAAACCACTGACCTCAAATGCTATAATATATACCAACTACACAAAGTATGGGTAATTTTAATTGGAGATCTTAATACATTTGTTCACACCACTACAGCACCAAGAAATAAATTCAGTCTCATATGTATCATTGAGTCTTGTTGAGATATAACTTTTGATTGATTCTAAGGATGGATAAACCTTGTTGAAAAAGAAAAGATTTGAGAAATAGAATAGTATAATAGGCTTGTAAATGAAGAATACTCATATGAGGTTATCCAGAAATGAGGAAAGAAGGAATGCATACTGTACAGTATCTAAGTAAGGAACATAAGGGAGTAAAAAGAAATAGTGAATGAAAAGATTGCTCAGAATTTTTTGGTATTTCTCAGGAAAACAAAAAAAGGGGGAGGATGAAGGAGTGGGTTTAGTAACATACCCAAATGAAACATTATTTCACAGTATATTTGGCCGCCATGTATTGTGGTACTAAAATGAATATTATTTTATTAGATTGTGAGCTTCGTGAAGGGAGGGACTATCTTTTGCCACCTTTTGTAGCCCCAGTGCTTAGCATAGTGCCTGTAGTAGGTACTTAATAAATTTTTATTAACCGACTTGCAGAAAAGTATTTACAAAAAGACCACCATGAAAATAATTTCAGCTTATGTGCACACCAATATCAGTTGCTGAGGATAAAGAAGTAGAGAAATTCTACAATGAACCTGATGACTGCAAATTGAATCAGTTGTAACTTGTAACTTCTGATTCACAATGATTTTAATACAAAGAAGATATGGGTGAGGATGGGGAGAAATATACAGGAAGAGTGATTCAAGGAGAGAGGCCAAAAATGTGTAAATTACACAAAAGTCTAATGCTTTTATATCTTGAAAACTTTCTTCAAGAACGAATTCATAGGACTAGGCATTTTGAACACAAAATAGTAGCATAAAAACCTTAATATCTTCAGAGACAGGAACAGACTTGTTATTGAGATATCAGTTATTCTCGAGTCAGCTGTTTGTTTTTAGTGAGATCATCAACTTGTCAGAGTTAAGATCAGAATTACTAAACATAATAGAAAAAAGTATGGTATGCGATTTCAATAGCTTATTTCTGAACGATTGAAAAAATTATTTGACAATCCAAAATGGAAAATGGACAACAGAAATTACATTGACACTGACACTAACTATAACAATTTTATTCTGAAGTTCAGCGATGGAAATCAATTGAGATAAAAAGAAGACTAAATAAGCACTGAAAGCGCTATATTCAGCAACCATCTCACTTGGCAGCTGGAAAGAGATGTCTGCCAAAGGAAAATATTTGTAAAAGTCATTTTGATGGATTATTTTTCTCTATCAAGGTCAAGGGAACCCCTACATTTGGATTCTAATGTCACAGTCCAAGTTCCAGTTATAAAGGCAGTAGAAAAGGTTCTAAAGGGGATGAAGAAGAAGCCAGAACAGACCAAGTGTTTTCAGGGAAGAGCTATGTTGGAGACAACACAACTGTGAGGGTAATATGCAAGACATACGAAGGTAGGGAAGATGTCAAAGGAGTAGAAAACAACCTTGAACCTTAATATAGAAAAAGGTGACCAAGGGAATACCTATAGCATAAAACTACTCTTTCATCTATACAAAAACTCTTTATGACAGTCATGTACACATAAACTGAAGGCATCCTTAGAAGATGAGAAGGTAACAAGCAGGTTTTCTCAATGATATTCAATAATATACCATATGTTTACTATTTCATGATTAATTCAAAAGATACAAAGATTACATGATTCCACTGTGCTCTTTATTAAATGATTATGAAAGAACATTTAATTTGGTAGAACAGTGGCTAGCCCTGGAACCAGGAAGACCTGAGATCAAATCTGGCTTCAGACACTAACCAGCTGTGTAACTGTAATTCTAATGAGAGTTAAAGATCTTCCTCACCCATTGATGGGCCTGCCCAGCTTGACTCAGGGAGGCCTACACCTCTTTTTAATTTCTAGTAAGGCACTGGTTCTCAAGCATTGTGATGCCCTAGATGTTGGTGCTTCTCTCTCTGATAACGATGTAGGTATGGTCAGACAGTTGGAAGCCCTGTGTGTTGGTTGATCTTTGTTTCTCTGTATTTTCTCTGAAGTTCAGGGTGCTGACTTTTTACCCTGAACTAAGTGAATGATACATGTGCTTGATTAAAGTCATTGTTGATGCCTCAAAGTTGCTTTCCTTTTAGAAAAACAAATCTAAGAATCTGTAGTAGGTCCTCCTGTGTGTGTTGTAGTAGAGTTGCTGGTACAGTAACCTTGGACAAATAACTCAAAATCTGTTTGTCTCAGTTTGCTTTTGGATAAAAGGGGGATGATGCTATTACCTATCTTCCAGAGTTGTTGTGAGAATCAATACAAATTATAATTGTAATTTCCTTAGCATAATGTTTATAGCATAGAAAGCACTATGTAAGTGTTAGCCATTATATGATTACAGGCTTTTTTACAACAAGGTATCTCATATTCATATATCAAAATAATTCCAAATTTCTTGAGGGCTATAGCAATTCAATAATACTCTGACCATAAATATCAGGGACAGGGACTGGATCTGTGATTTCACTGGCATAGAGAACTCCTAAGGTGAGGAAATTTCCTCTGTTAATGCAAGTCAGAACCTTTCCTGCAAATTATAATATTAGAGAGCTACATAGATTCCTAGAGCACCGAAAAAAGTGACTTTTCCTTGGTCACACAAAACAGACACAGAACTTGAACTTGGAACTTTGTCTCTTCAAGGCAGGCTCTTCATTTATTCTTCCACATTGTCTCTTAGAAATATAAGGTGAAAAATTACAAAAAACAAAAAAAAATGAGACACACTGAGGTCCTTGCTCAAACTAAACTGCCTATGCTTCAGAGAGCACAACTCTGATGGGCTGACGACATTGTTCAAACGCAAAATGTACGCTTGCCGAAAACACTATTTTATAGAGAACTCACATGGGGCAGGCAATCACGTGGTGGTCAGAAGAAGTGATACAAGGACACTCTCAAGAACTTTGTATTTGACTGTGTGACATGGGAGACACAGGTGCAGGACCTCTCAGCATGGTGTGCCCGCATCAGAGAAGGTGCTGTGCTCTATGAGCAAAGCAGAATTGAATGCACAATTCAGCACAAAGTAAATGTAGGAAGCACAAATTTGGAGTATCCACCCCACATGTTCACAGGGACTCTGTATGCCTAACCTGTGGTAGAGCATTCAGAGCTCCTATTGGTCTGATCAGCCACAGCTGGACACACTGAAACTTCACTTGATCATGGTGATGTCATTTTGGTCCTCTGTGAGAATGAAGGACAACAACAACCAATATTTTGATCATTGCACATTTCACTGTGTCCAAATTTTTCATGATCCTCTATGGGGTGTCAACCCACAGTTTAAGAAGTACTTCTCTATAGCATCAAGACATGAATCACAAAAGCTGCTAAAGAATTGAAATGGAATGTCCCACAGAGGTCCATGGAAAGATGTGTGATACTTATGAGCAGGCTGTAACATATGAGGCTCTCTGATGAGGAGGAGGAAGGATGTGATCAAGGAATTACTTGTATGGTAGGAAGAGAATATGGGCTAGTCACGTGATCAGGAAGAAGGCCTGACAATTGAACAGCTTCTCATAATATCCCAAGAAAGTGAAGAAGGCCTCAAGCACATCTGGTGGACTCATTGTGAGAAACATTGACAAGAGTCACACAAGCATGAATAAATTGCTGTCTGCCCAATTGAGAAGAACATCCAAATCATTGAGAGTATGGGGCCATTTGAGTGTTGTGTTAGAAGTATACTAAATACCAACCAGTCAGAGGGAGTCATGTCAATTCATTTGTGAAATAGAACACAGATCTGGCATAAAGGCATGATTTCATAATGGTTGGGGACTTTCTATACTCATGCATCTATTGGAGCTCTTTCTGCTGAAACAAGAGAATATGACAAATTCGTAAATTGCTGTAGCGATTTCATTCTTCAAATGTTAGGAAGTAGCGAAAACCACTATCAGGAACCTACTAATGACTAACAAAGAAGTGGGTGTAGTTGTTGAAATGATGTGAACCATGAGAAGTGAAACCCCTCTTCTGATTTTGGATTAGATATAAGGAGAGAAAAGCCAGGTGTGGTTTAATAAGCACTCGATTTCAGAAGAGCTTATTTTAAAGAAATCAGAGAAAAGATGGTTAGGATGCCATGACCTAAAATTCCTCAGAGAAAGTCAACCTGAGGGATGGGATGCTGTCAAGAATGAAAATCTAGGGACAGAAACAATTCCAATGAGTTAGAAAAAATGGCTGCTGTCTAAAGAGACTGATGTGCTGTGCAGAGAACTTGTTATTGTAAAATGTAAAAGCATATAGATGAAAGATGAATGAAAAGACAGGTTACTCAGGATGAATATAAAAGAGTGGTCTTATAAGAACCTATAAGAATTATGCCTGGAGTACTTAAAACTCAGAATGACCTGAAATAAATATTGACTACTAAGGAAAATGAAAAGGGTTATTTTTGGGGGGGCGAACTCATGTTGGGAGCAGGAGGAAGACGCAAAAAAAGGATAGATCCACTGTTTGAAATGAATGAATGAGTAACAATAGATAGTGACACATAGGTTTAGCCACAACCATTTCTTCTCAATAGATATTAGTGGCTCCCTATTACTTCTTTTTAAAATTAAAATTAAATTAATTTAAAATATTTTATTTTCCCCTCAATCACATGTAAAAACAATTTTTTACATTTTTTAAAAAGTCTGTCCCTCTCTCTCTTATCCCTCTCCCTCTCCAATTTGTCATTGAAAGCTTTTGGCTTTAATCTTGCTCTAATCTACCTTTTCAACCTTCTTATACGTGACTTTCCTTTACTTGCTCCATTGTCCAGTAAATTTGTCTTCTTGCTGGCCCTTCTATGTAACACTCCATCTCTGTGCCTTTGTATTGTCTGTCTCCTATGACTGGAATGTGTGTCCACCTCATCTCTGCCTTTTAAAATCCCTAGTTTCCTACAAAGCACAATTCATGTGTCTCACTCTGCATAAGGCCTTTCCTGATTCTCTTAATTGCTATTGTCCTCCCCCGACCCCATTTACCTCATACTTATTCTGTCTACATTTTGGATATCTAAGCAGTGTGGCATAGTGGATAGAAATCTCCTCTTACAGCCAGGGAGATCTGAGTTCAAGGACTGACTCTGACACCTACAGGCTTATGACTCTGAGAAAGTCACTTAACCTCTCAGTACTCTGAGGAACACCCCAAGAACATAGATTTGTGGAGAAGGTGCTGCCCTGCACTGATGGAGAGGGATTCCTCATCGGTTCTCTATACCAGTGAAATCACAGGTCCAGTCCCTAGCCTATATTTTGCATTTATTTATATATGCTTATGCTGTCTCCTTCAAAAGAACATAAACTTCTTTTTTAAAATTTTATGAATTTGTTTTCATTTTTCAACAATCACTTCCATAAGTTTTAAATTTTGTCTCCCTTCCTCCCACCTCCCTCCCTGAGACGGCACACAATCTTGTATGGGGTTTTGGTATTCCCAGTGCCTAAAAGTGCCTGGTTAGAGTATTCAATAAATATTTGTGGATGGATTAGTTGATGAATAACTAAACTTTGAAATTCTTTCAGTCTTTTAGGATGAGAAATAAAGACTAGATGAATTTGTCACATTATCCTGCATTAGGCTAACTAGGGAATACACCTGACCCCACACGCAGAACTAGAGGTTCCATTTTAGTGTTCTAGTTTATTCAGAGGGGCAGCTAGGTGGTACAGTGGACAGAGCACTGGACCTGGGTTCAGGAAGGAGTCATCTTCCTGAATTCAAAACTGGCCTCAGACACTTTTAAGGCATGTGACTCTTAACCCTGTTTGCCTCAGTTTCCTCATCTGCAAAATAAGCTGGAGAAGGAAATTGCAAACTTCAGTATCCTTGTGAAGAAAATCCCAAATAGGGTCGTGAAGAATCAGACACAACTGAACAACAATAGTTTACTGTGATAAAAAAAATGTATCAAGTATAATATAATATTCCTAGAAAAGACAGCAAGGATCAATAATACGGCAGTTATTGACAGGTTCAAATCAGCCTCACCAGTTTCTAATTCTATAACATGCATCATTTTCCTTGCTCACCTTGGGGAAAGAGTTGCTTGAGGTATAGAGTAATCTGTTCAGAAACTCTGAGGGTCTCCCCTTCCCTGACTGTTTCTTTTTTTGAAGGCAAAGTAAACCATCTTTTACCTCAGTTCTTACTTAGACTTGAACTACTGAATGGGTGTTGCCTCAAGCAAATAGACCCAGGAAAGACTTTAGCCCAAGCCAAGGTCTCTCATTGCATCTAGGGCCATCAACTGTCATTATGACCTATGTCTTGCCACTGGAACCTGATGACTCTGGAGGAGAGAGTGGGGCAAATGACTCTGCACAGCTCTGCCTCACTTAAATTCAATTCATTTGCAAGGTAAGACATTACCCTCCTTATATCACTGGTCCTCTTAGAGAATGAAGGATGAGTAATCTGAAGAAACTACCTTTGTTTGGCTCTGGGATGCCATTCATTTGGTGTACCTGCCTACAGTCACATGAAGAAAGATGGGAAGAGAGGGTCATAGGTAGAAACTCTCCACTGAGACTGAGTATTTTCTAAATGTCACTAGTGAAACTCCACAAAGAATTTTTGTGATTTGGAGCAGGACCCATGATGAGTGTTCCCACTAAACTGGTCATATGTGGGTCTCAGCAGGATTATAATGTCTCCAAACACCACTTTTATTTGTTTGAATTACAGAGGAGGATAGAATTTAGAGGTAAAGGAAACTATAGTAATGATGATGTCCAAGGGAACTATGTCTGGATTTGAGTCTCAAAATTCCTGTGAGCATCCCTCCCCTGCCCTGCCCCTTGTGTGATCTTGAGTGAATAAACTGATTGCTCTGTGTTTCTGTTTTCTTACCAGTGAAATATGGAGGTTGGACTACATGGTGTGAGTTCTCTTTTAACTTTAAATCTATATACTGTTATCTGATGTTCTGTGTCATCTAATTTTCCCCCAAACTCCCCCCCACCTCATTTTTGGGATGAGCTCAGGCATTTAGAGGAGAAGTAAACTGCCCAAGTTTGTCTAAGGCATGTCAGAATGGAACTGCAAACCTAGGCTTTTCTTGACTCAAAATACAGGACTCTCCCTACAGAAACACTCATTGTACTTTATGTTATAGATAATAACATTATTAATAGCATTTATTTAATTCTTGAGGTTTATGAAGCACTTCGTTCCTAATAGTCTTATATTGTAGGTAGTACAAGACTTATATTTCCATTTTGCAGAGTGGAAACTAAAGCCCAGAGAGGTAGTGGCTCGTCCATATTCAAATGTCATTTGCTCTATAAAACTACAATCTCCGTGAGGTCTAGGACTTAGTGCTAGCATGGAAACTCACAAGAAATAGACAGTTCAGTCAATGTTTGATGAATGAATGAATACTGAGTGAGCACTTACTATGTTAGCCTAGAAATTCTAAGTCATACAGAAGTATAATACC
>CM053769.1:696493666-696515248 GCA_028658325.1 Potorous gilbertii | reverse complement strand
CCTCCGCGGCCCCCTCGGGGCCCAGCCCCGCCCCCGGCCCGCACCCCCTCGGGGCCCGGCCCCGCCCCCGGCCCGCACCTCCTCGGGGCCCGGCCCGGCCCCAGCGCGACACCTCCCGACGCTCGGGGCGCGGCGGCCCCCCCCACGCCGGGCTATGACACAATTCCTGTCGCCCCTCTTCCTGCTCCCTCCGCCCCCCGGCCCCGCCATCCGAGCCGGCGCCCCGCTCCCCGCCCAGCCCGGCCCGGCCCGGCCTCACCTTGCTCAGGACCCCGCAGAGCTCAACAGGCGGCCCGGACTCGGTCTCCGGATCCTCCTCCGAGCCCGACGAGTTCCAGCTCTGGTTATCCGACATGGAGGCGCGACAGCCGAGCAGGAGAGCGGCCCCCGCGGCCTGCGCCGCGCCCAGCCCCCGGGAGGGAGGGTCCGCGGTCCGCCCCGGCGCCGGGGGCAGCGGGGCACGGCGCGGAGCCCGAGCGGCCGGGCGCCGAGCGGCCCGGGGACGGGGAAGGAGAAGGAGCGGCGAGGGGAGCCTGCCCCGCCAGCCGTCGGCCGCCGCCGTCACCCCCGCACTCCGCCGGGCGCCGCCACCCGAGGCGCTCCCCCGTCGGTGCCAAGGTCGGGGGCACAAGGGCTGGAAGGGAGAAGGTGAGGGGAGGGAGGAGAAGACGCAGCTGCCGCGACGGGGCTTCGCTCACACCTCCGCCGCCGCCATCTTCCCGGCTCCCGACTCTATTTACCCTCCCCCTTCCCTTTACCCCTCCCCTTCCCCCCTCCCATTCTCCCCGCCCCCTCCTCGACCCGCCCACCGGCGTGTGACGCCACACGCACGGCTCGAGCCGGCGAGGGGCGGAGCCGCGGCTCTGGCGGAGGCGGAGAGGCCCCGCCTAGTCCCCGTCCAGTCCCCGTCCGCCTTCCGGCTTCGGGGAACTGTGAGGATGCGAGGCGGAGAGCGGGGTTGGGCGCGCTGCATCTTGGGAGCTGTAGTGTTCCGCCGAGCGCCCTGCATCTTGGGAGCTGTAGTGTTCCGCCGAGCGCGCTGCTCGTCGGGAGCTGTAGTTGCGGTTCTGAGGCCCTCTGGTGAGTGGATCGGGCGCGGGGATCTCTTGAGGCTGGGGGCAGGGGGTGGCATCCTTCGCGGCCCCTGGATTCCCTTCCCACACATACCCTCTTCTCAACCCTGGCCCAGAGCGTGTGTGAACTGCCGGCCGGACCGGGCCGGACGGGACCGGACGTGAGCTCCTTCCCGTAGCTTCTGGAGAGGCCGAGGCACCCTAGCGCCCTTCGGAGGGCTCTGGGGGCTTACGCTGCTTCGCGCCCCAACTCCCGGGGGGCGGCCAGATGCCCAGCGTGGGCCCAGAGCGGCCAGACCCGCTGTGCCCGGGCGTCCGCGCGCGTGCGCACCCCTGGGAGCCCCGGTCGTCCCGCGGAGGATGCCCGGGCATGTAGGGATGCTGTAGGAAGTAGATGACAGGCGGAGGCGAGCGGGGTACCACGGGCGCCCGAGCCTCTGGCGTGGGGGCATCCGCCGCCCTCCTCCGTATCCCCGTGGCACGATGCCCTGCACCCTCCGGGTGGTTAAGTCAGACGGTGGGGCTGGCTGACAGTCTGGTCAGTTTCCAACCCCCCCCCCCCCTCGGGCTCTTAAGGGGTGAGGCTGGGCTCCTGAAACAGGAGATGAGCCTTTAGCAAACACCCCCCCCCCCACCCACAGAGTAGACCTTCTGCCCCAGGAGAGTCATTGCTTAAATTTTATGTCCTAAAATATATTTTATTTTATACCTTATTCCCCAAAATTTACCTTATAAAGCTGACTTGAGAGTGCCTGGGATACTGGTTGACCTAAACTGTGTTTTTTGTGAAGCCTCAGAATTACTTGTTTTGGCTCTGTCAAAATATAAACGCCTCACGCTTAAACTCCAGAGGAAATGTGAAAATTTCTGGAATCCTTTGTTTATGTGTGTGTGTTTGTATGTTGTTTAAACACTTTAATTAGCTGTATGACCATGGACAAGATGTTATGGAAATTTTATGGGAGCAACTTTTGTGCCTCTCATACCCCACGGTTTGTTTTGATTTCCTGACTTAAAAATCATGTGTTTTGAGTTATGTTTTCTTTCGGCTAATATATGAGAGAGAACCTGTTTTACAGTAAAATCTTTAAGTTGCATTCACATAGTGTGGAACCAAGTTCAAATTAGTATCTTTATTGAAGTGAAAGCTTATGAAAATAAACCTAGAGCATTAAAAGTCACAGTTGTCATTCAGAAAATAAGATGGAAGAGCTCTTTCACCTTCACTGATCCAGAATGTTTTTCAAACTTAAGAGATATTCCAATCAAATTTTGTTTTTAACGGCATGTTTACTGATGCTGTTACCAGGTTGGATTTTTAAAAACATATCTTGTATTTAAAATTGTGATTTCTTTTCAAATAGACAGTGAATTATTAAGAAATTGATTTCATAATAGAGTTCATATTTATGGAAACATCATATATTTCTTTAAATTCTTATATTTTGTGCATCTTAAGTTACACCTTTGTAACTGTCAGCAGTTAGAGCTGTGGTAGTGCCTGCTCACTCAGTGTGAAGTTACTTTGTGTATTAATGAGAATTTTTTTAAAGGTTCTTGCCACTTTGTTCCTCTATATAACTAAACTCTTCAAATTTTCCACGTACAAGACCTCTTTACAGTGATTTGAATACATAACAGTGAAGATTTATTTTATTACTGTCTCACTATCATCTTGAAGAAATTACAGTAGAATTATCTTTAATATGAATGTGATTTTTTTATTCTTCATGAAAGTATTATATAGACTTCCTATCTTATATAGTAAGGGAGAACCTATAGTCATTCTCCTATCTCCTAGCACCAGTTCAACAATATTTCTCTCATTACAATCATCCTTGCTAAACATAACTACAATAACACCCCTTTCTTTCTCTCTACCACCTCCTTCCCACTGCAGACCCTGTTTCCTGTGCCTCTCACCAGCCTCTCACTGCCCTTTCCTTGCCTTGAGTTTTACTTCTTTGTGGATAGTCACTCCCCACGGAAACATCACTCATCCAACACTAGGTAAAAGAGGAAGAAAAGAACTTTAAGCAGTAGGTCCCTTTTTCACTCCTCTCTCTCATTGGAACAGTTCTAACTTCTCACTAAAAAGAAGGAGACATGAGACCATTATTTTTAAAAATACGGCTTTCGGTTTTTATATCACTTTCATTTTCTACCCCCACCACACCCCACCAGTCACATTCTCCTGTGACAAAGAAAAAGAATTTTACAAAGACTGAATCTGACAGTGTATAAGATTCTGGCCTAATATTAGGTTCTTCCCCCTGTGCCATGAGTGAGAATTTATATTTCATTATCTCTTCTCCAGGCCTTTGATGGGTTTTTCATTTGACTTCTTATTGGTGGTATTTTTATTACTGTAGTCATTGTTTACGTTGTTTACTTTGGGTCATTTCATGCAGATTTTCCCACATTTCTCTGAATTCCATGTCCATCATTTCTTGCTGCACAGTAATACTGTATTATTTCCATGTACCATGGTTTTTGTAATCACTACTCATTTGAAGGATAATGACAGTCTCCAGTTTGTTGCTACCAATATTTATAGCAGACTGTTACTCTAAATATTTTTCATGTATTGAACCTTTGTGTCTATCTTTGATTTCCTTGGGGTATGTAACTACTAGTGGGATTGCAAGGTCAAAGATATAGACAGTTTAGTTACTCTTCTTAAATAATTCCAAATCAAAATCCAGAATGGCTGGACCATGCCACAGCTCCCCCAGCAGTTTATCATTGGGCCCTTTCAGCATGGACTGACTGTTCCCATCTTTTGTCATAGCACAGCCATGTGTTTGTGTGAAGGAACACATGTAGAGAACAGATTTATGTACCTATGTATATGAATGGGAAACAATATATGTAATGGCATTATATAGGGATTTGTAGAAATAGTTGTGGACATTTGTGTATATACCTGTATGTGCATTTCAAAAGGTAGAACGTTCAATTGTATAAATGTGTTAGTGGATAGCTATCTTTTTAATACTTGGTTGCATAAAGATAAGCAGCTATTAGAAACATTTGTCTGTGCACATTTGTGCAAACTGTCAAAGAAGCTTCTTCTGTAAATATGTGTGTAAATATTTGTATCCACAAAAGTGGGTAATCATGTATGTATGCAGGTATATTTAAGGGTGACCTACAGCTGTAGTGGTATACAGAAAACTTGGTAAATTGTAAACCATCTCAGGTCCCTGTTTATTCCAGTCCCAGGTTATAGGAGTCACTTTCTATGTCTTGGAGATGAAAGAAGTTTCTGTTGTTGGGCTGTCATGTCTATAGAGGCAGAATGTTCCTGACTTACCAAAGTGGAATTGGAAACATACTTTCTCATAGAAACATTGTTATAAAATAGCAATTAGGTCTTATATCATTGTTAATACTAGATCAATAGTAGCTACATTATTGGTTAAATAAATAGACTTTTCTTTTTCAGCCTGGGAACTTATTGCTGTGTTGATTCTCTGGAAAAGTATGAGGCCCAAAAAACATCTCAGAAAGACCTGTTTGAAAATAACTTGTTTATAGACTTGGGACCACCTTATGTTGATTTCTTATTACTCATAGAGAATTTTAAAAATTGAAAGAAACTGAGAGATCATGTAATCTAACTTTTTCATTTCATACGTAAAGAAACTGAGGTCCAGTGAGGTAAGGAGGTCTTGCCACCAAAGTTACACAAATATTAAGTGTCAGAGAATGACTCAAATTTAGACCTTCTGAATCAAAATCTAATACTCTTTCTCCTGAACAACCTGTGGTATATACTGCTATTAAGTAGCATATGCCTAACAGAGTTTAGGTAGATGAATTTTATAAAATATTTTGAAATGTAAGTTTTGAAAATTTGAAATGTATTTAAATTAAATGTCAGTGTATCTAAATGAACACAAAGAAGTTAATGGAAGGACAATTTACAAGTTCTCTTTGGAAGGGGGAATAAAGAAGTTGATAGTTTCATTGTGTGTCTAAGGGCAACAAAAATATCATTTCATGGGACACTTGGTTATCTTTCCCAGCATAAGTAAAAGCAAGGAGATTACTCAGAAGATAGTTGCAATTTATAACCTGACATCTGTTGCAGTGGATAAAGATGTAGGGATGTCCTATCAAAAATGTGATAAGATCCTCAAAAATTTGCCTTCAAAATCAGTGATTAATTACAATGTAGAGACAGACAGGAGAGGATAGTAAAAGAATGGAAGTGGAAAAATACAATTCAGTTTCAAGCACTGAAAAGATCTAAAGACTCATGTATTACTAGAAGTCTCAAGACTATATACAGTGAATACTTTCTTCAAGAAAGGATCTGAAAGGCACTAGACATGGGATGTTGCCACCAAAAAAAAAAAAAATGAAGCTGCACATTTTAATCCCCAAATCAACCTAGCTAGCTTTCTTCCTTTCCAACTCTGAGTCCATCTCGTTGTCGATCTGTACTACTGGTCCCAGTCTGGGCAATAGCTTTTCCCTATCCACTTGGTGCTTTTCTGTATGGAAGGACAGGCCAAAATTCTTTTACAAGAGTAGGATGTTTTTCATTGCCAATTAACACAGTCAACCACAAAATGGGAACATCTGGAAGATTTCACCATCTACATTACAGCTGGACCTGGACTTAAGATACCCAAATATTGTAAATAAATGTTAGTTGAATTGAAAGGATACAAGTGATACAATTTTCAAACTTTGCCTAGCATGTATAAAACCTTGTCAGGACTCTTACATGGTGCTTCCCATATACTGAGGACAGGCTTTGCAGCTGGTACACTTTTATCAATTCATTGGTCATTGGACAAAGTTCTTACATTTTACATACTAATAGTTAAATTCATATTTGTAAACAGTTTAATCGTTGTAATTTTTTAAAAAATCACCCCCTACCTCCTTTTCTGCCACTTTACTAACATTACTTTGGAAGCAGGAGCAGCTTGTCATGCCTGGCTGAGTATGGCAGGTTGGTACACTTAATACTTTTTTTCCCTTTTTCATGGGTCACCAGGTCCAAAGAATTCATTTCCTAAGAGCCAGCTTGCTGGTTTTAGACCTCTCTCCTTGGCTTGTCTGGTTCGTAGACACCAAATTCATTGAGGTGCAGATTCCTTACTCAAAGCAGTTCCAGACTGGTGCAGCCTGAGAGCAGCATGGTGGTGAAGTCCCTTCACCTCTGCGGACCAAAGCTTCCTCAACTCTAAAGAAGGAGGTTAGACTAGACAGCCTCTAGGATCCCTTGTGGCTCTAAATCTGTGATTCCTGTGATCCATTAACCAGCACCACTCCTTATTTCCCAATCGTCATTAACTCTTTCCCCTCAGACCTCACTTCAGTCCTATATCTGTAACGACCAGCTGGACACTGAGTGAGTACCTGGTTGTGTCACAGTTGTCTCAAACTGAATCTGCCTCTCCTAATTTTCATATTTCTGACCAGAGTACTACCATTCTTCACTCACTTGAGTTCAATGTCTAGGAGACATCCTCAACCCTCTGCTCTTTTATGCCTCATATCCAGTCCACGGTGAAGTCTTGTTGAGATTATCTCCACAAAGCCTCCTTTTATCAATTTTTTCTCTTTATTCTCTTCCCTAGACTATTGCAAGAGACCCCAAGCAGATATTCTTGCATCTAGGTTCTCCCTTCTCTACATGACATTCTACATAACTGCCAAATGGATACCCCCCAAAAAATACATTTGACCATACCTGCCCAGTTGGCATGCTTGTGCCATGCTGCTCCCACCAGATAGTGCTACTGACCTAAATGCAAGGCTATATGATAGACTGTATAATAAAAAATTATATATAATAAAATATAGCTATAATAAAAAATATATACATGTCAGAGGAGAGGAAATAGGACTACATGAAGTGCACTTCTCATGCCCCAGAGACATGTGACATAGACAAAACCCTAGCAACCCATATCAAGTAAGAGTTAACAAGAAGTCCAATCCCACCATTGTGGGACAGGAGACTAAGTACCTCATTAACTTTACCTGGGCACGTTGTTCTTTTCAAGGCTGGTTAGAGCATGGACTATGCTGCCTACCCAACTATGCAACCAAGCAATAAACACTGCAGACATATTCTGAATACTAGAGACTGAAATCTTCAGCCTTCCTGTGGGAACACTTTGCTTTTTATTGTGTCATTTATGTCGGGCATCCTATGTACTAGTTTATTGTGATTATAAAAGATTTAGCAGAGCATCTTAGATTTGTGTTTCTATTCTACACGTCATTCTTCATCCATCCTCCCAAAATTTAGGGGTTTTGTTGTTGTTTTTAGAAAAAGAAGACAGGTGACTGTGTCCATCCCCAGCCCAAGACATGTTGGTGGCTCCCTATTAATCCTAGGATAAGACACAATTTTCTGGTGTTTAAAGCCCTTGGCAGTTTGGTTTTCCCCAGACTGATTACACGTTTCTTCTCCTCAGTACCCTCTGGTCCCAACAAATTGGCCTATTTGCTGTTTCCCAGACACAGCATTCAATCTCCCATCTCCTTGCTCTTGCCCACCATGCCTGCTGTTCCCTTTCTCCTCAGTGTGTCTCTAGAAACCCCTGATCCCTTTGTGGCTCCACCTGAGTCCTTTCCTGATTCTCCCAGGTGTTTGTTCTGCCCTTCTCCCTGAAGTTAGTTTGTATTTTTTTCTGTAAATATTGTGTTTATTTACTTTTGAACATGGCAGTGAGTATTCTTCTTGTGGAATATAAGCTCCTTGAAATTAGACACAGTTTCATTTTGGTCTTTCTATCCCCAGCACTAAGCACTACACTTATCACATAGTGGGCATTGTAATTATTGCTATTTGGTCCATGTATAATTACACCCATGTGTAGGATTTGTAAATGTTTGCAGGATACTTCTTAGGATGGTATGTTTGGTCAGTCTTATATCATTTGGAAATGTATACTGCATTTGACAGCAATTGCAAATGAATGCTACTCTCCAAAATAATTTTAATATATAACATGTAATTATATATTACATATAATTATTATATGGTGTAATATGTAACAATTTTAGTAAATACTGTTTTCTGTATGACAGAAGCTGATATTCCAATTTTTTTAGGGGAAAGAAAAATGTAATTTTAGAGCTTGCTTGGATTTACATGCCAAGCTAAATATAGTACACAAAATTTTAATATTGATAACCTCTCAGATTTAACTGTAATAGCTTTCTAGCCCTTTTGGCTTTATCTTATTGTTAAAGTTAGAATATTTTGTCACAAAACAGAAAGTGAGTAGGAATTCAGCTGTCATATCAGCGAATAGGAAGATAAACCCTAGGCATTTACTGTGTGGTAGACACTGTGCTAAACACTGGGAATACAAACACAAGAAAGCAAGGCAGGCTTAAAGGAACTTGCATTGTAATGAGGGAAGACAGCATGTAAAGGAGTTAGGGTTAGGTGACTGGAAAGCCACAGTGGCGACATCAGAAGCCACCAAGAGGAGCAAAAACTAGTACAGGTCTGCAACACTCGGACCAGGACAACCCAAGATTCCAGAGGGCCCAAAGTCTAGCACTCTGTCCTGAGACAACACCTCTCGTGTCAAAGAAAAAGTACTGCAAGCATTTAGAAAGGAGCTGTTCAAGCATCTAGGAACCAACATCATCAGGATCACACAATACCTTGCATCTTCTACTAAAAATGGAGAGAGATTATGGAATACAACATTCCAAAAGATTTTTTTAAAATTTGGTTTATAACCATGGATCATTTCCTCTGCAAAACTGAGTATAATCCTGCAAGGGGGCAATGGAGAACTTTGAAGGATTTCTGATGAAAAGATCAGCAATTTTTTAAAAACTTTAAAAAACACTTGAATATAAGACTTTAGCAAGGATAAAGAAAATCTTATTAAATCAGTTCTGTAGTTCCAAACTGTCAAGAACTTTTGAACTTGTCATCTTCAAACTTTAGAAGCACTCTTTATCCAAGTCATTGACAAAAATGTACATCCTGGGGCCAAAACTGGAACCCTACATCATGCCACTAGAGATTCCCATTCAGGCTAACATTAATCTATTAATTGTAACTCTTTGGACAATGTTTAGTTCCACTCTGACCTAAAGGTACTGTGTTCTAGCTACATTTTTTTCAATGTCTGTAAGGCTGTCATTAGAGACTTTTCCAAAGGCATTGCTGAAATCTGATCTCTGATTTCCCTTGCTTTTTCAATGAGCTGTCTTTCCACATAAATAGGCCTTGCCTTCCGTTGCACCTTCATTTCTTCTTTGCTATAGCTAGTCCTTGTGCTGCAAACCCTGACCATGTAACCAGCCTCTGATTAGCATCAGAATGAAAGAAGAAGCAGATACTGGGTGCGGTTTATAGATTCCAAGCCGGAGCAAAATGTATTCACTGGGGAGGAAGTAGAGGAAGGAAGTGCCAAATGCAGAGATGTGGTGGGGCTGGGCTGAGTGGTGTAGAGTGAAGCGTTTCTATGGGACTGACTATTACCAGATAGTTTATGTGTAAGGTATAGCTATATGTCAGAAATAACTACTTTGTTAGAATTTGCTAATCTTCATGTTACAACGTTTTTTCTTATGCTAGTATATTAAATTACTAACCATTTTTTACTGGTTTCAAATTGGGCATCCCATGCGCAACTCAAACTTAACATGTCCGAAACAGAATTCCTTGTCTTTCACCTAAAACCCTTCTTCCTTCCCAACTGTCCTATTGTCAAGAGTACTGCCATCCTGCCATTTACTTAGGTGTCTCTGTAAGCATCATCCTCAGCTCCTCACATTATGCTTACATATTCAGTCTTTTTAAACCTTATCTCTACTTCTATAACATACCTCTTGTATGTCCTTTTTTCTTCCACTCACACAACCACTCTCCTTGTGCAGCCCTCATCACCTCTCTCTTGGACCCTTGTGATTGGTTCTCTGCCTCAAATCTCTCCCCATTTCAATCTATCCACTACCAAATTGCAGAAGTGATTTTCCCAAAATGCAGATCTAACCACGTCACCCTCTCTACTCAATAACCTCTAACAGCCCCACGTTACCTCTTGAATCAAATATAAAATGCTCCATTTGGTATTTAAAGACCTTCACAACCTGGCCTCTTCCTACCTTTCCTGTCTTCTTATACTTTACTCTCCTCCAGGTATTTTACAGTCCAGATATGCTAGGCTATTTTTTCTTCCTTACACATAATGTACTTACTATCCACAACTCAGTGCATCATTCCCTATACCTATAATGCTCACTCCTGACTCATAGCTTCCTTAGCTTCCTTCAAGACCCAGCTCAGATCTTACCTTTTGCAAGTGGTCTTTTCAGGTATCTCTGTCCCCATTCTACTAGTTCTTTCTCTTAGAAATTACTTTCTATTCTCATTGTATATATCTTTTACCTACATAAGTATTTTCATGTTGCCTCCTTCATTAACATATAAGTATCCCCAGTACTTAGTTCAGCACTTAATAAATAACTCTGGACTGGCTGACTATTCCCTTAAGTTATAGTCCCATATTATTTTCCCTTTCATCCATAAACTCTTTGAAAAGACGATGTATATTAATTACCTCTACTTTCTCTCCTCTCACTTCTTATCCTCTTGCAATCTGGTTTCCACCCTCATTACTCAACTGAAACTGCTGTCTCCAAAACTATCAGTGATCTCTTAACTGCCAAATCCAGTAATTTGACTCTATTGACTACCTTGTTTTTCTAGATGCTGCTTGCTCCCTAGATTTTCATTACCCTGCTTTCTTGGTTCTCCTCCTCCCTATCTGGCCATGCCTTTTTAGTCCCCTTCACTAGACCATCATCCATGACCCATCTTCTATTACTCAGTGATTTGCCCTGGGCCCTCCTCTCTCTACACTCTTTCTGCTGTCAATATCATTCATTTTCATCAGTTCAGTTATTAGTGATTTGGAGGGCTTTAGAATTGTGAATAAGGGTAGAAATTGGATTTGGAGAGGAAAATTTGGGACAACTTGAATACAGGTTGAAGGAGAAACACTAGAACAAAAGGGTTTAGGGAAGAAGAAGGAGAATTTGAAAGACTCAAGGGAAAGAAGGAACATATGTTGTGGAGGAGATGGAGAAGTAGAAGAGCACTCAAGAAGAAAATAGTTGGTAAAACAGGCTAAAAAGGAAATGGAAGTTGGATGTGAGTGTGGAAGTCCTACCAACATGAAGACTCTAACAAGTAGTCTGTGTTAGCCATTCTGCAGGGAAGTGGCTATCAGCACGGATAAGGACTCTGAGCTTTCATTGGGCTCATTGCCAAATTATGCTAGTGAGAACAGGAGATCGGTATCTAGAGGAGAAAGACAAGGATCACTGAACACTGGGAGCTAAGAAACAGATAGGAAGCCTTTTCCAAAGGAGGGGGTCAAACTTTCTGAAAAGGAAGCCGCTTTTTGTCCTCCAAGAAATGATGATGAGAATTCATCCATCCATGAAGGGTCTGAAGAGGAGTAGAACTTGAAGTTTCCCTGCTGATGGATACTGAGGCAGATTTGTATAGCTGTGATTGGTCCCAGCCATGGAAAGTTCTGTCCCCTGCTCCAGGCACACAGCCTACAAAACGGTATTCCTCATTAGAGTAAAAGCTTCTTAGATATAAAGATTTTATTCTGTTCTTGGTGGATGCAGATTTTCTTAGTTGACATTTTATTATTTATTCCACATTTCTATCCAGGCGTCATACTAGGTCTGTGACAGATTTGGGGGATTGTATTCATTTTCTATATTCCACTATGTTTCAGTCATTCTGGTACACTAAGACCTCCTCCAAGATTTTTTTCTAAAAATTATTTTTAAAAATAAGAATTTTTCCTTAACGACTGTTCATTTTTTACCACCAAAATAATAATCATCCTTGTTTTTTTATTACTTAAAATTTTTTTTGTTTCCAGTCAGCTTCATTCCAGATATATTCCCCTCCCTGTCCTCTACATAGTGTACCTTTCCTCATAATAACAAAGAATAAAAAAGATGAAAAAAAATAATTCAGCAAAAGTCACCAAAACATGGAGAGTCTGACAGTATGTGTATGCAATGTTCTACATCCATGGTCCCCCTGCCCTTTTCTGCAAAGAAGAGAGATGCATTTGTCTCCCAAAACAACAGTGTATTAGTGTGTGTGACTCTTCTTTTACACAGGGCCATGTTTGACCATCCTAATTATGTAGTTTTTGATATGTAATTGACTTGTAATGACTTAGTTTCAATTTATTGCTCTTTGTGTTCATGTTGTAGTCATTGTGTATTGCTTGCTTTAATTGCTTAAATTAAATTAAATTTAATTAGTCTATGTAAAACTTCCCAGGCATCCCTGAATTCTTCTTCATCCTTGTTTCTCACAACCCAGTAAAATTCATTTTGTTTAGTTCAGTGATTTTCAAAATCTGTGCCTGAAATTTCTCTAGGAATGCCTCAAAACTCCTCCTAATACCCCAAGACTTCCACATTCCCCTTTGCCCTTAGCTGTGGCAGTCAGTCTGCTTTCTGAGTTTGTTATCAAGAAGGTTACAATGACAGCTTTATCCTTAGAGATACAAAGCTATCTCCACAGTTGTAAGGCCCAGGAAAGTAAAAGAGAAGAAAGCAAAGGGGACAGGTAAGGGGAAAATGAGGTAGAAGATCCTCTGGCTTAGATAATGAGTTTATCTGGAAGCCCAACTGCCTGGGAATCCTTTTTTATGGCCAGTTGAAACTATGAGTGAAGTTTGAAAATGAGTGTTATAGTCATTTACTCTCAATTAACAGACTTCTACTTTATTTTCCAATTTTTGCTACTACAAAAGGTGCTACTATGAGTATTTTGGTTTATATAGAACCTTTCTTTTTGTCTTTCACTTTATTGAAGTATTCACTTGGCAGTAGGACCTCAGGGTCAAAGAATATAGATATTTTATTAATCTTTAGCGTAATTCCAAATTGTTTTCAGTATTTCATAGGAATATGTATGTGTATGTGTATACATATGTACATGTCTAGGACTCGAATTGTTCTCAGATGATTTCTGTGGTTGGACCACTTCATAGCTTCAGCAACAGTATATTAGTGTGCCTGTCTTCTCACATTCCCTGCGACACTGTGCATGCTTTTTTTTTTATTTTTTTTTTGGAGGCGGGGGAAAGGAAGGTAATTGGGTTAAGTGACTTTCCCAAGGTCATATAGCTAGTAAGTATCAAGTGTCTGATGCTGGATTGAATTCAGGTCCTCCTGACTCCAGGACTGATGCTCTATTCACTGTGCCACCTACCTGCCCCACTATGCATCATTTTTTTATCTTTGCCAATACCTTTCTACTCTTTAGGAAATTACCTAAATATTCAACGGTGGACTCAAATTGCAAAGTGTTTGAGGTTGGAAGAAATGTGCTCTTTTTTTTACCATGTGGTATTTCAAAAACCTTAACCACAAAAAGCAGAATTTTTTTTCCGTTCACATATACAATACTGCATGTACCTCAAAACTGAAGTAAAACTCAATGTTCTGTTCTGTCAGGTCATAAAATGTTTGGCCCTTTCCTTTTCATAAATCACTTTTTAAAAATCACAATAATAACTGTGTGTTCAGATATGTATATGCCTACATAGACACATATATGTATACATATACACATACTTATATATACATACATATTAAGTGACTTTCTCCTTAGTCATGAAACCCATATTTATTAGAGGCAGGACTTGATTGAACTCAGGTTTTTATAAAATTTTACCTTTTATATACTTTATCAGACTGCCTGTTTCAACTATGCATTTTGTACAGAAATCACACTTGGCAAGAAATTTGTCCTGACTTTAAAACTTTTTTAAAAAATTCATTTACAAGCCTTGCTATCTCCATGGGAAACTTACACTATTTCCTTTAAATATTCAGGCAATTTCTAAAGATTAGAAATGTAAGGGGAAAGATGAAAAATGATGCAGATAGTCCATGTTGACAGAGGATGTGAGAAGACAGGCTCACTAATACATTGTTGGTGGAGCTGTTGATTGGTCCAACCACAGAAAGACTATAGTACACATCATCTCATTTTCATATTTTTGATATTTTAGTTTGAAGGGGAAGGAAATATGAGAAGAGACAGGGGTTTCATGCCTGTAGCAATAACTTTCCAAATACTTTTAAACCTAAAATAAATTTTGTTGTAATACAGAAAATCATCCAGTTTGAGATAGCTGAAAGCCTGACTGCAAGAGAAGTAATAAAAAAAAACCCAAAATAACCTTATTAAACACAGACAAAACTCAAAAGCATCGATTTTGGGGCCATTTAAGCATAGCAGGAAACAGCCCTCAACCAAAGTAAAGCCAGTGGAAATAACTGGTTTATATATAGCATAGTGTAGTCATTATTCAGAGTGAGGACCATAGGTCAAAGAGAAAAGGTTAAATTCATTCATTGTTTAAGAAGACAAGAAAAAGCCAAATATATTATTTTGAAAGACTGTTATCCATGGCTAGAGTAAAACAGATTTTAATGCTTCACGGGCACAAGCTTCAGTTATTGAAAAGAATCTATGTGGAATATTTCATTTCCCTATACAGATGAATAGATCAATCCTTGGTGCACCTATTTATATATCTACATTATGCATTCTTGCAAGAAATCTGACTTCTTTCTTTTTGGCACAGGTAGACCTGACCAAAACAAATAAATATTATGATGACAAGAGTACTGTCATGTCTAAACTAATTATTTGAAATATTATCCACAAATTTTCAAAATGCAGATCTTGTTAAGACAAATTGCTGTCTAATCTTGCCTCCCTTATCTAGAATCTCTGCAGTTGATTTTTTTTAAAAAATCCAAGCAGAAGACTATACATTTTTTCCTATTAAGTTTCATCATAAGATATTGGGGGGGGGGGGCAGAGAAAAGAAGAGATACAGAAATGGAGATGATTTAAAACAAAAAATATCCACAAGAATTTTAAAAATAAATTTGTTAAATTTGGCCCATGTTCAAGCCTGTGGGTGTCTTTTTGAATCTGACTTCGTCGTTCTCTGTATTACCTATTCCTCCCTCATCTGTGTCATCCCAGAATCCCTTTCTCTAAGACTCCAGTAAGTTAAATAGCAGAATGCTAAGCACAGATCCCTGGGGCACTCTACTGGGCACTCAAGCAACTTTGGGAGTCTCTTCATTCAGTCAATTGTAAATCTTCCTAATGGCACCATTGTGTAGCCCAGATCTCTTCATCTTGTTCACAAGAACAAAATGAAAAGCTTTGCTCAAATCTAGGCAGACTATGTCTATAGCAATAGTGTTCCCCTAATCTTCTCATCTAGTAGCCTGTCAAAAAAGGATATAAGAAGTTGGTCTGGCATGACCTATTCTCCATAAAGCCATCCTGGTTGTGTGATTACTACTTCCTTTTCCAGATGTTCACCAACCGTGTGCATGATTATATCATACCTTCTAAGATTTTGCCAGAAATCAAAGTGAAGTTTACTGGTCTGTAGTTTGTAGACTGTATTCTCTTTTATCAAAAGGAGGACCTTTGCTTGTCCAAAGATCCCTAACAGCCAGTACCCATTTTATCCCTTTGTTTCAGTCCCTTTGGCTGGTGGCTTCATCTCTTGCCTCCTGGGCCTTTATTTACCTTAAGAGACTGCTCTCTTGAGCCTTTCTTTGTTCTGTTCTTTCCAGGTCATAGGTTTTTTATTCACTTTGTCAGAAGTTGGCCCAATATTACTTAGCAGTTTATTAGAAAATCCAAACAAAAATACAAAATTCATTTATAAGAACAAAAAGTCTAGCTTCTCATGAGAAATGGGGGAATTGAAGTGGGATTAGCAATGTCACATCTCAAAATTATGATAAAAAAACAAGATCATAAGACTTTAGTGCTTATTTTTTAAATGTAAAACTAGATCAGTGGAACAGATTAAATTAGCCAGATCCAGAAGCAAATGTTTATTAAAACACAAAAAACACAAATAACAGGGAACAGGACCCCATGTTCAAGAGCTTCTGGGAAAATTAGGAAGCCGTTGGGCTGAAAATAGATTGAGACCAGTATCTTAAATTTTACCTCTACCTCAGCAAGGCCCAAATATATACTTAGTCTAAATATTAAAAAATCATGAGATCATAACTTTGGACCAGGAAGGTGCCTTAGAGACCATCTAGTTAAGTTCTTTTACTTGAGGAAACTGAGGCATAGAGCTGTTAAGTGAAAAAGTCTATTGCATATACCATAGAGAGGATTTTAAGCCATATCCTCTGACTTTCTAAGCTCTATCACCCTCTCCAGCCACCCAAAATAGACAGAAAAGGGAGCACCTTTCAATACGAAGACAGGACTTCTCCTGTCACTGCCTCACAGGGCACTGGAGCAGACAGTCTCTTAAGTTTCATTCCAGCTTTAGAGCTATGATTATATGACCCTGCTCTTCAGTCTCACTGCTACCATCTTAGTTGGGGCACCTAGGTGGTACAGTGGATAGAGTACCAGTGAAGGAGTCAGGAGGACCTGAGTTCATATCTCACCTCAGACACTTGACACTCACTAGCTATGTGACCTTGGGCAAGTCACTTAACCCCAATTGCCTCATCCTGGGTCATCTCCAGTCATCCTGATGAATATCTGGTCACTGTATTCAGCTGGCTCTGGAGGAGAAGTGATGCTGGTGACCTGCACAGCCCTCCCTTACTCAAAGTCAAGTGCAAGTCATGTCATTATTTCTCTGATGGCATGGTCTTCTTTGGCAACGAAGGATCACCATCTTGTGGTTCTATACAGATAGAACGGAGTATACCTATGGGATGCCTAGCCTACCCTCCTCATTTTACAGTTGAGGAAGCTGAGTCCCAAGAGGATTGTTGCTTGTTGGAGGTCACATATGTTGTGCATCTAAAGTAGATTATGAAACTCCCAGTTTTCAGACTGTATTCTTTCCACAGTTCTATGCTGCTTCTCCCTCACCTTTCACTTTGAGTTGCATAGCCTAAGGGGTCACATCACCATCACACCCCCTTGTTTTTGTTGGATGACGGTGGACTTTTAGTCTCCTCCAGGATATACTGCCATCTACAAGCCTCAAGCAGGACAAAGCTGCAGGCCTAGGCTTCAAAACTTCTAGTCTTCTCCCTTCACGAGCAGACATCCTCCTCTCCATTTTATTTGGTATTTATTTGGTGACATAAAGGAATCATCAATACAATGGATGGTAGCGAAGGGTCCACAAAGATCTCAAAAAGCAAGAATTCTAGGTTGAAATGAAGTTGAACCCAGTGAAATGTCCTAATAGAGTTAAAACTAGAGGGAAACTTAAAGGTCATCTGCTCTAAGAGAAGTCTTACACTTTGGGTTACAAAAAAATCATCTTCAGAAGCTGAAGATTGGGTGTGGCCAAAGCAGATTCCAACCACAAACTTAATGTGATTCAGACAGAAAAAACAAGACTAATGCAGGGAGTGGCGTTCTTTTGTATGTTATGGTTCCCCATGCTAGCTGGAAAGTCACTCGATAAGGCATTTGTGTTGCTGATATTTAAAGCAAAATATGAATGTCCTACCTCTTGGTGTCTTGTTCTGTACTGTCAGATGACAGCAAGAGGAAGCAGTTTGGTGGAGTGGAGAGAGAGGTGACTGTGGAGTCAGTGAGACCTGGGGTCAAGTGCCACCTCTGATTCACACTGATTACATGACCTGCACAAGTCACTCGTGCTCTTCGTGTTCCACAGGACTCTCTCAGACGCTCCTGGGCAGAGCAGGTACTGGTCTGCATCAGCAGAGGGTGTTCTTTAGAGAGCGGGAACTCTGTGTAATTAGTGAAAAATCACAGGACTAATGTAAAAAAATTCAAATGAGTTGGGTGGCTAAAATATGAAGTAGCAAAAAGAGGCCTTTCTTCCTCTAACTCCCCAGAGGCTTTACCCTTCCTATTCTAGAATTAAAAAACCCAAGAACTAATGCTGACGTGAGTATATTGTCCTGCTGTCACATGTGTACAGAGGTAGAAAGCTGTTAAGTGACTTGTCCAAGATCTTTATATTGTTTTCAGTTGTGTCTGACCCTTCATGACCTCTTTTGTAGTTTTCTTGGCCAGGATACCAGAGTGGTTTGCCATATTCTTTTCTAGCTCATTTTACAAATGAGAAAACTGAGGCAAACAGGATTAAGTGACTTGCCCGGGGTCTCACAGGTAGTGTCTGAAGCTGGATTTGAATTCGGGAAGATGAGTCATCCTGATGGCAGTCTTGACACTCCAGCCACTGCACTACTCCCAGCCCATCCTCCAAGATCACACAAGTAATAAGAGACACCAGAAATAGCATTTGAACCTAAGTCCTGACTCTCAAACTAGTACCAAGCTGTGTCAACTCCCCTCCCCCTCAGTCCCTCAAAACAGACTCTGAAAAGGAGCCCCTTTTCACACTTAATTCTGGGGAAACATAATTGTGTAGTGTGACTGTTCCTGCTTCCTGCTGGCAGCAAAGGAGAGCCAGCATAGTTTAGGCAAAGTCTGTATAGCAAGGAGTATTTTTCTCCCACTAAACTAACAGTAACCCTTCTGCAGACAGTGCGAATGATTAGTCATGGTGCTCTGTACAAGCAGGGGGTCTGGTGGCTAGCTAGGCTGTGCTGTGTCAGCCACAATTTGGGGAAAGATTTGTGCTCTTTTAGTTTATGAAAGAATGCTTTTCCCAAAATATGTTTGTAGAGGGCCCAGTGCAGTGCTCTACGTAGAACAGATAAATTATTTTGAGGAAGAGAATGGAGAGCTGGCTCAGAATCAGAATAACCTAGGTTCAGGTCCCGCCTTGGTCAAGATCCTTAACATCTCAGGGCTTCTATAAGGCACTTTCCTATGAGGGTAGTTGCGGAATAGTTGTCCATCATCATTATTATAGTTTCCTCCCTACATTGATGAAATCACAGGTCTTACATTCCCCAACCCAAAATCTCAAACTGTTTTTAGCTTAATAAATCATATATTGCATTTAAATTCCTGTATGGCTGCCAGATTAGGAATATTTTCCAATGATCAATGCTGTTTACTACAGGTGACAGTTTGATAGGCATGAAGTGACAGACTCCTTTCTTGCTAAGCTTGCTTATGGTTGGAGAATTCAATTCCCATGTAAAACTTCTTTCCTATTTTTCAGCATACCTCTTTCCCTTTGGATCTTTTCAGTATTCTCTGGATTTTTTATTTTAAATAACCCAAGATTATTAGATCCTAGAGAAATTTAGTGATCTTTTAAAACAGTAAGTCTATATAGTCAATTTGGTTTTGTTTTTTTTTTGCCAGTGACTCAGGTCTGTTTAAATGACCTTCCAAGTCAATTTCATTGGTGTAATTTTGAAATTTGTATTTGTTGATTCCTTTTTATATTGTTGAATTCTGTATGTATGTATTTATTTCATATTTAGCATTAATTTTTAAAAAAATTTAAGTTACAAATGTTCTCTCCCATCTACCTCTTCCCCACACGTTGAGAAGATAAGCTGTATGGTATCAATTATACATATGAAGTCAACAGAAACATATTTTCATCTTAGCCTTGTTGGGAAAAAAACCAACAATAAAAAGCAAAAAATGTGAGTAAATTTTTTAAAAGTATGCTTCGGTCTGCACTGAGAGTTCATCAGTTCTTTCTTTGAAGATGGATAGCATTTTTTTATCATGAGTCCTTTGGAATTGTCTTGGATCACTTTATTGACCAGACTAACCAAGTCTTTCACAGTTGATTATCATTACAACATTGCTGTTACTGTACACAAAGATCTCCCTGTTCTTCTCATTTCACTTTGTATCGGTGTCGTTTTTTTCTGAAAACAAACCCCTTGTAATGTATTAGTACTACATCACAATAATATACCACAATTTGTTCAGCCTTTCCTTAATTGATGAGGATCCTCTCAATTTCCAATTCTTTGTCAGCTCAAAAAGGGCTGGCTCAATATAGATATAAGTACTTTTTCTTTTTTGTTGATCTCTTTCGAGGTATAGATCGAGTAGTGGACTTGCTGTATCAAAGGGCAGGTACAGTTTTAAAGTCTTTTGGGCATAGTTCCAAATTGTTCTCCAGAATGGTTAGCTCACTTCACTACTCCATCAACAATGTTTTACCACTATTTCTCATTTCTCATAGGTGTGATGTGATACTTCAGGGTTGTTTTAATTTGACTTTCTCTAATCAATAGTTATTTAGAACATTTTTTCATATTGCCAAAGAGAGCTTCATTTGAAAATTGCCAGTTAATATCCTTTAACCATTTTTCAATCAGGGAATGGCTCTTATTTTTATAAATTTGACTTACTTTCCTAGATGTCTGAGAAATCTTTATCAGAGAAACTTGCTGGGATTTTTTTATTACTTCATTGGCCATGATACCTTTTAGTAAAATTGATTTTCTCTTTCAGTTAGTTCTATTTTTGCCTTTGCTTTGTCTGAAATCATGATAGCCACTTTTGCCCTCTTCACTTCAACTGAAGCAATACGAAGTTTGCTCCAGCCCTTCATTTTAACTCTGTGCCTTTCTGTCCCAAGTGTGTCTCTTGTACACAGTATGTTGTTGGGCTCTGATTTCCAATCCATTCTGCTATCCAATTCCTTTCTCTGGCTTAGCTCGTCTCATTCATATTCACCTTCACAATTATGATAATTAATGTGCATTTCCCTCCATCCCACTTTCCTTTGGGATCCTTCTCTCTCCCTTTTAATCTAGTTCTTCCTCAAAAGTCTGTCTTGCTTCTGATCACTGCCTCTCCCAATCTGCCTTCCCTTTGTTGTCTCTCCACCCCCTGTAGCTCTTACCCCATCCCCTCATATCTCTCAACTGGATAAGATAGATTTCCTCATTCCTTAATTTTTTTTTTTAGATAATCATCCTGTCATGGTTAATTCACGTCTGTGCCCTTTGTCTATGTATACTCCTTCTAATTTGCCTAATAAATATAAAGTTCTTAAGAGTTATATGTATCATCTTCCCATATAGGAATAAAAACAGTGTAACTTTATTGATTCTCTTATGATTTCTTTTTCATATTTACCTTTTTATTCAAGTCTTGTATTTGAAAGTCAGATTTTCTATTCAGCTCTGGTATTAAGAATGGTTGAAAATCCTCTATTTCATTAAATGTCCGTTTTGTCACCCTGAATTAGAGGAAAGAAAAAAAAATAGGGTTAGAGTTAGTATGACTATAAGGTTAAGGTAAAGTTGGGTGATTTGGGGTTGTAATCCTAATTCCTTTGCCATCTGGAATATCACCTTCCAAGCTGCTAAGTCTTATGTCATCCTGACTGTGCTTTCATGGTATTTGAAATTTTTTTATTCTGGCTACTTGTGGTATTTTCTCCTAGACCTGAGAGCTCTTGGATTTGACTGTAATATTCCTGGAATTTTTTATTTTTTTTATTTATTTTTTTTATAAATTTATTTATTTAACTTTTTACATTCATTTTCACAAAATTTTGGGTTCCAAAATTTTCTCCCCATTTGTCCCCTCCCCCCTCCCCAATAAACTGAGCATTCTAATTACCCA
>CM053769.1:696431756-696493166 GCA_028658325.1 Potorous gilbertii | reverse complement strand
CCTAGATCTGCCCAGCTAGTGCTTGGGGTCTGAGATTCAAATGCTGTTCCCCAGCCTCAGGGCTTTTGGCAGCAGGCCTGGCTGCTATTCAGGATAAGATTAAATCAGGTTCTCAGGTAGGGGCAGGGCCACCTCCCAGGCTCTTTTTTTGATCATAGCTTTCAAGTGGTCCAATAATTCTTAAATTATCTCTCCTGGATCTGTTTTCCAGGTAATTTTTCTAATGAAATATTTCACATTTCTGTTTTATCATTCTTTTGTTTTTGTTTTATTGTTTCCTGGTGTGTCATTGAATCATTGGCTTTCATTTGCCCAGTTCTAATTTTTAAGAAATTTTCTTCAGTGAGTTTTTATACCTCTTTTTCTATTTGACCAATTCTGCTTTTTAAGGAGTCCTTTTCTTCAGTGCATTTTTCCACAACTTTTTCCATTTGGCCTATTCTGTTTTTTTTAAGGTGGTATTTACTTCAGTATTTTTTGTGTGACTCTTTTACCAAGCTGTTGATTCTCTTTTCATAATTTTTTTGCATTTCTTTTACCAATTTTTCCTCCACCTTTCTTATATCTTTTTTTAACTCCTCCAGGAATTCTTATTGGCCTTGGGTTCAGTTAACATTTTTCTTTGGAGCTTTGCTAGTGGTTGTCTTTACATTATTGCCTTCTAAGTTTCTATCTTGTTCTTCAGTAGCACTGTAATAGCTTTTTCAGGTCATGTTCTTTTGTTGTTGTTTTCATTTTCCCAATTTATTTCTTCACTTAGAACTTTATATTAAAGTTGGGTTCTGCTGTCCTGGGGATGGAGCAGCACTGTTCCAAACTTCAGGATTTTTCGTGTTGCAGTTTTCAGAGGTGGTTCTGGGGTCTTGCTAGTTTATGGTGTTTCCAAAGTGGTGTGATTCAGAAAGAGATATAGTTACTGTTCTTCTGATCTGCACTCTAGTATCTACCCAAGAACAGCCCTTGGTTCCTTGTAGCCACAAATACTACTGCTCTCCTTGACCATGGATCTGCAGTGAGGGCCCCTGCTCCCTTGTTATCAATCACAACAGTTCCTTGTCACTGTGACCCTATGAGCCAGAACTGCTTATAAGAAGTAGAGTTGCCAGTCAACACCATTTGTACCCAGTACCAGCCAAAAGTCTCCTGTAATCAATTACCTTTTGACCTGATTTCCTTTTGTCTGATTGCCTTACCATCTTTGGCCTGAATGGTACCTGCTGCTGTTACAGCCACCTTCCTTTAGGATCTTAAAATATATTGTTTTGATAGTGATCCTGGTATGAATTTTCACAGTTTTAATGGCCTTCTCCAGAAATGCTTGGCAGCTCAAGAGTTGGGGCATCTGGAGATGATAATTTCTCAGGACTTCTTGGGGCAGGGATTGACAATGTGGATAGGAATAGTGTTTCTGGAGTGTATCAAGTACCTTAATATACCTGTGTATGGGTTGGTAGACGAGTGAAGCCAGAACAAGAGTCATAGGGTGGGAGAAAAGGCAATAGCTGAGGGACTAGATGGTCACAATCAGGGTAAAGAGCAAGTTCAGAGGGAATGAAAGGATCATGGAATTTAACTTGGGAGAGACTTTGAGATCATCCTGTTCAAAGCCCTCATTTTCCATATACATACACTTGAATGTGGATAGTAGGAGTAAATGTGTTGTATTTTTCCTTTTTCCCCCACCCCCTTCCCCTCATTACTGCCTACAGTACCAGGAAGTAGTTAAGCCATTTGGCATCATTGTCAGGATGTGTTTAAACCCTGGAAACAGTGAGGAAGCACTTGTTCTTTTGCCCAATCTTCATAGATTATCCAGGAAATCAGAAAGAGGCCTTGATGGAGTTTTTTTCTTGTAAATGAGGATGTTGGGGAGAGAAAATAAATGCTTATTAATTGAAAAAGAAAAGATAAAAAAGAACCCTCATAAGGATGTGAAGTACAAATGACATGTTGATGTATTAATAAAATGGTATGGCTTGGTGATCAAATGAAAAGACTCAGAGCTGAAATATTCCCTAAGAAGGGATTTTTTAATCTTTTTTTCTCATCAGTCATTAAATATTTATTGTGTCTAATATGTGCCAGGCATTGTGCTAAACTCTGGGGATAAAAATTTAAAAAAAAAATTTTAAGGCCTTGCCCTCAAGGATCTTATAATTTAATGGGAGAAAACAACACACTAAAGTAATCTGGGAGAGGAGAAGAAAATGAAGATAACCAGTAGCAGTTGCTTGAATGCAAGCATGTGGGAAATGAATGAAAAGATGGCCGACAGGTGCGCTCTGAAGACTTTGGGAGGAGCTTAGCTTTCTAATCAGGAATCCTGTGCTTCAGCCCCCCAGTTAGAGGGAGTACTGATGAGGTGTGAGTGAGTATCAGAGGAAGGATGATGCAGTTTACTCATGGTAAGATTTCCTTGGGGCATGATGCAGTCTAATACAAAAACACAATCTGGTCGGCCGTGAATGTGTAAAATGCTGTATGCATTTCATGGTGAAGCCTTTGGGTCTCTTCTCAGAATAATGTTTTTAAGTTACAAAGGAAACCTATTATACTGAAATACAGTTATCACAATATTTTTATATATATCTCCAGGGCCCAGATTAAAATCCCATGCTCTAAAACAAGAACTAGAAACTGAGCTCAAGGCTGGAGACCAGGGTCTTGTATTGGAGCAGAAAGTAGAAAGCATCAGGGAACCCAGTCATTTTCAAGGAGTTGTATTTTGGGAGATCCTTTGCTTAGAATCAGATCTTTGGTATTGAGAATATGACTTGAAGGGATTATTAATTGGGAAATTTTGAAAACTTGGAGATGGAGATGAAAGCTTTTCATGATGTTTTCTTTGTTTTTAAATTTTTCCATGTTATTGTTGTATTAAAACTGCCTTTGAATTGGTAATTGAGGGGATACCCATCCATTGGGGAATGACTGAACAAGTTGTAGAATGTGAATGTGACAGAATACTATTGTTCCATAAGAAATGGTGAGCAGTCAGACGTCAGGAAAACCTGCAAAGACTTGAATGAACCGATGCTGAGTGAAGTGAAAACCAGGAGAATGCTGTGCACAGTAACAGCAACATTGTTCGATAACTGACTTTGTTACACTTAACTCTTCTGAGTAATGCAATGATCTAAGACAGTTCCAGAAGACTCATGATGGAAAATGCTGTCCACATTCAGAGGAAGAACTATGGAATCTGAATGCAGATGGAAGCATGATACTTTGCCTTTTTTTGGTTGTTTTTTCTTTCTCATGGATTTTCCTTTTTGTTCTGATTCTTCTTTTACAACATGACCAATGTGGAAATGTTTATGATGATCATATATGTGTAGCGTGCCATCATGGGGAGGGGGGAGGGGGGAATGGGGGGAAATTTAGAACTCAAAATCTTTTAAAAGTGAATGTTGAAAACTAAAAATAAATAAACTTTCTTTGATACATTGTACCAGGATGCTTCCAAATATCAAGACTGCCCTAGGATCCAGGGTAGAGACTGTGGGCCAGAATTCTTTCTCAAAAAACCCTTCACACCAAAAGTAGTTTAGTCCCAGCACAAAGTGTTACAAAAACAGTTGTATCTGTTCTAACTGTTAAATATCACTAAATATACCTAATAGAAATCATATTATGTCAGCTAAAAGAGACTTTAGGGATCATCTCAGCCAACACTCTCATTTTCTAAGTAAGGAAATTGAGGCCTAAAGAAGGAAATGATTTGGCCAAGTTCCCCTAATGAGTCATTGGCAGAACTGAGAAAGTTTATTTGCTGTTTATCTAATTCCCAGTGTATTGTTTTTCCCAATGCATTGATACGTTCTTGTTTTTTAAAGTAGTACTTAATTTTTATCCTTTTTCAGGTGATTAACAGCTAACAATTTGCACAATGGACAGTACGAAAGAGAAGAATGATGACGATGGGCTTCTGCTCAGGATGGGGCTTAATGATAACAAGGCGGGGATGGAAGGATTGGATAAAGAGAAAATAAATAAAATTATCATGGAAGCCACCAAGGTATGTTCTTGTTTCCCCTCCTTAATTTCTTCAATAGAGGGAAATGGTTATTTCTTGAAATAATCTGTAGAATTTTTACTCTCATTTTAAAAAGAAGCAAACTTCAGATATGTTTTAAAAGTAGTTTAATTTATTCTTTAAGTTATTGTCGTTACTGTATCTGTTGTAGTGCTGAGCATATAAAGGAGCAAACTGAATGGAACCCTCGTTTCATTATGAATTTTTGGTGGTTTTAGAGATTTTGATTATCTAATTAAGTCATGGTTTAGCCTCATCCTTATTGATCTCCATCTTTGGTTCTCCAAAATCTAGAATAATTGGCCATCGTTTTATGTTGATAACATGATTTGGTAAAGGGCTTATTGATGTCCATCTGTCAGTAGGGTCATTAGTTATCCAGTGGAGAACATTAGCAAAGGACGGAGTGGATTGTGAAAAGCTTTGAATTTAGCTGTGCTGTACTGGTTGTGTAGGTGATAAAAAAAAAATCAATTAAACTTTATTTTATTTATTTATTTTGGGGCTGAATCTCCCTATCACATCCAGAATAATATCAGGACTCACAAGTCCCCTCCCAGTATTGATCATCAAGGAAGATTTAACCTGTTCTCTTTTTCCAACCTAGACCAGTCCGATCCTCATTACGTAACCTGGGAGTTATCCGCTCCTGGGGGCTCACCACATCGGTGCAGGCGTAGTGCAAACACACAATAGATGTTAGCCCTCTGCCCCTCAGGCAGTCTATCAGTCTCAACCTGTCCAGCAATAGGAACAACAGGGAATGGGCTGCCAATTCCCAGCTGCTAATTGGGAATATATTTAAATTCCCAATATAATTAAAGATCATACAGGGACAGTAAATCTGTCAAAACTTGGTCATGTGAGAACAGGAGACTTTTTGGGACTGAATGGGATGGGAAGAGAAGGAGAGAGTACTGAGGGAAGAGGAGACACTGACAGTAGTTTCGGTATCAGGAGCATCAGCAGACATGGAGCTGTAGTCATTCATGATGCTGTCATGGAAGAAGAAAGCAAGGGTAGGCGTGGTGGGGCTAACGGGAAGTACGGCAGCAACGCATCACTGGGGCTAACGGGAAGTACGGCAGCAACACACTATTTAATAATGATTAGGAGTCAGAGATATCGGTGCCAGGCATTGCGTGAGAAAATGGAAGACAGAGGGAAGGCAGTTGTGGCACTTTTTGGTGTTTGACCTTTTTTTGGCCCAAATAACCGTTAGAGATGGGGAGCCACAGATACAGACTCTTCAGTCAGTAAACACGTATTACGTGCCTTCTTCCGGCCAGGCTTCAGAGTGTGGCACATCTACTCTTTGCACAGGTATAGTTCTGAGGTCTTTTGATCCTAGGTCAGTTACCAAATTACTTGTTCTTGTCACCTTGGATTGCGTAGTTTGTTTGCTTCCTCCTCATCATTATCAGCGTATATTTCTGACTTGTGGTTGGGCTTATCCAGCCCTACTGCAGATCGGGCTGTGATCTGTCTCTTTGCCCAGCGTCCCTTAAACACCACATTCTTTTATGTTTTCTAAAAATTTTTGTGGTAAGCAACTATACGAGATTACATTTGGAAATAAAGAAATAGAAAAAGTCCAGAAGTAACAAATTAAATTTCAAAGGTTTCCCGAGTACCTGAATCTTGATTGCAAAGGTTAGTTCCAACCCTAACTTTTTCCTTGGTTATTGGTCCCTAAGCTTTAAGGTGACGATTCCTGCAGGCTTTTTATAAGGAGTTCTATGAAAGCTAGACAGTGCCTGGGAAGCATTGTCATTTTCGTATTATAGGATCGTAGGTATAGAACTGGAAGGGACTCTAGAGCTTCTGTTTTCTTATAAAGAAGAGGGAACTGAGACTCAGAGGTGCTGTGACTTGCTCAAAGTCACACAGGTAGTCAGTGGCAGAGCCAGAATTGAAATTGGGATCGTAGGACTCCAGTTCAGTTTTGTTCCCATCGCATTTAGCTCCGACAAGATATATACCGGTGACTTGGCATAATAAGTAAACGTATCTTCTGCGGACTGAATAAATACCTCATGTACATATATGTATGTGTGTGTATATGTGTGTGTGTATATACATATATATATATATATATAATATATATATATAATTACTTTCAGTGTTTTAAATTCAATTAATAAAACAGATTCATTCAAAATTGATTCTGCATTATGTATTTTCTCAGTCAATGGATTCTAATGATACCACTACCATTATATCAGATTCTCCTTCTAAATCTTATTCTTATCCGCTATAGCACTTATTCAGCATTAACCTATAGATTATGTAAAGTGTTCTACAAGATGAGAATTATAATAGATTGCTTTTAAGGCAATGCTACATAAGAAAATTAAGGGGTTGTCTTTAGAGTTTTGTTAGTCTCTCGTAAATTATGGGGAAATAAAATGAGTTTCTGAAAATATTTTTCCTATGCTTTTTATTTTTATTATAGGGGTCTAGGTTTTATGAAAATGAGCTCAAAAAGGAAAAGCAGGTAAACCAACGAATTGAAAATATGATGCAACAGAAATCTCAAATTACCACCCAGCAGCTCTGGAAAGCACAGTTACGGGTAATAATGAATTGTCGATGTTTAATAGTGTTACTATGTACTCTGAGGATGGGAAGAGCTGAGGAGAGAACAGCACATCCCTCCTGGTGTTGTTGCCATTATAGGATGCAGGATGTCCAAGCATTGTCTGACAAAGATGATTTTGTATAATGCCCTTTAAATTATGAAGCAGAAAATTGGGGCAGGCTCCATGGTATATTAGTATCTTGAGAGAGTTCATTTAGCTGAAACGCATCTGAGCAATTATGTCTTTAAATATGAACCACAGAGAAGCTTTTTGTCAACATGAAATTATCATAATTTCAAGTTACGTAATAAAATCTGTCTCGTGATGTAAGCACTAGACTTGAGGATTTTTAAAAATCAAAATATAAAATGTTCTTCATCATATGGATGACTCTTTCCATAAAAATCCCTTTGCCTGGCTTCTTGGAAGTTCTGTACCTAAACTGGAAAGCATACCTGATGGGGAAAACTTCTCTTGCACTCCCAAATTATGAATAAATAAAAAACATTTATTAAGTCCTTACTGTATTCCAAGTCCAGGCACATACAAATATGAAAAGTAAGATAGCCTCTGCCCTCAAGAAATTTTAATTCTTTTAGGAAGAAAGAACATAGATAGGGTAGCAGTGAACAGGGGGTGATGTTTTGGTTAGAAAAGTCCTAGAATCGGTGAGTGGGGCTGTACAGCAGATCACTGTCATGTCCTTACAACAGCCGTAATGTTGATTTAATTACCGCAGTCACAGCGAGAGGGGGCGTGTGTGGAGGAGTGCGATGTGACAGATGTGAGGCTGGCTGGGACAGTTCTTCTCTGAGCATTCCCTTTGCAGTGTATCTTCTTCCCTTTGCAGTGTATCTTCTTGCCTTTGCAGTGTATCTTCTTCCCTTTGCAGTGTATCTTCTTCCATTTGCAGTGTATCTTCTTCCCTTTGCAGTGTATCTTCTTCCCTTTGCAGTGTATCTTCTTCCCTTTGCAGTGTATCTTCTTGCCTTTGCAGTGTATCTTCTTCCCTTTGCAGTGTATCTTCTTCCCTTTGCAGTGTATCTTCTTCCCTTTGCAGTGTATCTTCTTCCCTTTGTAGCAATAGTAATGATATTAAATACTGAAATACTCACGGTTATGGATTTAAAGTAATTTTTAAACCATGAGTGTGTTGATTATGTCAATTAAGATGTAAATTTTTAACAAAATATAACATTTTGAAGGCCATTAGGCTCCTTTCATGTGGCAAAGCACCTGGTGCTGATTCTGTTCCAGCTGAGATTTACAAGGTAGGGGGACCATTGCTCATACAAAAGCTGACTGAAATTTTCCAGATTACGTGGCAAGAGGAAGTTATCCCTCAGGAGTTCAAGAATGCCTGCGTTGTCCACTCTATAAGGGTAAAGGGAATAGATTGTCCTGAAACAAGCACAGGGGATCTGTCTCTTAGTCATTGCTGGCAGAATCCTTGCTAGAGTCCTCCTTAATAAGCTGATCCTTCATCCGGAAGATGGTCATATACCTGAGAGCCAGTGTGGCTTCAGAAAAGGCTGAGGAGCAGTCGATATGATGTTTGCTGCCCAACTCCAGCAGAAATGCCAGGAACAGAAGGTCTGTACACAATATTTGTAGATCTAACCAATGCCTTTGACACTGTTAATCGTGAGGATTTATGGAAAATTATGTCAAAATTTGGTTGCCTGGAGAAGTTAATCAATATTGTGTATCAATTTCATGATGGCATATTTGCCCGGGTTCTGGATAATGGGCAAAGCTCTCATGCCTTCCCAGTCACCGATGGAGTGAAACAGGGCTGTGTGCTTGCTTCCATGCTTTTTAGCATGATATTTTCAGCCATGTTGATAAATGCTTTTAATGAGAATGAACACAGCATCAAGGTCAACTATGGAACTGATGATAAGTTCTTCAGTTTGAAAAGTCTACAAGCCAAGACCAAAGCGGAGGGAGTGTTGGTGCATGATTTTCTATTTGCAGATGATTGTGCACTCGGTGAAGCCTCTGAAGCTGAGAGGCAACAAACAATTCTCTGTTGCCTGTGCTCATTTTGACCTAATAATTAACACCAAGAAAACACAGGTGCTCCATCAGTCACCACCACATCATCCGTACATAGAACCATCGGTTACAACAAATGGGAGAAGTTTTGAATGTTGTGTATAAGTTCACTTACCTTGGTAGTGTACTTTCCAGGGATGTATACATTGACAATGAGGTTGATGTACTCGTTGCCAGAGCTAGCTCAGTATCTGGGAGATTCTGAAGAAAGGTTTGGGAGAGAGAGGTATTAGACTGACTACCAAACTGAAGGTCCACAGAGCCATTGTGCTGACTTCATTGTTATATGCTTGTGAAACATGGACAGTCAGTCCATCAGCGCCATGCCAGGAAACTGAATCACTTCCATTTGAACTTTCTTAGGAAGTTTCTGAGGATCACCTGTCATGAAAAGGTACCAGACACTGAAGTCCATGCTTGAGCTGAACTGCCAAGTATTCAGACTATGCTTCAAAGAGTGCAACTCTGATGAGCTGGCGACATTGTTTGAATGCAAAATGTACACTTGCCAAAAAGACTGTTTTGTGGAGGACCTGCATGGGGCAGGCAATCATATGGTGGCCAGAAGAAACAATACAAGGACACTCTCAAGGTCTCTCTCAAGAACTTTGGATTTGACTGTGCATCATGGGAGACACTGGCACAGGACTGCTTAGCATGACCTGCCCTCATCAGAAGAGTGCTGTGCTCTATGAGCAAAACAGAATTGAGACAGCACAAAGTAAATGCAGGATGCACAGATTTGGGATATCCACTCTAAATATTCAAACAGACTACCTGTGCCCAACCTGTGGTAGAGCATTCTGAGCTTGTATTGGTCTGATCAGCCACAGTTGGACACACTGAAATTTCACTTTACAATGGTGATGTCATTTTGGTTCTCTTCGACAACAGACAACAACCATAGATTCATCTGAATCAGTCAATCAGTCAGTATTTATTAAGTGCTAGCTAAGCACCAGGCACTGATCTAAGTGCTGGAATCTGTACTTTTCATCATTTCTTAAAGTGCAATAGTAATATTCCAGTGCATTTGTAAATCATAATTAATTTAGCCAGTACTCATTTAATAAGCACCTCCCTAGTTTCCAGTTTTCTACTCCAACAAAAATTATTGCTACAAATAGTATATTTAAGTCCTTTTTTTCTTTCTTTGATTTCTTTGGATTTTATGCCAGTATTGGTACTCCTGTTCCAGTGAGTATGTATAGTTCAGTGACTTTGGGGGTATAGTTCCAAATTACTTTCAAGAACATGTGAAACTATTCCTAGTTCCACCAGTCATCCATTAGTGTGCTTGTTCTTTCATATGCACTCTAACAATTTTCTTTTTCTTTTTTTCTAATGCTTGCCATTTATATGAGCATGAAGTAGAGGTAGAGCCAAAAAGTTGTTTTAATTTGTATTTCTTTCATTATTGATGATTTGGAGAATTTTTTTCATATGGTTGCAAAAAAATAGATAAACAACATAGGCTGATCTTTTGTGAAAACTAATAGTCACATTGTAAAAATATAAATAGTATATTTTAGGTAATTGAGGAAAATTTATTATCTTTTTAAAACAGACAAAATGAGATATCTCATATATTTGTCACAAATTCTACATATAATATATTCCCACTCCAAATCTAGCCATGATATAATTATTTTAAATTTTATGCAATCAGCATTCTTGGGCTTTTGTACACTTTATTGCTATTTTTACCTTGTAATCTTATTTTAGCTAATGGTTTTAAAATTATTTTTTCAAAGTGCTATATGCACCAGTATCACCTCTAATGAATACATAACAAATTCTACATTCCTAAAATAGCCTGTAAGATCTGGAAGCATGTTCTATTATGAAACAAAACACAGAGTTGTTAAGTGTTACTTTGGAAGTATTGTGTGTAGGTTTTCTTCTGATTTTTGAAAGGAGAGTTGCAAGAATATATGTTGATTATTGGTTCTATTATTGGGCTTTCTCTGAAGGAAAGTATGCAAATGGTAGAGGACTGAAAACAAATGGAGTAGAGCTCTATGTCAGAAGTGTAGGATCCATGAGAAAGAGGTATCTGGGAAACAACTCTGAAGCAATTTCTTTGATAGTAGTCTTATTTCCAAGATATACAGAGAACTGATTCAAATGTATAAGAATAAGAGCCATTTCCCAATTGATACACGGTCATTGGATATGAATAGGTAGTTTTCAAAGAAGGAAACACAGGCTATCAGTGGCCACATGAAAAATGTTTCAAAGCACTAATAATTAGAGAAATTTAAATTTAAAACAGCTCTGAAGTTTTTTACCTCACACCTCATCATATTGGTAAAGATGATAAATGTCAAGTCAATAAACATATGTTAACTGCTGACTTTGTGTTAGGCATTATGTGGTTAGGCTAGGGAAAAACAAGTACATTAATGCATTGTTGGTGGAATTGTAAAGCGGTTTAACCATTTTGGAAAGCAATTTAAAACTATGAAAAGGTTATAATTTATGTGTATATCCTTTGATTCAGTGATACCACTATTAGGTCTATGCCCCAAAGATGACAAAAATTTCAAAAAGTTAATTTTTTCCCCTATCTGTAGACCTGAGAAAGAAGTTTTTGCACATTTTTCTAATTTATGATGTGACCTTTTATAGCTAAGACATGTATTCATTTACAGCTTCTCTTGGTATAAGGTGTGAAGTGTTGTTCCAAATCTAATTTCTTCCAGTATTGTTATCCAGTGTTTTCATCAGATTTTAGCAAATAGTTCTTATCCCAGTAATTAGAGTTATTATATTGATCTAGCATAAGGCTACTAGATTCGTTTACTTCTGTATGTTGTGTACCTAATCTGATCCCTTGATTAATCTCCTCTATTTTTCAACCTGGACTATATTTTTTTTTTGAAAATTATTCCTTTGTAGTATAATTTGAGATCTCTTGAATCTCTTCATTCCTACTTTTTTCATTACTTTTCCTAGGTTTCTTGATCTTTTGTTCTTCCCTATGACTTTATTATATTTTCTAGTCTATAAAGTAGTCCTTTGGTAGTATGATGGTATGGTATTAAATAAGTATATCATTTCGGCAGTATTGTCATTTTGCTCATCCTATCCATGAACAGTTAATATTTTTCTAATTAATTAGGTCTATATTTTTGTGCTTGTATTTCTCTAGTTCTTCTATGTATCCTAGTGTTGGCTTCTAAGTATCTTAAATATTGTATAATTATTTTAAAAAGAATTTTTTTCTCTTTTTTCTATTGCATTTTTATGTATTTATATTAATTAATTTGTTTTCAGTTTTCAACAATCACTACCATAAGTTTTAAATTTTCTCCCCCTCTCTCCCTGAGACAGCATGTAATCTTATATGAGTAATACACATACATTCTTATTAAACACATTTTCACATTAGTCATGTTGCATAGAAGAAATAAAACAAATGGGAGAAACCATGAGAAAAATCAAACCAAAACATAACATAACACAAGAGAAAATAGTCTGCTTCATTCTATGTTCTAATTCCATAGTTCTCTCTGGATATGGATGGCATTTTACATCAAGAGTCCTTGGAGAATGTTTTATGTCCTTGGATTGCTGTGAAGGGCTAAGTCTATGATAAACAGTCCTCACACCCAGTAGCTGTTACTGTGTATATAATGTTCTCCTAGTTCTACTCATCTCAGTATCCGTTCATGTAAGTCTTTCCTGGTTTTTGTGAAGTCTACCTGTTCATCATTTCCTATAGCACACCATTCCCCAATTGATAGACATTCCCTCAATTTCCAGTTCTTGGCCACCACAAAAAGAGCTGCTATAAATATTTTTCCCATTTTTAAGTACTCTCTAGGATACAGTCCTAGAAGAGATATTGCTGGGTCAAAGGGTATGCACATCTTCATAACCCTTTGGGCATAGTTCCAAATTGCATAATTCCATAATTCCATAATGGTTGGATCAGCTCACAGCTCCACCAACAATGAATGAGTGTTCCAGTTCTCCCACATCATCTCTAACATTTGTCATCTTCCTGTTTTGTCATGTTAGCCAATCCAATAGGTGTGATGTGGTACCTCAGAGTTGTTTTGATTTGTATCTCTCTAATCAATAGTGATTTGGAGCATTTTTTCATATGATTATAGATAGCTTTAATTTATTCCTCTGAAAACTCCCTGTTCATATCCTTTGACCATTTATCAACTGGGGAATGACTTATATTCTTGTACATTTGGCTCAGTTCTCTATATATTTTAGAAATGAAGCCTTTATCACAGACACTAATTGTAAAAAGTCTTTCCCAGTTTTCTGTTTCCCTCCTAATCTTGGTTGCATTGGCTTTGTTTGTACAAAAACTTTTCAATTTAATTTAATCAAAATTATCCATTTTGCATTTCATAATGTTCTCTACTTCCTATTTCTTCTTGCAGAGTTTTATTGGTATTATCCAGAAATACTTATGATTTGTGTATATTTATTTTACATCATTTAACTTTGCTAAAGTTAGTCATTGTTTCAATTAATTTTTAGTTTGCTGTGTTTCTTTAAGCTCACCATCATATCTGCAAAAAGTGATCATTTTGTTCCTTCCACTCATTCTCTCAGTTTCTCTTTCCTTTCTTATTGCCATAGTCAGCATTTCTAGTACTTTGGGAAATAGAAGTGATGACACTGAGCATCCTTGCATCACCCCTCATTTTATTGGAAAAGGATTCTGTTTTTTGCTTGTGTAGTGCTGGCTTATGGTTTTAGATGTACACTACCTATCATGTTAAAGATCTGTTTACAATTCCAAAGGACTCAGAATGGAAAATTCTGTCTGTATCCTGGAGTCTGAACACAGAGGGAAGCAGATCAATGGCTCTCTTTTCCTTTTGTTGTTTTGTTTGGTTTCTCCTTTCTCGTGGTTCTTCCCATGGGTTCTAATTGTTCTTTACATCATGACTAATTTGAAAAGATGTTTAATATGAATGAATATACAGAGCCTGTATCAGATTGTACACAGTCTTAGGGAGGGGGCAGGAGAGAGAAGGGGAAAAAATTTGAAACTCAAAAGCTTATGGAAGTACAAGTTGAAAACTAAAACTTAATTAATTAATTATACAAAAAAGAAAGGTCTATTTATTCCTATGTTTCCTACTGGGTTTTTTTGTTTGTTTGTTTGTTTGTTTTGTTCTGGAAATGAGTATTGTGTTTTGTCAAAAGGTTTTTCTATATCTGTTAAAATAGTTATATGATTTTTGGTGTTTTTATCATTAATGTGGTTAATTATGTTTATACTTTTCCTAATATTAAACCTGCATTCCTGGCATAAATCTTATATAGTCACAGTGGATGATCTTTGTGATATTTTAATCTCTTTATTTAAAAAAAACATTTTTGCATCAATGTTTACTATAGATATTGGCCTACAGTCTTACTTTTCTGTTTAGATTCTCCCTGGCTTACCTTGGACCATATTTGTATCACACAAGGATTTTGGTAGGATCTCTTCTTTTCCTGTTTTAGCAAACAGATTATGTAATATTGTAATGAATTGTTCTTTGAAAGGTTGATCAAATTCATTTGTGAGTCATCTAGTCCTGTTTTTTTTCTCTTAGAGTTCATGTCATGTTCAATTTTTTTCCTCTGAGATTCTCTCAATTCTCTGGTTTTTTGTTTTGTTAAACCAGGTATTTTATTATTTTGTAAATAGTCATTTATTTATTTGAATTGACAGTTTTATTGATACATAGTTGTGGAGATAGTTTATAATAATATTCGTTATTCTTGTTGAAAATTTTTATTTTTTTATACTGATAACCTGATTTTTCTTTTAATCAAATTAGTTGATGAATTATCTTTTTTAAAAAGTTCCTTGTTTTATTTATTAGTTGATTTTTGCTTTCAATTTTTAAAATTTCTTCCTTGACTTTCAGAATTTATGCTTTGGTATTTAATATGAATTACCTAATTTGTTGGGGTTTTTAAATTCCTGCCCAATTCATTGATTTTTTTTCTTTCCCTTTATTGTTAATGAAAATGTTTAGAACTATAAATTTGCCCCTAAGGACTGCTTTGATTGCATCCCTAAATTTTTAGCATGTTTTCCTCATTGTTTTTAACTTTACTGAAATTATCTTTTCTGTGATTTGGGTATTGATCTACCAATTCTTTAAGATTAAGTTAGTGTCAGTTTGATTTTTAATACTTTTTCCAGTGGCCTTTTCTTTAATAAAATGTTTATTTCATTGTGCTCAACAAAGGATGTGTTTAATATATCTTATGTTCTGCATTTATTTGTAAGATTTTTATGTCCTAATATGTGATCAATTTTTGTAAAGATGTCATACATGGTTTAGAAATATGTATATTCCTTCCTATTCTCATTACATAATTCCCAGAAGTCCTTTGTATCCCACTTTTCTAAAATTCTCTTCAGGTCTTTAAATTCTTTCTTTTTATTTTTTCATTAAATTTACCTAAGGCTAAAATAGGGTGCTGCGAGTTCCCCCATTGTTATAGATTTACTAGTTCTCCCTGTACTCAATTTGGTTTTTCCTTTAAATATTTAGATGCTCTGCCATATACCGGTAGTATTATATAACAAGCAAAGTAAGATCTTTTGCTGTTTTTGTTTTAGTATAATCAAGTGCCTCTGATTGAATAATGTGATTAAAGAAGATCTTCCCCACCCATTAATGGGCCTGGGAAGATTTGTAGAAAGGCTCAGGCCTTTTGTTAAGTTTCTAATGGGACACTCTGACTCTAAAAATGTATAAATACTCTGAGGGTGGAGCTTACTGACTGGAAGTGTTTTGTTTGGCCAGATGAGACTCTGGGAAGCCATTAAGGAGTCCCCGGGGTTTGAAAACCCAGTTGTTAGTGCTTCCTTCTCTGGTAACTATGGTCAGACAGTTGGACCCATCTGCTGATTTGTGATATATGTATTGATTGTGGTCAGACAGTTGGAAGCTATGTCTGTTGATCTTTGATTTCTCTGTATTTTCTCTGAAGTTCAGGATGCTGACTTTTTCCCCATAAGTAGGTGAATGATACATGTGCTTGATTAAAGTGATTATTGACCCCTCAAAAGTTGCCTTTCCTTTTAGAAAAGCAGATCAAAGAACCTGTGATTACAGGCCCCTCTGTGTATGTTGGGGTGCTTGCTTTTACAAATATATGTTAGGTATTTAAATTAATTCAAACTGTCTATGGCAGAGGTGTCAAACTTGTGATTATCTGTCAGAATAAAACAAATGTTTAATAAAATAAGTAAAAATACAATATAACATAGGTAGTGTTAATTTTTTATTTTCTAAGTCAGTATATAGCCAGCAAGGATCCACCATATTTGAATTTGTTATTACTGGTCCATAGTGCAGCAAATGTGATGTTCCTGTTAATCTCTTTTAATTAAGTATTTTTGCCTTGTTGAAGATCATAATTGCTATACCTGCTTTTTTTTTAATGTGTTCAACTGCAGCATAATAGACTTTGTTCCAGTCCATTATTTTTAATTATTTAACTGTATGTGATCAAATAAGGGATAAGAGAGGATCACAAAAGGTGAAGTGGACAATTTTGATTACATATAATCAAAAAAGTTTTGCATGAAAAAAAAACAATACAGCTAAGATTAAAAAGAAAACAATTAATTGGGGGGAGAAACCTTCGCAGCAAATTTCTCTGATAAAAGATTCATTTCCAAGTTATGTAAGGAACTGATTCAAAGTCATAAGAATAAAACCCATTTCTCACTTGACACTGAGGTATCACATTACACCCATCAGACTGGAAAAGACAATAAAAGAAAAAAGTCAATGTTGGCAGGGCTGTGGGGAAGCAGACACAAAGATGCACTGTTGGTCTAACCATTCTGGAAAGCAATTTATAATAATGCATAAAAACTTACCAAATGGTAATTTTAATGCAGCTATACCACTGCTAGGTTTGCAACCAAAAGGGGTCAAAGAAAGAGGAAATAGTTCTATTTGCACAAAATTATCTATAGCAGCTCTTTTTGTGTTGGCAAAGCAACTGGAAACTAAGGAGATGCCCATCAGCTGGCGATTATGGTATGTGAATATGATGAAATACTATTTTGCTGTAAGAGATGAAGAAAAAAGATCTTTTCAGAGAGATTTGGAAAGATGAATGAACTGATGTAGAGTGAAGTCTTAATAAGAACTAATCAACTAAATTATCAACTATCATTTCAATATACTGAAAAAGAACAAAAAAAATAATGAACTAATATACAGAAAATATTATTCATTTTTGGATGTGATCAGTATGGGAAGAGGTTTTTGCTTAACTATACTTATGTAATAAAGTTATTCTGTGACACCTGGGGAAAATGAATGCTTGATACTTAGTGAAATAAATTTTTTTTAAATAAGAGGGAAAGATCCATATGTGCAAAAATATTTAATAGCAGCTCTTTTTGTGGTTGCAAAGAACTGAGAACTTAAGTCAGTGCCTATCACTCAGGGAATAGCTGATCAAATTATGGTATTTGAATGTGATGGAATACTATTGTGCCATAAGAAATGATGAAAAGGATCGTTTCAGAGAAGCCTGGGAAGACTTTATGAATTGATGCAGTGAAGTGAACAGAACCAGGAAAACAATGTATACAGTAACAACATTGTAAAGCCAAGCACCTTTAAGAGATTTAAGAACTTTGATTAGTGCAATGACCAGCCACAATTAGAGAGGACCAGTGTTAAAGCATATTGTTCACTGCCTGACAGAAGTGATGGACACAAGATGCCTGGCAAATTTGGGAATTTGTTTTGCTTGAATTTGTACATTTGTTTCAAAGATTTTGTTTTTCTCCTTATTTCAGTTTGGGGAAGGTGAGAGGTAGAGATAATATTAATTGAAAAAATGTTAAAAAATTTTTAAAGAAAAAATAGATTGATTTTAAATATCAGTCATGAAGGAAGCTCCATGCCATAGTTTACTTACTATTTATAGATAGAACCTGTCAAAGAAATGATACACAGTATATCTCTATTTCTTTAGTAGTTTTGAGTTATTTTATCTAAGAAATTGGGAAGAAATTTAAGTGAAAACAAAATCTGTATTGCACATTATGTTCTACTATGGAAACTTGATGTTTAAAATGAATGAATTTGTCTTTTATATGCAACGTATTAGGCTGACCTACATATTAGGTATTTGGAACAGAACTTAGTTGGTTTCAAAAGTAAAATTGTAATGGGGAAAATGCAAGGGGAAAAGTATTAATAGGATTTCAATAGAGTATATGAAAACAGCATTATAGAATTGTTAGAGATAGAGAGATAAGAGTTCAGATATGGGTGAATAATAATTAAAGACCGAGGAAAATGGCTGTTGTTGCTGTTGTGTTCGTCCTTGGTTGCCAAAGATCACATTATCAGAGAAATGACATGACTTGCACTTGACTTTGTTTTGAGTGAGAGAGGGCTGTGCAGGTCACCAGCCTCACTTCTCCTCCAGAGCCATCTGTATCCAGTGACCTGATATTCATCAGGATGACTGGAGATGACCCAAGATGCAGTGGGAGACCTTAGCCCCTTTAGAGAAAAATGGAATGTCTGAATCAGAGAGGGGAAGTGGAATTTGAGGTTTCCTTTTGGCAGCTATTAAGACTCACTTCCACTGTGGTTATGTGCACAGAGAAGCTCTCTCAGTGTAATATGTGAATAAGAGATGGGATTTTCCCTGTTGGATAGGCTTTTAAATTTAATCTTTATTATCATTTCCCTTTCCAGAAAATGATTCATTGTTAATATTTTTCAAGTGCCATACCCCTTCCTTCATCTGACAATTGTGTTTCCCACTTCTATTTTATAGATTAATATATTGTGTATGTACCTATATATGTATTTGTTTTTAATCTCAATCAGTTGCTTTTAGTCACTGAAACTTTATCTAGCATCCTACTTTTAAGAAAATTGAGAAGCTACATGAAAACAGTTGTATCATATTTGTTTTATGTATTTTTTCTTTTTAAAGGCCAATCTTCTCAGGAGCTTTACCACAACTGCTTTTTTCTTTTTTAAATCTAGTTTTAATGCTTCCATTCATAAACTCTTATTTGCTCCCTACTTAACTTCTTTCAGCTCGTTTCATTCTTCCATCTCTCCATTTATTCATTACATATTTCCTGAGTTCCTACTTGCGCTGGCTTCTTTGGGGGATACAAAGATGAGGAAGACACAATTCCTGCCATTAAAGTGTGCGGTATCTAATAGGGAGGATAAGATAGTCACACATATAACTAGAGTGCAAGTTAGAATGTGGTAAGTACCTTCGAAGAAAGAAAACAATTCCTTTAAAAATGTTGTATTGTTTTTTGCATCAAAGTCATTCCTTACAGTCACCCCTCGACATCCAGAGATCGAACCGTTCCTTAGGACAAAGGACAGATTAATAATCTGTACAGCCCTCCGTCATATTTTTCTCTCTATCTCTACCTTCCCCGTAAATGGCCAGATTCAAAACAAAATGTTGGAGAGTTCAGAAGAGAGAGATATGTGTTCTGGCTTAGGGGATGAGGAAAGACTTTGTGGGGGACACAATATCTTGGTTGGATTTTGAAGGGTTAGGATTTTAACACTAAGAAACTGGGAAGAGGATGTTATAGATACAAGAAATTCTATGATGCCCTGCTTTTCTTCATTAATAGATATAAGCGAAGGGTAACAAAGGATTTACTTTATCATCATTGTATCCATAGTTCTTTTTAAAATCAATTTGTATCAAAATCAAATCAATTTGTATCAAAAACAGTATCAGCTATAATTACTCCTTATGTTTTTTCTCACAGATAAATTTCCTTGGTTTGACAAAGAAGGTGCTACCTGAGGTGCCATCCAGTTGTAATTCTAAGGAGAGAGTATTGCTTGTTTGTGTGCGTGTGTGTGTGTGTGTGTGTGTGTGTGTAAGTGTAAGAAACTTACAGTACATGCTTTTGTAATGGAAAAAAAATACGTTCTTTGTGACAAAATTCTGGTTTATGTGCCAGCCTAGAGCTATGTCCAAAAGAAAGATAATCCAGGCTGATACCATTTTTTTTCTATATCCTTGCCAAATGTAATCTAAAAATCAGCACAGTCCTTTTTTTGTTAGTTTCTAAAATTGTCTCTACTATTTGCCAAATTTACTAATAAATATCCTTCCTAAAAAATTATACCCTTAATATTATAGGTCATAATTACATTTTTTATTAAACTTGCCAAATTTGTTTTTGACTTTACCTAATTTCCTTTTGGGTTTGTGTCTTGTGAGTCTGTACTTTAATTTACGTTTATCATTTTCCTTCCCTTTGGGAAACTAGTGACAGGAAAGAAGCAAAAACAACCCATTGGTAAGCAGTTAAGGAAGGAACTTTCAATCATACGCTCATCAAGCAGGCCCTAGGGAGAATATTGCAAGCGTAGACTTGGCCAGGCTAAGTTCCCAAGCAAACTTATAAAGTTAGAAACTAAGTGCTGTCATAGGTTCCCAACCCTTTTCAGAACATTTTTATTAAGCTCCTAGATTTATTAACTTCCAGATTATTTTTATTAGAGTGGCACTTTTCTGTTATTGAGCTTTAAGGATACTTTTACTTTTTTAAATTCTTAGTAATCATTGATTCTCACAAGTATCTTTTCAACACAGTCTCAAAGAAAGGGTTTCATTCCTTTCTAGTCAACAGTTTGTGATAGAGAGTCATTATTTTGGTAAAGAGTAACCCAGTTTTAATCATTTACTACTGCTTCAGTACTTGAGGGAGTCATGATTGAAGCCATGTCGGCACAGTGACCCCCTCCACACCCTTAATCTGCGTGGTTTAATGAGTCCCCATGGCCTGCAATGTATTAACTTATCAGTCTTTGCAAATTTAGATAAATTAGTTCTTCCCTCACTTGAAGTCTTTCTAGGGTTTCCAAAGTTTATGCTCCATTAGCATGGCCTTTTTGTGTCACCTCTTTGTCATAGTGAGGCTTTAGGAATTGTAGCAGAGACTGTTCTAGATAAGTACATATGAATTACCAAGCCTGTGTATCTGTAGACTGATATTTTTCTATTTTGTCCCTATACCATATTTGTTGTTTGGTCATTTTCAGTCATGTCCAACTCTTTGTGACCTCATTTGGAGTTTTCCTGGCAGAGATACTACTGGAGTGGTTTTCCATTTCCTTCTCTAGTTCATTTTACAGATGAGGAAACTGAGAAAAGCAGACTTGCCTAGGGGGTCACACAGTAAGTGTCTTAGGCCAGATCTGAACTCAGCAAGATGAGTCTTCCTGGCACCAGGCCCTGCACTCTAAGCACCGTATCACCTAGCTGCCCCTGTAACACAGTACATAGTTGGTTTTTTTTAAACAAATTGATTGTCCCCTACAGAAATGTTATGATTTAGCAATGAATGAATGAGTGCCATGAAGAATTAAAGGATACCACTTAAATGTTCATGCCTTTTCAAGTGTCTAAAGATTGAGTACCTTCTTTTGCTCTGTTAGCAGTTTTCCTACATTTAGATTGTATTTTCCTACATTTAGATTGTATCGCCTAGTTTGAAATTGATAGTTTCTTCTATTTTATGAAATTATTTTTGTTATATGAAGTTATATGAAATTATGTATAAAAATATATTTGCTATATGTCATGAAAATATATTTGCTATATTTATGAAATTATATTTGCTACTAGAAGTGCAAACCATTTTCTTTTTCCCCACATTCTGGAGCTTCTCTACCTGACAAAGGGACCTGATTCAAAATTTCTTTCCCCGTATATTCTATAGGTGAATTATATTGAATGATGGACTCCATAGGGAATAATTCCTATATATTTAGTGATCTTCCTTAGTGTCTTGCTCATCTCCTACCTAACATTCAGAAGGCCTGCTATGCAAGTCTTGGTGTAACACAAAAGAATTCAGTCTCATCTTCAATGACTTTTCTCAAAGAATTTTCCTTTTGTCTAGTGGTGTGGCACAGTCTGGTCAGATCTGTCTTAAAAACCTAGAGTCAGAAACTGTTTCTTGTTTCCTGGAAGCTAGGTATTTCTACTCTTTTGTGTTATTTGTGTTATTTGAATACAGAACTTTTTTTTGGCCTTATATATAATGCAGAAGATGTGATTTTTCCCTTTGCTAAGATAAATCTTTCTTAAGTCACCATGCACAATGATTTATCTGTTTGTAAAATTTCCTTGGGAAACCTCATTTCTAGGGGGTTAAGGGAGAAATCAGCCAATGAATCAACAGTCATTTATTTAATACTTACTATGTTCCAACTACTCTGCTAAGTCCTGGACATCCCCCCCCCCAAAAAAAGCCAAAAGCAGCGTCTCCCCTCAAAGAGTTTATATTCTAATTACATTCTAGCTTATATTTTATATTCTAGTGGACTGAGAGTATATATAACAAAGTGTTTATGTATGTATGTATATACATATGTGTGTATATGTATATATCTATATGTACCTATATACAAGATAAACACAGAGTAGATGGAAGTTAGACTTAAAGAGGAAAGCGTTATCAGAATTTTAGAGCCTGGAAGGAGTTTGGAAAGCTAGTTTAATCTCATTATTTGGTAGACTTTAAAAACTGAGATACAGGAAGGTCTGATGATTTCTCCCTTGTACTCACCTCTTTTTTCTCCTTTACTATCCACTGTGCTGCTTTGTTAGATCCAAAGGCACAAATGTTCATGACTTGAATTTCCCCGTTTTGATTGGTCACTGTTTTGGCTAAAGTGATATTGTTATATAAAGGAAGATGAGGTAGAATTTGCCATGAATTCATTCCCCTTTGCAGATATTCTAAGCGTAATACTACTCATTTGCCTTACATTTCTGCCTATTAAGTTAATCATTTTAATTGAAGGTATCAAAGTCGAGAGCTCTTTACCATTTATGTAACTGTCAAGGAAAGGATGCTCTTAGTTTCAGTCGTCTTTGTATTTCAATAAAATCTTTTTTTTTTTCAAAAATTGTGTTTGTGGTATATTCTATAGTCTTGGTTATCGTTGGACCTAGTATTGTTGATGGAAACTAATTCTTTGCACATCGCAACATTGATGGACTGCCTGCTATGTTTTATTCTGAACTTCATTAGAAGCATAATTGTAGAGGGAATCATTTATATTTTCATTCTTTTTTCCCACATTCTAAGTCATAATATTTTCATTCTAAGTCATAACATTTCTAATAGACCAAACCTTAATTAAGTGAACTAATTCCTTGTGTTGAAATATATGGAAGCAGTTTTCTCCTCCCTTTTGACATGGCCATCCTGTTAAGAATGATTCTCTACCATGTAAAATGTTTTATTGATGTATTTTGTTATAAAGGGATAGATATATCCCTTTCATTACTGAATCTTTTCTTACTCTTCCTCCTGTCTAGCAAGTCAAAAATATCAAAAAGAAGGGGAGAAAGGAATTCAGGAAAATTAATCACCATCAGTTCTGATGTAAAGTCATCTATACAATATTCCATCATCTTTTTTCCCTTACTTATAAAGGACTTTTAGCATTTTTTTTTCAGGAATAGGAATTTAGCTATCAAGTAGAAAATGGCCTTGCAGTTCAATGTATGGTCCCATCTTGCAATCACTTTCTGTTTTCTCAGCCAAGCTTATAGTTTGTTTTGACTGTCTGTACTGAAATAGGAATATTGAGGGAATGGAATGGTAGCACCTCACTTTCACTTCCTCTTTACCTTGGTCACTGCTCAGTGTTAAACTGCCAAACTAGTTTATAAGAGGGCCTTGATCTGTTCTTGGAAGTCATCCTGAATTTTGACTCAACTGCTGAATCGGTGTTGGACACTGTTTATGCAGCTGTTTATCCCAGAACTGTTGTGGCAATGCTGGATACCTTTTACAGCAGTCACACATGATGAATAATCCGTTCAACTTCTACCCTGCGTAACTCGAAGTATGAATGTGTAAAAGCAGCTACCAATGTTGTAGATATTTGTTGATACCTTATACACATTTTCAGGAAGGAACAGGGTTTTTTAAAAATTTTAGCAAGGAAATCTTTTTGTTATTTCTAAAGAGTGAAGGGTACTTTTCAGAACATGAATAGTACAGAAGTATGTTTTGTATGACTTTTTATATAATGGGCATTGTAGAAGGTATTGCTTTATACAATGAGGGAGAAAGGGGTAGAAGATATTTCAAAACTAAGTAAAATAAAAACTTGGGAAATAATAGGAAAATGAGGAAATAAGGAAAATAAGAATTTAAAACTAAATAAAATAAAAATTTAATTAAAAAAAAGAATAAAGTGGTCAAGTAATAGAGACTGCATGGGCAGTACAACATGATATTACCTTCTCTGGTTATTGAACATATCTTGTGGGTATTCTTTTTCTGTAGACTCACATTTAACACTTTTCTACTAAAAGTGAAAAATAATACATTAGTGCTGACATTTTAGAGTATCAAATTATGTATTTAAAGGGTTCACTCTTTTTTTCCATTAAGGTTGACAAGTTTGCAATGGAGTTGGAACAGAGCCGTAACCTGCACTGCACTATAATACACATTGATATGGATGCTTTCTATGCAGCTGTAGAAATGAGAGACAGTCCAGAACTGAGGGATAAACCCATTGCTGTAGGATCAAGGAGTATGTTGGTAAGTAAAGATCAAAGACAGAAAATAATGTCACAGCAAAATCAAAGAAACTTCCTATGGGTATATGACATAAGTTCTAATTCTTTCCATTCCAAATTATAGCTAGATCCCAATTAATGTGAATAACAAATCCTGTGAAGTGGTGGTATGTATTTCACTTCACACTATTAGAAGTAATAATTGTGTAAATATGGTAATTGATACCAGGCCATCGGAAAGAGGTAGCATGAATTTGAATAATGTAACTGTTCCACCCCACTCACTATTTGCACCAGTCAGGATGGGACTCCTTTTTTTCTTTGCAAAATATTTTAAATAAGATATTTGAAGAAGGGAAAGTAACTCTCTATTCTTGATTTCTAAATACTCAAGCCATTATGACATACTATATCCTTCAGAATTTACTTGTAGTTTGTCTGAAATGAGTGAGTGCCACATATAGCCTTGATTGACCAAAAAAGTAAACCACAGCGGAAACTGAGGGATGGATGCTCATGAGTTAGGGAGTGAAATGGGTAAACAAGGCATGTGTTTAAATGTGATAGAATACTATTACCTTGTAAGAGATGATGATCGGAATGGTTGTAGAAAAACCTAGAAATACTTGGATGAATTGGTGCAGAAGAAAAGGAGCAGAGGTAGAAGAGCAGTTTATGCAGTCGTGACAGCATTGTAAAGATAATCAATTCTGAAAGACAGTCACTTGATCAACATAATGACCACCGGTAATTCCATTGACTCACGATGAAAGCTATCCACCTCCAAACAGAGAACTGAGGAACTTAGAGTATAAATTAAAGCATATTTTCTTCTATTTCTTTCTCTCTCTCTCTCTCTCTCTCTCTCTCTCTCTTTTTTTTTTGGAACATGGCTAATGAGGAAATTTATTTTGCATGTCCATCCATATTTGTAATGTGGTTTTTTCTTTTTTTTTTTTTTGTCTTCTCAATTGATAAAGAAGGGGAGGGCAAAGGGAGAGATTTTGGAACTGAAAATAAAACAAAATTGAAGTTAAAAAAAGCTTAAAATAAACTAAGAGACCAAAGAGAAGAAAATACAGCCTCCAAACCTACTACTCAACCATAATCAATATCAACTAAATAGAAAGTTAGGTACCAATATAATTTAGAAAAAAAACCTACAATGTAACTAAAGCTATTAAAATACAAAAAGCAATTCAGCTGGAGAGAGATCCTAAAAATCTTTTATCCTGAGAGTTTTTTCGCTATCCAAGATCAAATTACTTGTCATTAAGAAGGCTTAAACTAGCTCTAACTCTTAGAATAGTACATGTATATGCATGTTGCCATCTGCATCAGAGGAAGGACCCACACTGGGAGTTCCCACACCAATGAAATCATAGTGTCTTGATCTATTACTTGTATACAAGGCAAAATGCTTCTGAATTTCTAAAATGATTCCTGACCATGAGAGAACTTTTGAACTTTCAGATAGCATTTTCTATTTCCTTTCTTTTGTTATTAATGTTTTATGTTGTCTCCTCCGATAGAATATAAATACTTTGAGTGCCAGGACTGTTTCATTTTTGTTTTTTTTCCCCAGTCCATGCCATGTATTTAATGTTTGCTGAATGATTTTTTAAAAGAATTCTCAAATAATAAATGACACATTTAAAGAAATGAAGCAAATATGAACACTGATAAGAAATCCAGATAAGTCACGGAATTTAGAATTAGAAGGGCATCCATCTTTTCCAATCCATACTTGAAAGGAATCCCTGCTGTAACGTGTCTGATGAGTTGTGACCCAAACCTCTGCTTTACCCCACCTAAAGAAGTGGGAGCTGCCATCTCTCCAGAAGGTCTGTCACGTTTGCCAAGTCTTTTAGAAGCTGCACCAAGTGACCTTAATCACACTGGTGCTCCACACCTCTCCAGATATCACCTTTCTATTAGCCATGTTTATGCCATCCTTTCCATTACAAAAGTCAATAGAAAGAAAAGCCAAGGGAGAGTCGAGCCACTCATGCTTCTTTCTGTCACCAGTTATCGCCCAGCTTGCCCCCAGCTGCAGTCCTGTCCTCCTTTGTTCCTCCTTTTTCTCCCAATACAGCTCAAAATTAAAAAAAAGACTAACTCCCAAACACTTTTTATTATTTAGGCCAGAATGTGAAAGGTGCTTTAAAAAACCAAGAGGAAATAATGAAGAAAATTAACAATATGGAGAATATAATAGAAAAGCTCAGATGAAAATGTTGTTGGAATCACTTGACAGTAGGCAACTTACAGCAGAGCAGAGCTGCACATCATCCTCACAAAGAAGAGCTTTAAGATTTGCAAAGCACTGTGCAAAGGGCCTGGCTTGCCTGGCATCCGCAGAGTCACCAAGTGTCAGACACAGCCGAACAACAACAGGGTCTCATTTAAACTTCATAACAACGCTGGGAAGTAGATGTTATTGTTCACATTTTAGAGATGAGGGGGCAGACAAGGTTAGATGATTTATCTGGGGTCACACAATTATTAAGTGTCTAAGGCCAAATTTTAACCCCTAAAGTCAGGCTCCCTCTCCACGGCAAAACCTAATATCTAGAAATACAGGTTCAAAAAAAAAATCACCAGATTATATAAAGAATCAGAAAGTTTTCAGATTTAAGTGACAGATCTGGAGGATCCATCATGCAGCAATCTTAGTATTACCGACCTTTCAGAAACTTTAGCTAAACAAAAGACATTAAACACTGTGCTCTAGAAAATCATTTTTAAATGCCTAGGAGGGACTGAAGGAATCCATAATCTATAAAGAGATTGCATGCTGTCGGTTTCAATTCAACAGATGTTATGAAGGGCTTCCTCTTCGGCTTGTGCTTGTCCTGTGGGCCCAAAGATAGAAATCAGATGGTTCTTGCCGTCAAGGAGCTGACATTTCACTGGATGATGGAAAGGGTGTATGTTATGTATGTTGTTAAGGTTCAGTTGTGTCCAACTCTCTGTGACACTCCCTCCCCCTCCCCTTTTGAGGCTTTCTTGGCAAAGACACTGGAGTGGTTTGCATTTTTCTTCTCCAGCTCATTTTACAGATGAGGAACTGAGGCACACAAGACTAAGTGACTTGTACAGGGTCACACAGCTAGTAAGTGTCTGAGGCTAGATTTAAACTCAGGAAGATGAGTCTTCCTGACTCCAGGCCTGGTGCTCTATCCACTGGGCCACTTAGCTGCCCCAACATGTATGCAAGTAAATAAATAGAAAATACATATAATTAACATACAGGAGGATAAGAGTGCTAATAACCGGGGTGAAGGTGGAGAAATCAGGAAAGGCCTACGTAGATATTCTGGAAAGTAAAAAGTGGTACGTTGAAGGAAGCGAGGGCTTTTTCTAGTCAGAGATGAAGGAGGGTTACATTCCAGCCTTAGAAGATTATTTGTGCAAGTCTATGAAGATGGGCAAGGGATGTTGTATATGGGGAACAATTAATAGGCCAGTTTAAGTGGAACAGATGGTGAGTAAAGGGGAATAACCTGAAATAAAACTGGAAAGGTAAATAGGAACTAAATTAAAGGCTGGAAATGCCAGCCTGAGTAGTGTATATTTTACCTTAGAGACATTAGGAAGTCACTGAAGATTTTTGAGATCTTTGTTTTGAGAATACCAGTTTTGCACATATGTCAAGCATGGATTGGAGAAGGGGAGAGACTGGAAGCAAGGAGGCTACTTAGACTATTGAGAGGCAGAGGCAGTATAAGTGGAGAAAAGGGAACAGATAGGAGAGAAGTTTTAGATGCAAGATCCACAGCCTATAACATCTGATCAGATGTGGGAAATAAGGGGAAGGGAAAATAAAAGTCAGTGATTATGTTAACCTGGTTGAGAACTTGGTGATGCCTCCAACAAAAATGTTTGGAGAAGGGAAAATAAAATGAGTTCCATTTTGGACACATTAAGTTTGAGATGGCTATGAGATTTTCAATAGACAAGATAGAGAGAGACAGAGATGGGGTAGAGCAGGAGAAGGGGACAGGGGAGGGAGAAGGAGAAGATAGAGAGGGAGACTGAGTCAGATACTAAACCCCCTGAGAAAGAATGAATAACCTGAAGGCCAATAGATAATTGTGACAACACGTTTACCCTTCTTTCTGGTCTAGAACTTGGAGGCCAAGGAAAATGGCATAGTTGTTGCTAGTGGAGAGAGTAGTCATGGATACTTTTAAAGATAAAATCTAAGATAACTTAGTTTAACAATATAGAAAGGATCCAGAGGCTGCATTGGAGTGGGAGAACAGAGGAGGATGAGAACTGAGGAGAGGTAAGGCTAAAGTGGATAGGAAGGATAGTACCTAGGTTATTACTTCTTGGTACTACAACAGATATTGTTTTTGAAGCACAGGGATAAAAGATGTGGGCCCTCACTGACTCAGACTTCCAAAAGATGACTATCTAGGTATTTTCAGACCTAATGACTAAGAGAGAATAAGGTAGTGATGAGGCCCCTAGGGGTTAGGCTGAACTTCACCTGGAACCTTGTCCCAGACAATAACCTACAAACATTGTAGGTATGTTCCTCGCATGATATTCACTCTCCCTTATCCCATCCCCATTCCTCCAAACTACTTTAGGTGCAGTAGTCTTGAGATTTGAGATGGCTTAGAGTCCTCTTTGGAGCAGGTATTCTGAGGCCCCTGATATCCAGAGATAGTCCTTGGACTTGGACTTTTTCAGAGGTTCTTCACTGGGGTCCCTAGGCCACTACAGTTACCCTGGATAAATTTTAGAGGACCTATGAACTTGGATGGGAAAAATGCATCTTTATTTTAATAAAATTGGTTTCCTCTGCAACGCCATGTAGCATATTTAATGCATTTCAGAATATTTTGAGAAGGGGTTCGTAGAGTTTACTAGACTGCCAGAGGGGTCTGTGATAGAAAAAAAAGATTAAGAACCCCTGAGAAAGTTCTTTTTGCTCTGACATTCAGAGGCTAAGGCCTAGATCGAACTTCCTAGATACATTATAATTAAACTACAAAATTACAATGATAGGGAAAGAAATGTTTCAATCTGCTAGAAGAAAAAATATACACTTACCAAGGAACAGTCACCAGGAAACAGTAGACTGTTCAAGGAAAACAAGGGACAATGAAGAAAACAACTATGTCAACATAGACAAAATTAAGAAGCCTGAGCCATAAACACAGAATTATCTACTCAGCAAAACTCAGCAAGCAATTTAAAAGCAAGAGATTGACACTAGAGAAACATGTAGACTTGAAAAAGTTTGCATAGACTTCTGTAAAGTCTCTTACCACAGTCTTTAGAGAAGATAGTCTCTCTGCCAAAAAAAAAAGTGTTTAAAACAATTCACATTTATCTAATTAGGATAAACTACATATGAGCACCTTCTGAATATTACATTAATTAAATCTATCTAAATGTTTATAGAGGGTGTTGTAGAGAAATAAGAAAAATGAAACAAAGGAGAAGAGGAGACAGATAACCCCTATGCCTTCCCTCGATCACCAACCAGTAGTTTGGAAAACCTTGTCAAATATTAAGAATATTTAACATTGTGGAAGTATTCAAGGATAGCCACAAAACTGCTTCAAAATCCATTATACATACATACGTATGTGCCCTTTTGTGGAACACCATCCTACTCTGCCAAAAGGAAATGTTATTATTTGCAGATATAACATATACTGAATATTTATTTTCTGTAAAATCAAAGAAAATAACAGTGTGCTTTCTTGGCGTGGTATAGAAATTGGCTTCGAATTTAATGAGATTTGGGTCATCAGTTCTTTAAACTCATTCAAATGGGATTCTACTAGTATTATAGGTGACTCCAAAATACCAAAGGTGAATACTTAAATTACTTCATGCTTTCACTTGGTACAGAAGAGTCCTGCTTTAAGGAACTTAGTGGAAATTTCAAAATTATAACCTACACTTTTTATTCAGTGTTGTTAAAAGTTCCATTCTGGGGCAGTGTAAGTACAGAAGTTCATTATCAGTATGCTTTCTATTCTTCTGTATGTTCAGCTGTCATAGCAACCCAATCAAAATAATTTTGTGCTTGCTTACATGAACCACTTTGTGTCCTTCTACTGTGTCCTGTACAGTTTGTTCCAATTTCTCTCCCACACAGCCCCCTCCCACTGACTTGAGCATAGTGCCGCTGTGAGCGCTAAAAAGACAAAAGGTTGTCAGTAAAAAAATAGAGTAATTGTTGGTAATTTGGTCTCATTATCACAGCCTTGTTGGTCAGATGTGATTTAAGGGCAGTCAGGAAAAAAAAGTATTTCTGCTTTTTGTTTAATTCAGATTTGCATTTGGTTCTTTATTGAGACTCCAAACAGAGTTTGTATTTATGATAGTGGGTTTCATCATGTGAATATTTTCATCTTCTTTGGGGGTGCCGGTTTATTTCAGGTACACCGTTAGCTTCCAGGTGGTCCTCTTTCTTGTGCCAAACATCTTTTCCAAGTCTCCTCCCTGGCCCCCTACCAGCAAAAGTATACCCCACCTTCACAGCAATAATCATTTATTGGGAAAAAAAACAACAGTTAGAGATGATGACATATAGGACATTTGGGTTCCGTATGTTCCTAACATGTTAGTGGGCATACAGAAGTTCACCTGAGGAGAGGCATAAATGAAGACCTAGTATGTCACAACAAAAGCATTCTGGCAGGCAGCTCATATAAGCGCATTTACTCCTCACTAAATCCTAGTAAGATTTCATGTTTCCCAGATCTTGGGTTCATATTATTAACTGTGAGCAAACATCTTCACTTTTCAGATTCTCATGAGTGACTAGCACAGTGGATCTCAACTTTATCAAAGGCGAAGATTACTTTTTTTTTAAAAAAAATCTTTAAATGAAAGCTTTTTTACTTTTAACTTTTAGGCTCTCCTCGTTTCCTGGTCTTTTCTTATATACCTCTAAGTTGAACCTTCCTTTGTAACAAAACAAAAACACAGACAGTTAAGCAAAACCTACTAACAGGAACAAAGGTGTCGTTCTGTACCCATTCACGTCTCTGCCAAGAGAGAGAAATAGGTTTCATCATTTACTTTCTAGGACCAACATTGATCATTGCATTTAATTTGAGACCAGCTGCCTTGTAGACTTAGTTTGTATTATGATAGTCATTGAGTGTATTTATCCTCATTCAACTTTCTCTGATCTAAGCGGTCCTCATATATCTCTAAATTCCTCACATTCCTCATTTCTCATAGCGCAGAAGTGTTCAAAAAATGTTCCGGTAAGTTCCCATATCACAATTTCTTTAGTCACCCCACAACTGATAGAACACTACTTTGTTTCCATTTTTTCTCTACTATAAAGAATATTGTAATCATAATTTGAAATGGAGCCTTTCTTTCTGTCTTTAACTTACTTGGAATATATACCTTGTAGTAGAGTTCTTGGGTTTTAAGGTGACTATTTAGTCACTTTTCTCTAAATTCTAAATAGTTTTTGAACAATTGGAACAAATGAGTGTTATACCTACAATGTTGTAATGTATTTGACTTCTCCTACCTCCTCTGATATTGACTCTTTTCGTATTTTACCATCTTGCCAATGTGATGTCTCAAAGGCAAAACCTCAGAGTGACCTTATTATGATGTGATTTCCTTCATGTATCGCACCATGGAAACTCCTGCCATTGCTCATGAAAATCATCAACTACTCATTGATTTTATTATCTTAGAGAATTGCTTGGGATACTGAAATGATAAGTCATTTGCCCAGCATTAGTATATGTCTTTCAAACCTTGAGTTCAACTCTCTATCCACTAAGCAAAATTGTCTTGTTTGCTAATTAATTTACATTTTTCTTATTAGCAATTTGAAACATTTTTTTCTTAACTTATAGTTTACCCTTCTTTTGAACACCATTTTGTTCATATCCTTCAATCACTATTAGAGAGTAACTGAAGATTTCTTTTCAAAAGTATTTTTAATTATAATTATTTTAAAATTTTATTTCTTCTCAATTATATATAAAAACAATTTTAACTTTCATTTTTTAATAATTTTTGAGTTCTAAATTCTCTGTCTTCCTTCCCTCCCTCCTCCTTGAGAAGTCAAGCAATTTGGTGTAAATTATGCATGTAAAGTCATGCAAAACATTTCCATATTGACCATGTTGTAAAAGAGAACACAGACAGAAAGAAAGAAAGAAAAATAAAGTATGAAAGATGAAAAAAGGTTTTTTGAAGTGTGCTATAATCTGTATTCAAACTCCATCCATTCTTTCCCTGCAGATGGGTGGCATTTTTCATCATAAAGCCTTCCGATTGTCTTGATTCATTACATTGCTAAGAATAGCTAAGTCATTCACAGTCATACAATACCGCTGTTACTAGGTACAGCATTCTTCAAATTCTGCCTGCTTCACTTTGCATTGGTTCCTATAAATCTTCCCAGGTTTTTCTGAAACTATCCCCCTGTAAGGACCTCTTTTTGACCCCAAAAGGTTTTATGGACTCCCATGGAAATAATAGTTTACAATTAGAGTCCATGGATAAAAAAATAGAAACTTTAAATTTATATTAATGGCTTTTTTCTTTTTCTTACTTTTTTCATTAAAAAAAATAAAAACCTGTTCATGAAAAAGAACTATTGATTCTGGTCAACAATTGGAACTGAGAAGCTTAAGTGATTTGTCAGAGTCACTCAGCTAATATGTGTCAGGTTCAGGACGTCAACCCAGGTGTTCCTGAGTCCAAGGCTGACCCTCTGTCCACTGTGGGATAATACCTGTAAAAAGCACTTAGCACATAGTAGTTATAATATAAATGTTAATTTCATTCCCCTTCCCTACCCTTCTCCCTATGTCTTCCTGCTATTCATGAGGAAAACAGATCCAGATAGAGTCAACAAATTTTTACCTTATTAATCATAATAGAAAATGTAAAAACAGTGGTATATATTACAAATTCAGAAAATATTTACTTGTTATACTCAGCCATGCTGCATATTTTGCTGTTGCTGGATCAAGATCAAAATGATAAGTCTTGGTGCATATATATGTGTGTGTAGATAGATATTGATACAGATATGTACACACACACGCATATGTACACTCAGGTGCATGCATACAGACATATGCGCACGCACACGCAACCCCTTTCTAGTCATTCCATAGTCCTGCAGGGGCCCTCCGTTTACTGGTTAGGAATCACTGCTTTATGACTTACTTCTTCTAGCTTTGTTTGTAACATAATAGACTTTTTTGACTTCTTTGTACCGTATCTTTAACTACCTTAAAGTGCTTAGGTATTTCATGCTTACTCCCTAAAAAATTTAAATTTAAATCCATCAGCTGTAGGAGTGTCTAATAGTTCCATAGGAATCGTGACAGTCCGTATACGTACAGTAGTCTGACTTCCAGTATGATGAAACTCCAGTGGTGATGCTGACCCATGGCTCAACTGCAACTGAAAGTTGCAGACAGCTGCCTGGAGCCCTGAGTGGTAGTTGACTTTCTCATAGTCTTCAAGGATAGTGGGTGTCAGAAGCAGATCTTAAATGCAGGTTGTTTCTGACTCCCAAGGCCAGCTCTCTACTTTACTGTGTGATTTCTCTCATTATAAATATTTTAGTGTTATAAAAGGTGTTTGGTTGTTTTCTGTTTTTGTTTTGTCCAGACCTCTGATTTCTTGAAACTCCCCATGTGGAAACTCTTAGGGTTAGAAAACCTGGTGATTGTATATAAACCCCATTTACTAATGAAATAGGTAGCCATTCAAGAATGTATAATCATGTCGTGAATCCAGGTCTTCCTGACAAAGACCACATCTCTCTTTATTATGCTGACTTTCAAGCCATATTTGCTTTTATTTTTTTAAAAAATGACCACCCAGGCTAGAAATATAATATATACTGTGTATTATATTGTGGCAAATAGTAATATAATGGATAAAGAGGACTGCCTGCAGAGCTTCCAGTGTATGTGCCATAAAATACCGTGACCTGAATTGAGATGAATCTGTGGTTCATCAGCAAAAGGAACTTCCTGTGTGAAAATTCACTCCAACCCCTCTAAGGCTTGGGAGATGTCCTAAGAAGTTGCCTGAAGCATCTCAAGGTTAATTGGCTTGCTCAGAGACAGGCTTGGTTGCCTAAAGAGGAACCACAATTTCAGGACTTCAGAAACCTGACTCCCTAGAAAAGACAGTAGTTCCTGAACAGCGTGCCTTCCTGATGAAGAAGGTACAGCCCTGATTTCTCTCCACCGGTGTGAGAGGTTAGTCCCAGGAACTGGCCGTCCTGTAGTATTGGAGACAGAGGTGATAGCCGAAAGGAAAGAGGTTGCCTTTTAGTAACCCCAAAGTGTATTTGCTTTCCAAGGGGAGTCCAAATCACAAAGCAGCCCTCTCTATCTTGGCAGAGACTGTGGGAGGAGAGACTTTCACCTTGATGGTAGAATGATGCTTTGTTAACGACTCTGAGTTCAGTTAGGGGAACTTATGAATTACTGAGTGCCTTATCTATACTTTAATTTTTATTGATGCCTGTGAGTCTTTGCTGACTTCTGCATATTTCAGCGAAATAAAGGTTGTGTTCTACCGGAAAAAAAAATTTTTAATGACTTTCCCAGGAATCATACAGCTATTAAATGTCAAAAGATACATACTTAGGTCTTCCTGACTTCTAGTCCTCTACTATACCCTCTCTACATGCACTTAACACAAACTAGCATTTGTTAAAGACCTGCTATGCACTGAGCACAATTCTAAACACAGGTGATACAAAAAAATGCAAAACTAGCCCCTACCCGCATGGAGCTCAGAGAGTAACAGGAGACAACAGGTATAGAACTGTATCGAATCGAGATATGTACATGATAACATTCTCAGAAGGATGTCACTAATATTGAGGAAGACTGGGAAAGCCTGCTTGGGTCAGGGAAACTAGGAGGCAAAGAAGGAGAGAACTCCAGGAATGGGATCAACTAGTGAAAATGCTTGGAATCAGGAGAAGAGAGTGTTATGTGATTACAGAATAAGAGTGTGGAGAGGAGTAAGGTGTAATAAGATTGGAAAGCTTAGAAAAAGCTTTAAAAGGCAAAGGGAGGATTTTGCATTAGATCCTGGAGGTGGTAGTTGACCTTGGTTCTCAAAAAGGACCGAAATGATACCAGTGTATTGGGGTCAAGGCACAGTGTGTCCGACTGTGGCTGATCAGGCAAAAAGGAATCACTGAGGCTTATCAAATGACATAGACATTCACTTTAGAAAGATTGGTTTGACAGCTAAGTGGAAGATGATTTGGAGTGGGGAGAGACTTGAGGCCTGGAGACCAACCCTCAGCCTGTTAGAGTAGCCCATGTGTGAGATGATGAAGGCCTGCTCCACGGTAGTGGCAGAGTCAGAGAAGAGAAGCTTATATGAAAGGTATTAGTAGTTAAGGAGAAACGACAGAACTTAACAGCTGGTTGGGTGTGGGGGTAAGAGAATGAGGAGAAAAACATCCATTTTGTGAACCTTGATGCCTAAGGAGAGAAGGACTTGGGGGAAAAGATAATGAGTAAATAAAATAAAATCTTGAATCTGAAGATTAGCTTATAAAAGAAATATGATTGCCTTGGGAACTTACATTTTTAGAAATGATGTGTTGCTTATAAACCCACCTAGATATATGCCCAATTAGATTTGCAAAATTTTAATATGATTGTTTTTCCTTTTCAGTCCACTTCAAATTATCATGCAAGAAGGTTTGGAGTAAGGGCAGCTATGCCTGGATTTATTGCTAAGAGACTCTGCCCACAATTAACTATAGTATCCCCAAATTTTGACAAATATCAAGAAGTGAGTAAAGAGGTAAGAACACTGGCCGATTGGCGAATTTCAGTAGTACATCAAAATATTAATTTCATTTAAGCTTTTGTACTAGGCAAATGATAAGCTGTAATTTGTTTATGAGCTTGTATATAAATAGATAACTTGGAGCTTTAAGTTCCTCATTTTGGTCCAGTTTGGTCTGTGAGGATATAGTCTAAAATATCTTACAGAAAACATTATACCTTTTCTTCTTTATGAGATCATCAAAATCCATAAAAAGGCATTAATTTCTTGCTTTTTATTACGGTCTTTTTTTCCAGTGACCAGACTGGTTTGTGTTATACACTGGAAGAGCAAATTTACAAATTGGCAGCTTAGAGCTTGGGAGGGTTAATACAGTGTCAAAAAGCATATGGTTTGTGTTGGTGAGGCATGCCTTCTCCAGAGATAATCTGACCATTGATGTGGAATGAGACATATGTTTTCTGCCTTTGACAACATATTGACTTGTTTTGCTTCACTATATTTCTTTGTTGAGAGGGAAGGTTTTACTATATAAGTGAGTGCATAGTCATTGGGAAGGGAGAGTGTTGTTTTTTAAAGAGCATTAATAAAACATTAAATTTTTACAAATAAAAATGAAATAATTCCATTTTTAAAGTATATGGTTTATTTTGTTCCTTTCCAACTTCGACTGTTATCTCCATTGCCATTAATGAAAACAGAGCTTTTGCAATTAGGGAATTATAATGAAATATATTTTAATTGTAAACGATTTCAGGTTTTTTAATAAACAGTATTCATTTTCTCCTAATGCGATCTCATAAGACTGAGACAGTCAGACAGTTCTTAGAATCTACTTTTGTCATCAGTTTCAAGCTCTTCCTGGTCCAGTCTTTATCAAAGCTTTTATCAAGTAACAAAATTGATTGGTTTGCATTTTAGTGTCTTTTTCTAGGCTCACTTATTCCCTTGTTGAAGATGTTAATGATGAATAAAATGTCCGAAAGGCTGACAGCCAAAGAGAAGGACAGGGAAGGAGATTAAGTGGAATAAATATCTGTTAATGTATACCACATTATAAAAGAAAAATCTATTAATATGAGTGGCCACAGATTGTAGTGACTATAAAGATGGGATCTTGAGTGAAAAAGGATTAAGGTCTAAGGTCACACTCTAAAGCATCCTGGCTATATGACTCTGGCCAACTCACTTAACCCTCAGGGCTCCTAGATAACTCTTTAAGACTATAAATTATAGAGCAGTTGTGATCTGCATTGGTAGAAGGAATTCACCAGGCAGAATTCCCTCTACAAAAGCAATGGAAGTGTAGGGGGGAAAATGTAAGACTACCATTGCCAGTTTACTCTGTGTTTATTGTTTTTTAACATGGATGTAGTAAATGTTGGTTCATTTTGCAAGGGTCAATCAGTAAATTTTATTATATTCTTGCTATGTACCTGGCACTGTGCTAAGTGCTAGGGATACAAATAGGAAAAATAAAGACAGCCCCTGCCCTCAAGGAGCTTACAATCTAAAAGAGGAAGGCAAACCATGAAAGGAAGCTGAACATAGGAAGGTGGAAAGTACCTAACGTAAAGAGATGGTGGAAAATTCAGAGAAGTCCCAAAATAGTGCAGCCAAATGAAGAGATGTCTGTCCTGAGCCCCCTCCTTTAATGGAGGCTTTAAAATTCATGACTCCACCTTCTTGTCAGTGCAGTAGGCAGTGATGAGATGTGAGTACCAAGGCCAGTCTGATCTTGTAAGCTGATAAATGGTAAGGTTTCTGAGGTAAATGGTGAGGAAGTTAGAGAAGTACCAAAATGGTTCGGCCAGGTTTGGAAATAAGATGTGAAAAGGAAGGAAGGAGAAGGAAGGGAGGGAGGGAGGTGAGGAAGGAAGGAAGGAAGGAAGGAAGGAAGGAAGGAAGGAAGGAAGGAAGGAAGGAAGGAAGGAAGGAAGGAAGAAAAGAAAGTAGCAAGTGCTCCACTTCTCAACTTCTTTTTCCTGGTTCCTTCCAAACAGATGAAATAGCAAACAGGATGTCCTATTTTTTAATACAGTTTAAAGCTCTTTAAGAGATTGAGTAAAAACACTATAAAAAGTATTTCCTTATCCCAATAAAAATCTTTGACAGGATGATTCATTGCATTCATTCATTGAATCTAAAGAGGTTCCTTTTCCCTATCCCTTGGATAAGCTTGCCCAAGTTGATGAAATTTTTTTTTCATTCTAGATTTGGGCAGAGTTTATGTGAGCATTCCCATATAGCCATGCCTATTTATAAATGGGCAAATTTTAAATATACCATAACACAAATACAATGTCTATTTATTAATGCATATTCATTTGAAGTTTAAGAGCTTTGAAAGGAGCCATTTATTTCAGTCTTAAGGAAGTAGGGATAACAAGTTATTCTTGAAACATTGAAACTTTATTTTTTTGCTAGAAAGTATATACTTTAGTTCTGATAACAATCTCTTAAGCAAAAGAAGCTTATTCAATTAAAAAAATTCTCCAAGGACTCCTTTTTCAGAATAGTCTAAGTTAGCTGCTATCAAGAGCCAGCTTCTTTTTAAACTCCATTTTCACTAGGATTCTGTTTAAGAATACTATTCAAATGGCTTCTTCTATAAGAACAAATATGATTAAAGTTCTCTGAGTAAAACTTGTTGATAAACTTATGTTGTAATTCTTAGTGACTAACTTAAGGTATTCTTTAGGGTTTTTTTTTAATAGGCTATCTTTTTAAGATAAATTTTTCCCTCAGTGCATCTTAAATGAAAATTCATTAGAATTTTAAAATTCATTATTATGTGGAAAGCACTGTGTTGGGAAGGCCCTTGTAAGAAATAAAATAAATAAATAAAATATTGTCCTTCTCCTCACAGAGTTCACAATCTTATAGGCTGACATTTATACAAATATATAAATATATAAGTATGTAAGTATATGTGTATATATATGTATGTATATATGTAATGATAGTACCAAAAAATGATACATATGTGCATTAGGTACAGCCTACCCAAATACCTTCAGTGACGTGTAACTTATTACCACACTAGGCAAACCACTATCATAGTGATTTAATTTTTAAGGCCTTCTTCACAAAGAGCCAAAGTCTGCTTCTCTTAACTTTCACCCATTGCTCTTTGTAGCTATGCAGAATAAGTATAAGCCCTCTTCTTTGTGATACGTATGTTGTGGACAGCAATCACATCCTGTCCTAAGTCTGATTGGGAGACTAATCATTCCCACAAATAGATAGCCTTTTTTTTCTTTAACTTAAGGATCAAAGTCCTATTTCACGGCCTCATCTGGAAGTTACTTGGAGGTTTAAAGTCTATGAATACCTGTGGATAGGCCTTTCGTACTGTCTTAATAATAGACCGTCTGTCCTCAGACAGTCATCCTGGCTAAACTGAGAGATGTTCATCACCATGTTGACTCCAAGATGATGAAGTTTTTAGCAACAGTAGCAGAGAGGTTGTGGTTTGTTTTAATGAAGGAAGTACCTACACTAAACAAAATCAGACGCTTGAATAATAGGTGGTTTTTATATAATTCAGCATATTTTTTTGGACCAGATTCATGATTTGTCATGAGGAACTGTTTATAATGGAAACTCCCTCTACCTATGCAAATTGGCACCAGTTTTGCAACTTACAGCTTTGATCTAGTAAATAGGTACTCCTATTATCTTGTAAGAAAAATCTTACTTTGTAGTCTAAATTGGCAAACTTTGACTTTCAAATATATTTAACTAAAAATCTCCCATCACCCATCAACTTGACAAAAGACCTTTCTTAAATAATGTTATTTCCCTCACAGTCTAATTTTAGATTTCCCCCATGTGTTTAATATATACACATATATATATATATAAATGATCCTACGTATGTACTTCTTATTTCAACTAGTATTTTTAACTTTGTTCTTCAAGATTTTATGCTGGTATATTATATATATATATATATATATATATATATATATATGTCCATACTTTAATTGAAATTTATGTTCTAATAAAATATAATTTTAAATTTCTGTTCCTCAGCAAAAGAACTGAAGGACAGATAATCTCTTTCACATGCTTTCCCCACTAATTAAAACTGTATTTCTTAGGTGTTTTCCCTTTGGTCATCGAACTACCAGGTCTGAAATCAGAGCTTTATTTGGATCCCTAATACAACTAGATGAGTTGATAAGAGGGAGCTTATAAAGAGGAAATGAAAGCTTTTTCATGGTCTTTTGACCTAATGGCCTATTTTAAAGCAAAGGAAATTTTATATTGTATTACTAAATATTAATAAATGAATAATGAATAAATAAATAATAATGTATTAATGTATTATATTACTAAACTACTTATCACATAAATTCAGGACCTATTGATTGTGAGGTCATAGTGGAGTTGCCATGGAAGATTTTCCTAAGGTAGATACCAACTAATGTGTCGGAGGCTTTGGCTGTAGCAGCGAAACATAAACTTCTTTTGTGTTTGTCAAGGTTAGGGCAATTCTTGCTGACTATGATCCCAATTTTGTGGCTATGAGCCTTGATGAGGCCTATCTGAACATAACAAAGCATTTAGAGGAAAGACAAAACTGGCCTGAGGATAAAAGAAGATACTTCATCAAAAGAGGAAATCCTACAGAAAATGGTAAGCTATTTATTGGAACTGGTAGCCTAAAAAAAAATTAAATTGTCACTACTGAAATAGGTGGCAGCTAGAGTAGGCTGTTACATTTGGGGAACTGTGCAATGTTTTAAACCATCCCAGGCTGCTCTCTGAAACAAGATAAAGCAAAAGCCTATCTTTTTAACAACATTCTTCTACTGACGCTGCTTGGCTTCAAATAACAAAATGTCACAGATCTCTGAAGAATTAGAATTTAAGGTGATCCAAAGGGAAATGTAGAGAGAGATATGACAGGTGTGAGCAAACTACTGCCTATTACTGATTTGCTCAAAACAAATGGTATTCAAGAGATCACATGATTGGGGAAGTAGGCTGGTCATATCAAATGGGGGAAAAACAGATGGTCAGTCAGAGTACTCTACTGGTATCCAAAGCATGTTTAAAAGCTAAAAAAAGGTTCCTGATATGTTGAATAGACCCTCTGTATGGGAGGACATGGACGAAAGTTATGAGAAGGGTTCGATGGAAGAGTTGTGATCTGTATCTTCAGAAAGAACATGTCTATTGAGGAGAGCAAGGTTCCATTGAAGGGTAGACATAAAATATTTTTGAGATTAGGAAAGCAGTATTTGCTGTACTTAAAAATAAGTGTTGGTTTATTGACTTTTTAAATGTTCACTGACTCACTGGTCTATTTATCTAACCCAAGTCTCTGCCCTGATTGTTAATATATAGCAACAACTGCCTGTCAAACATTTCAAATTTTATATCTAGGAGACATCTCAAACTCAAAATGTCCAAAGCTAAACTTACAATCTTTCCCCAAAAAACACTTCCCTCTAATGAATTTCCTCATTTTGGTCAAAGGCATCACCATCCTTCCAGTGTATCTGGTTTGTAACCTCATCCTTCTTTTCAACTCCTCACTCTCATTCACTCCCTACCCCCTCTTCAGTTAGTTACCAGATTTTACCATATCTACACAACCTCTCTTGCATCCAGCCCTCTCCTCTCTACTCACATAGCTACCACCCTAGTTCAGACCCTCATCACCTCTTTCCTGAATTGTTCCAACCGCTTTCGATTTGGTCTTCCTGTCCCAAATCTCATTGCTCCAGTCTGTTGCCAGTGTAATTTTACATAAGAGCAGATCTGACCATGTGACTCTCAACTCAAATTTCAGTGGCATCCTTGTTACCTCTGTTTGGCTTTTAAAACTCTCTATAACCTGTTTTCTCTTCAAAATAAGATTCATACAACAGGCTGCTCGGTATGTTCTGTCCCTACTTCCAAGGAGGCAAAGGGAGATCACTGAAACAAAAGGAGCAGAGGAGACCAAGATCCGGTGATCTCAGTGGTTAGAGAACAGAGCTCAGGCTCTGCAGCTGTCGTCAGTGTGTGCAGGCCATTTTACTTGGTGCCTTTTCCTCACTTACCAAGGTTTTACAGACACCTTTCCATGTGGCAGTGTTATATGTCATTTTTAATAGCTATTTTTTGTTGTGTCCGACTCTCCATGACCCCACTTTGGAGTTTTCTTGGCAAAGATACTGGAGTGATTTGCCATTTCCTTCATTATACAAATGAGGAAACTGAGGCAAACAGGGTTAAGTGACTTGCCCAGGGTCACACAGCTAGTGTCTGAGGCTGGATTTAAACTCATGAAAATAGTGTTATTAATATATCACAGTTTCCTTGGCCATGTCCTCTTTGTAGGACATTTGAGTTTTCAGTTTTTTGGTAGTATGGAGAGCACTGCTATGTAAGTCTTTGTGTAAATTACTTTTTACTTCAGGGTTATTTCCTTAGGCTATATTTCCGAACTCAGAAAATATAAAGAGTTTTATTCCTCTTGTTACCTGTAGCCAAATTGCTTCCCAGAAAGATTGAACCACTTTATACTTCCAGCTACGTAATATACAACTTGCCTTATATTATTGTCAACATGAGATTTTTATCATTTTACTTTTGCTTTTTTAATTGATACAAAAATCCCTTGAATTTTTCCTTTTCATTTTCTTAGTTGATAATGAGGCTGTACATTTTTCTCCGGAGGTAGAGTTTAGCTTTCAAGATAATAGCAAGAAGGCCATTTGGGCTATAATAGAAAAAGTGTTGAGGCACATTATGGAATAAGTCTGTAAAGCTAAGTTGGAATGATGGACTAGACTCCCAGATGGGGTTTTATATGCTGAATATTACTTATGACATTAGGGGAGAGTTGGTTTTGCTCAACAATTTGGGTTTTTGTTCATCGACAAGGGTGAGCTTTATTGGTAATCAGGAAATGTATGTGGTAAAAAAAAAAAAGGCATCACAAAATTTTCTTTTAAAAGAGTAGGCCAAAAGCAGACTTTGCAGAGTTTTTAACTTCAAGGTCAAGAGTTGTTTGTTTGTTTTCTAACTTTATCCTCAAGTCAAAAGGGAGCCACTAAAGATGCCTCATCTATAAATTTCATCAATTTCCCCTTTGGCATCTGGGTTTTTACTTCATGTTTTTTGGTTTGATACAAAAATCAATTCAAGAAAATTTATTTTGCATCTACTATGTGCAGAGCTCTGTGTTCAACTTTCAAGACACAAAGATAAAAACAAGAGTCCCTTCCTTTAAAGAGCTTCCGCTCTGCTCAGGGGAGAACACATACAAAAATAGTAAGTTTAAGAAAGAGAACACTAACTGTTGGAAAGACACCTTTAACGCTCTGAGAGTGTTAGGAGACATTCAGCATTCCCAACTGTTCCGATGCTTCTCCTCAGCTATGCATGTATCCTAGTGTCATCATCAGCCTTATCCGTAAATGTTACACTTCCATGACCCCAAACTCTGAATCCTTTCATTCCTTTGCTCCCTATGCCTTGCCCTCACTAAACTTACCATCCGTTATTTTGTCATCCGTTATTCTATTCAAGGCTATCATCTTGGCCCTCTCACCTCTCCCTCTGGTTGATTGTAACAAAAATACCTCTGTATTTGAAATAGCATAAATTAACTTGGGATCCTTTCTATCCATTGGTTACATCCTTAGCAAATATATAGTTTGGATACAAATAGTTATGTTAAAAGAAAATTTTTAATTATAAAATTCTAATTTATAAAGGAAAATTTATTTTGATTCTTACATTGGAATAGCTCTTTATGTGAGTTAGAAAAGGTTTTTTAGGCGTCTTTCTTAAAAATAGAATTGGCAGTTTGTTCAATTAATGAAATTAGATTACTTGCATATTGCCTTTTTTATTAGTTCTGAATTATATTCTTCTAAATTTTAGCTTAGGAAAATATTGTTTGGTATTAAAACAAATACACACCACACTTTAACTTTGTGCCTAATTTTAATTTTAAGGGAGAAAATATATATAAAATTTTGGGGTTGTTGTCTTTGGAACATTTTTTTAAGGTGTTGCCATTTAAAAGTAAAAGCTTGCTTTGTTTTGGTTGAAATATTTTTAATGACATGTTTGCTCTAGAAGACTTTTCTCCCTACACAAATCTTTGAGTCAATGTAGACTTTATTGCAGATAGTTCTATAAAAATAGTCAAGCTTCCCAACTTGACTTGGAATGGGGTGGGAAACTTAAAATATCTGAATTTCTCTTTTCTTTGTGAATTAATGTGCATTAATTTTTGCATGTTAGTTGTATATTCTCTTAACATGAACCTTAAGTTTTATTTCTTTTGTAAAATTCAGATAAACCAGAAGCTGTCATATCGAAAGCACCAGAGTTAAATGAAGCTGCCCTATCCAGCTCTCCTTTACTCTTTGAAGATAGCCCTGCTCAATCACAACAGCAAGAACCAGAAATTCCTTCCCAAGAACACTCTGAAGAACAGAGAGATCCTCAAGTCCTCCAGAATTCAATTATTTTTGGAACTTCAGCTGAGGAAGCTGTAAAGGAAATTAGGTTCAGAATCAAAGAAAAAACATCACTAACAGCCAGTGCAGGTAGGTCAGACCATCCTGGGGGTGAGTTCAGGGATTCTTTTCAGGACTGCTAAGGACACGATGCAACTAGTACTCATCTCTTTAATATTGCTTCAAAATGTGGCCCGTTGCTTAGTGGTCATCCAGACTTCTGGCAACCTTGGGCTTACAGAATGGCCTGGCGTTAAGTAAAAAGGCATTTAAGGACAAAAGCATAAGTAAGTATGAAAAAGTGTGGAGCTGTAGCCCATCTCAGGCATGTATTAGGCTGGATGGTGTAGGAGAAAGGGGCCTGGCCCTAGGCTGCTGGATTCTAGTCACAGCCGTTAGGAGCTAAGTGATCTGGGTAAGTTAATTAATTTCTCTGAGCTTTGCTTGCCTCAACTGCCCAATGAGGATAGTAGTCCCTAGACTTCCGTCCTCAGAGAATTATGTCTTTAAGTGCCCTGTAAACTTTATAGCACTACATAAGTGTGAAGTAGTAGTAGTGGTAGCCATAGCAGGACTTTAATAAAGTTTATACATAATCCTTGGCTCTCAATCTTTTTTCCCTCTTTCACTCCCTTCCTCACATCCCTATTCCCTTTTTCATGGACAGGAAAAACAGAAGCAGACCCACTGAGTAGTTGTGAGAAATGACATTGAGAACAGAGGTGGCCATCAGAAACGAGACAGAAATATTCACTACAGTGACATAGTCCTCTAGGGTCATTAAATGTAGGGCCAAACAACCCTGCATACTTTAGGAGCCACTGAGGATATCATGAATTGGCATAATGTGCCAACTGTGGTTCATAATTAGTGAGTCATTGGGAAAGGGTCCATTTTGTACTTTATGATCTGTTTATTTACTAAAGGAGAGAAGTATGTGACTCATTTTAGAAATATTTGCATTACAAAAGAAAATATATTTTGGCATTTAAAATATTATTCTTTAGATACCTGGAAAATGCACTTCACCTGAGTATCTCCTTCCCTAGTGGGGTCAAGTAAATGAAGCGCTGCTCTGGTTTCATTATTAATCCTGAAGCTGGTCTACAAAGGGTCTCTCTCATCTCTAGGCACCATTCCAGATTCTGATCTGAACTACAAATGAAAACAAACATCTTTATCTTATCGTAGTTTCTGTTATGCAACGTAGTGAGATGGTATCTCATTTTTAAACTGTAACCAGGCTTGTGTTTTCATTGGAAATACATGATATTTTATTTAATATCAACACTGTCAGTTGCTAACATTGAATTCTTATTAACAATCCCATTTCTATAATGCTTTTAAAGTACGTGCCTCATGAAATCCCTCGAGGTGGATGAAGAAAAACTCAAGCTCACCACTCTGAATACTGCATCACACAGCTAGTCTGGCCCCAGATCCAGACCTCCCAAATCCCAGTCCTCATTCTTTCCACTCCACTGAGCTGCCTCACTGATTTACTGTTTACTATCAGTGCATTTGCTACAAAACGCTAACATGAGGCATTTTACATAATGAAGTGCCTAGACCTTAAAAGTTGTATCATATTGTAAAAAACAATGATGACTAATAAAATTCTTTCATTGAACTACGAGCTCCTTGAGGGCAGGGACTTTCCCCTTTCTTTGTATTCCCAGTGCTTGGCATAATGCCTGGTCCATAATAAGTACCTAATAAAGGCTTGTTGACTTGATTTGACTTCTCATATTATACCACATTCTTTAAAGACTAGTCTTTTAAAAATCAGTACTATGTTGGATCATAGTGGAAAGGGAATTTCACTAGGTGAGGACTTTATGTATCATGAAACAACCTGAAATGGCTGTTTGAAAACTTTGTCTATATTTGTGTTTTGCTGTGGAAAGGCATAGTGGCCTTCTTTTGAAAACAGTGTGGAGGATCTCATCTGCAGAGCTGATTTTGGGCATTCTTGGCTTTCAAGTACCATGTTAAGTCTCCATAGATTAAGTCAGTTCCTGTTTTATGCCAGACACTGTGCTGGGAGCTGAGTATACAAAGAAAATCAAAAGAGCAGACCTGCTCTCAGTGAGCTCACAGTCTGATGGGGGAAACAATATGCAAACAAGTCTGTACATACAAATATATACAAGATAAAGCAGAGACCATCAGGGAGACAGCCCTGGCTCTAAAGGGGATTGGGAAAAGCTTATTCCAGAAGGCAGGGAAGCTTGGGAGGTGAGGACAAAGAGAATTCCAAGCATTCTGGACAGCCAGTGAAAATGCCCAGTCAGAAGGTGAAGTATTTTGTTCAGAGAACCTCAAGGAGGTCAAAATCCTTTGGTTGGAAATGTACTTCCTTTAAGATATGAGAGGACTGAATTTTCTTCTTATACAGTCTCTTGATCTGTGCTGTGTTCAGACTCTTAGGGTTCTTCACTTTTGAAAAGCAAGAAAACTACATTATACATCAGAAAGAAATAAAGACGTGAATGTCATCAAGGCACTATTGATATGACAGCCCCAAACCCTTCTAGCTTCTTTAAGAACTATCTTAATTCATCAATACCATTTAAACTTCTGTGTGCAGAACACTGTGTGAGGGGCTTGGAAGAACTCAAATTCTACCTTAGAGGTGATCCCTGGCTTCATGGAGTCTTGTATAAGGACAAGCCACTGTAATGCATAATATGACAAGTGTATTTGAGTTGTAAACTAAAGTGACTTGTGTGGCTCTAAGGGAAAGATTGGTTCCTTTCCCCTCAGGATTAAAGTAGGTTTCATGAAAGACTTGGCATGACTGTCAACCACAGAGATGATCAGGTGGAACCACATAAGAGGGACCTTTTCATTGAATAAGCATTCATCTTAGACCATTTTCTGGGACTTTTTAGAGCCAATCAACTCTGTTCCTGTACTGAGTAAGCTAAAATTAAAAAAAAAACACAACAAACCTCATAGTAAACAATATCAGAAGCTGCTAATAGATCTAAAATTGCCAGCATGGAGGCTTGATTTTTTTCCCCATCCCTTAGAGGAGATCAGTTACCAAAGAAGTCAGTTGAATTCTTCTTCTATACCCAGGCCTAAAACTCCAGGAAGCCTTAGGGATATAGTCTATACAGTCTCAGGTTTCTTAAACATTTTATATAATTGTTCTATTCTGTAAAGTTAGATTGTTATTACACATTTTTAGAAATATATGCCCTCAATCTCTGATTTTTCTGAAAATTCTTTTTTTAGGCATTGCTCCAAATACAATGTTAGCAAAAGTATGCAGTGATAAAAATAAACCAAATGGACAGTACCAAATTCCCCCTAACAGACAAGCTGTAATGGACTTTATCAAGGATTTACCCATTCGAAAGGTGAGGTTTTTGATATAAAATATTATGCACACATGCGCAACATATGTCTTCTGTACATAACTTCCGAGAGTAGACAGATTAATAGGTTGAGTCCTGAACGCAATTAGTAGCTGTTCTCTCTTCATTGAAAATAGAACAGGAGAAAAGGCATACAGTAGAAAAAAAAATTAGGTTGGCCTAAATAAAGAACTTTCTGACTGATAACAAAGTACTAGAAATGAGGCTTCAGAATCTCTTCCATTGTTATCCCATTGTAGGATGGGCTTTGCAATCGTAAAAGCCTATAGCTTAAAAGATTCTGAGAGAATATGGATATTATAACAAATATGCATTTGTGACTTAGACTCAGTTTTTTCAGATCTGGAGAGCTTTGAAATAGACCATGTTGCTGAGCGTCAAGTATGATGTTTACTAATAAAATATAATTTTATTTATAGATCCTTTTCTCTCCTCAACTGCCATTTTAAAAAAATCTCCAAAGAAACAAAGTACCTTTTCTTGTGAGTGAGTATGTAAGGGAAGGGAAGCAATTTTCTATCTGAGTTTTTTGCTGAGTTTCCAAACACTCTACACTCTAGGACCAGTAGAAAAGTGATGTAACAGTTAAAAGCATTTGTGTCAGAACCTGTCCCTTTTACTTTAGTGTCATTTTGCAAAGGGGCAAGTGTATGGGCAAAATAGTTTTTCAAAAGTTCATCAAAAAGACACTATCTGCATTCAGAAAAAGAACTGATAGAGGTATGTGTAGAATAATTTTATAAAGAAAAAAAGAAATTTACATGAAAACTTTTATATTTAAAAGGAATGGCAGGTTGTATATAATAGATTTGTAGTTTCATGTGCAATCATCCTTTCTATTTTACTGTGTTAGGGAAATGTTTATTTTATTCCATAAATAAAAATAAAGTTTTTTAAAAAGTCTATCAAGGGGTTATGTATCCCCCAAGAAAGCCAATTTGCCATTTTAATTCAATATTTTTATCACAAAACAAAGTGACAGTTTTGTTTTCCTTAAAATGTTTTAGCATTATTTGGTAATATACTGATTTCCCCAGGCATTCCTGAGAGTATGTTAATGAAGCATTTTTAGATACCCAAAGAAAGGAACTCTCCCAGAATGGATTATAGCTTTTACCTAACTAATTTTTGGTATTATCAGATATGGACAAAGGTAAGTATAAGACTGAAAGTACGTGTAATGGGAAGGATATTGAGGGTAACTAGGTGGCTCAGCTCTGGAGTCAGGAGGACCTGAGTTCAAATCCAGCCTCCCACACTTGACACTTAACTAGCTGTGTAACCTTGGGCAAGTCACTTAACCCCGATTGCCTCACCTCCCTCCTCCAAAAAAAAGTGTTGAATTTTGAGTTGGAGGATCTGAGTTCAAATTCTGACTCCTGGACTACTTTTTTCTCTAGCTCTACTATTTTAGCCTCTTTGGGCTTCATTTCGCAACTTTGTAAAATGGGGGAAAGAAGGGACAGTTGAACTAGATGATCTCCAAAGTCTCTTCCTGTGGGTTTATGACTCAGGCTTATTACTTTATAGTCATACCTCAAAGGAAATTACCTCAAATCTTACTCTATTTTGAAGATTGGTTTCAATGTTAATTATTAAGATATTTTCTCTCTTCTCTTAGTGATAATGTTAACTCTTTTAGGTTCCAGGAATAGGGAAAGTAACGGAGAAAATGTTAAAAGCTCTTGGAATTATCACCTGTTCTGACCTTTACCAGAAAAGGGCTCTACTTTCTCTACTTTTTTCTGAAACATCTTGGCATAGCTTCCTTCATATTTCCCTTGGCCTGGGTTCAACACAGTTGGAAAGGTATGCCCTCCTTTTATTCATTTTACCTTCTATGTGATGAACGGCAGTTTCAGCAAACATGGGATTAGTTATAAAGTTTGTATTTGAAAAAGTTCTGTCAGGCCAGTTCAACTGGAAAAGAAAGAGCAATAAAATGCCTTATTACCTCTACTTGACAAGGTGGCCTTAATTTTGTTTTCACATGTATCTGGAATATCTATGTCACTAGGAAAGCAAATAGAAATACCCTCTATCAGGGGGTTTAAAAATACAAGTGATAAAATTCCTTTATTCTGCATTTCTTAAACAGCCATTCTATTTGGAGGAAATAGTTTATTGGATTAGTGTTTTTGGCACACTTATACATTGTAAAAAATGTCATTCATTATTTGACTAGTCTAGATGGGGGCTTGTAGAACTGTAATCATTTAGCTTAGGAAGTTTTCAAGGCTTAAAGCCTTCATTTGCATTTTAAAATAATAATTGGTCATTGAGCATTTAGAAATTGTATTATACTAGAAATAAGAAAAGACATTTCATGGCAGTGGGAAGACTTGCGTGAGCTGCTACACAGCAAAGTTAGGCAGAACTAGGAGACCATAAATACAAGGATGACAGTGATGTAAATGAAAACCACACTAAAAGGCAAACTAATTATTTGTAAAGGCTACTCTTAGTCACGTAAACTGATGAAACCACACCTTCCTCATCTTAGGCTGGAAGTGAATGTCAGTGGATGTGAAATGTGGTTAAGTAGTTGCTGTGCTTGTGAGTTGAGCTTCAAATGCCTTTTTCCTTTCCTGTGAAGGAATGCTCAGTAGGAGGGGAGGTTTAACAGAAAGTGACCATTGTGTAAAAACAGAAGCCAACAGCAAAACTTTAAAAATAACTAAAGAGAAAAGAGAAATTTCTTGATAAGAAATCATGCCTTTGGGAAGACGTACTTCCTCAGAAAGACCATGAATCCTAGGAATCATCTTTGGCTCTTCCCTTGGTATTTCTAAATGCCTTTCAGTGTGTATCCACTTCTGCTTCCATCCCAATTCAGGTCCTTATTGACCTCTTTCCTAATCATTTCCAACAGATGCCTCACTGACCCTACAACCCTGTACTTCCTCTTACATATTGCTATAGTATTCATTTCTCCACAGGACAGGCAGCCCACACCTTATCCCATTTTTAGCAAATACAGCTTTTCTGTTCTGACTTTTTACTAAACGTTCAAGTGCCTCCTTCTGAAATTCAGGGGCTCCCACAATGTGGCTTCCATTTTCCCTTTGGTTTTTTTTTTTTTTTGTATTTGTCATTCGCCTTCACATCCCCTCCCCTGGCCTCAAACTATATATGCTGGATTTTGTTTTTGGCCTCGGTGACTTTGCTCATGATGCGCTCTATTCTAAAAGCCTTTCCTTCCCACAGTTCTCACCCTGCAGCTTAAATGCCATTTCTTTTATAAAGCTTTTCTTTATTAATCCCAAGCCTGTCAGAAGTAATCTCTCTCTTTTCTTGATCTCCATAATTCTTTGTACCTCTCTTCTTATACTTAAATCCTATTTTGTATTATAGTTATTTGTGCATTTGTGTTACCTTTCTTTTTCCTCCCATTTTAAAACCAAGGAACCAGGCTCAGAGAGGTTCAGTTACTTATCCATGGGCACACAGATAATAAATGTAGCAAGCAGGACTTGAGCCAAGTTTTCTCCTTGCTTTAAGTGCAGTATACTTTTCATCTATCATACTGCCATATAGTATGTTCTTAATATCCAAATTTAACAGCTTTCTTCCAGATCTCTAAAAGCTGCCTGGTTTTCATGTAAATCTTCTAATTGTTTAAAAAAGAAATTGTTATGCTGCAAAAGTAAAGACTTTTTTTTCTTGTTTTTTAAAGGGATGGAGAGAGGAAAAGTATGAGCATTGAAAGGTACTGTGTGTATACTTTGCTCTTATTAACTTTACAGAATTGTTTGTTCATCATGAATTCAACATGTATTAAAATCTATTTGGGTAGGATATACTGTAACACAAAATTTATTTAAAGCCTTATTTAAAGCCATGGTCATTTTCAGCAGTTTGTAAAATGCTATGCCTTTCCTATTTTGTAGCTTGGTTTAGTTTAGCGTAGGTTCAAATATCCTACTTTTAGTATGGTACTTCAATGGATTGTTAGTATGGATACTACCCTCCACCATCACAGATTATAACACATCCACTCCTCCTGAAATTTCTTGTCTGTGTCTTTTTATAAGTTCTACAGAGGAAATCTAACCCACTTGCTGTAAGCTTTCCCCCTGGGTCTTTTGATATTTTGTTGATACCAATGAAACACTCAGCTGTCCCTCTACCATCTTTTACTTTCCTCCTTGTTTTTTTTGTTTTAAGTAAAATTTGTTATTGGCTTATTAATTTTATTATTTTAAAAAATATCCCTGGTTTTATTGATTAATTCAGAAGTTTGAGGTTTTTTTAATTTTGTTAATCTTTTATTTGATTTTCAGTATTTTTACTTTGATTTTTAATTAAGGTTTTTTAGTTTGTTGGTTTCTTAGTTTTCTTTAGTTGCATTCTCAATCAATTGATCCATTCTCTCTTTCTCATTAATGGAAGTCTTTAGAGCTATAAAATTTTCCCTAAAAACTACTTTGGCTATATCCCCCAAATTTTGCTACATTGCCTCATTATAGTTACTGTCTTCAATGAAATTATTTATGACTTCAGCCTAGCTAATAAGATTAAATTATTTAATCTCCAGCTCATTTTTAATTCTTTATTCAGCAGCCTTTTATTCAATATGGTTTTTATTTGCCTTGTGGTCCACAGAAGATGTGTTTAGTATTTCTGCTTTTCTGCATTTCTTTTGAGGTTTAACACATGAACAATTTTTATAAATTCCACACTCAGCCGAGAAATAAGTTTATTCCTTTCTACTCCTATGCAGAAATCTATCATCTAGTTTTTCTAAAATTGTATTCAGGTTCTTAATTTCTTTCTCTTTTGTTGTTAGATTTGCCTACATCTGAAAGGGATACATTGAATTCCCACACTATTATAGTTTCACTGTCTATTTCTCCCTAGAACTTTTATATTAAATATTTAGATGTTATAGCATTTAATGCAAATATATTAAGCATTGGTAGTAATTTACTGTCTTTGATACCTTTCAAAATAATATGATTTCCTTGTTTATCTTTTTTCATCATATCCATTTTTGTTGTTGCCTTGTCTAAGATCATAATTGCAAACTCTGGGTTTTGGGTTTTGTTTTTTTTTTTTAAGTTCAGCTGAAGAATAACAGATATTTTTCAAACCCCTTATTTGAAGTCTATTTGAATCTTTACTTCAAATGTTTCTTATAAGCAACATATTTTCATATTCTGTTTTCTAATCTATTCTGCTGTCCTCTACTTTGTGGGTGATTTTACCCCATTCACATTCACAGTTATGATTATATTTCCCCCCTTCCTATTTTCCACTCTTTGCTCCCTTCTTGCCCTTTACAAAAACAAAATAAGAAGGTAGTAAGAGAAAAGGGCTATACGCAGCACCAGTGCTTTATACTTGATGCAAATTTGCTTCCATTGTCCTCCCTGTCTTCTCTTTCCATTACCTGGACCCCAGTCTCAGGTTAATAGCCTTTCATTCTTTTCTTTTAAACACCTCTTCACATGTGTGGAGTTTTGTTTTATTTCTGCCTCTGAGTTATTCCTCCCTGAATGTACTCTCTTATTCTTTTCCTTCCTTCTTTCTGTTTCCATGTTGAGTTGAAGTCATTTCTATCCCCAAACTCTCTGTGTATATCTATAGGTATGAATATGGATGTGATGTATTCTACTCTCCTCTGACTGGTTCAGATGAAAGTGAGGTTCATGTGACATGTGCTCCCCTCACTTCATCCTTGTTTATAGCCTTCTACTTGCACACACGGATTATGTCAGACGATAAGTTCCCCCATCCTTTCTCCCCTTTGTTTTCCTAATATATACCTTCCTCCCATTTCCCTTTCTTCCTTGAAGATAATCAAATTATAAGAAAAACAATCCTATCTGCCTTTTATTTACCTCCTCTGACCTTTGATATAGCAGGTAAGTGGCACAGTGGATGGACATCAGTTCAAATTCAGCCTCAGATACCTAGTAGCTTCGTGACCCTGGGCAAGGCACTTAACCCTGTTTATCTCAATTTCCTCATCTATAAAAGAAGCTGGAGAAGGAAACCCCTCTAGTGTCTTTGCCTAGAAAATCCCAAATGGGGTCATGACTGAAATGATTAAACAACAACAAGTGTTTGCTAGCAACATTAGGGTTCCAAGGGACGCTTATATCATCTCTGTCTACTAGAGTATTTCATCCTTGAGCCATACTTGCTGCTGTCTTTTGGGTGACTTTTTCCCTAGTCTTTTGGGATTTTCCTCTCTGAGATACTTTGAAATTTATTCTTGAGTATCTTTAATATCATGGCACTTCAGGCACAGTTTTCTTCTCAGTACATTTGGACAGATTTAGTTCTTCCTAACGTCATATTCTTAAATACTATTTCTATTTCCCCATATAATAAGTGTTCAGGTGATAAAAAGCCAAATATAATACTTCTGTTATCAGCACTGATGAGAACAGATCACTATGGAAACTGCATAGATCAGGCACGACCTCCACTGAAAGTTAGAGTCACAGAGTAGCATACAGATGGAGAAGATGAGTGTCTTTTGTTGGGTAAGCTTTATTTTGTTGTCCATTTGACCCGACGCAACCATAAGATCTGGAAGGGTAGTCATAAGAAAATACAGGCTAACATATTTTAGCCATATGGGGCATTGCATTCTCAGTAGTTCTTCCCTTCCAAAATAGCCCACTATTCAACTCTTCCTCTTACATCACCCATTCTTCAGATCAAGAGTTTCATGGCAACCCTAACTCGTAAGAGTTGTTTATAGTTTCATTCTCTTTTGTATGTTTGTATGCCAATCTGTGACAGTCCATTTTTGGCAATTTGGGATAGTTGTTATGGGAGATGAATAAGTCTGGGCAAGTACAGTAGATTCAGGTCTCTTAAGGACTTAATCTTGGCAGTCTTGGTAAAATTAACTGGCTAAAGTCCTAGGAACTTGCGTGGCCCTCCAAAACCCAGGCCCTCATTAACAGCATATCTGTCTTTCATCATCCTCCCATGTGAGCCTGGTCACCCCAGGTGATTGGGAGGATCATGAAGGCACCTCTGATTTTGTCATAATCTTCTCTAACCTTGTCCCAGCAGAAACGTAAGACAAATCTGGCTTATTTCACATGTATCTATTTGTTATCCTCCTGCAGGTTTCATCTTCAGACGCTCTTAAAATGATCTGATGTGACTGAGTCGCACAAAATTTTCTGCGGGGTCCTTTAACCTCAGTTGTTTTCCCAGTATTCAGGGCAGGACTGTTGGCTGCCTTCCATTATGCTCCTTAATGTTTTACAAATGAACTTGTAATGGTGTTGCCCTTGAACACCATGTCCCTCTGCCTGCCAAGAAAATCCAATGTTTACCGGTTAGGGCCATTTCTGGACTCTTAGAGTTGGCTTTGTGATACCTGTATTGTGTAACTTCAACTTCTCTTAACAAATGGTGATTCATCAGTATTGGTACTTTTGTCCATTTCTCATTTTTTAAAGTTAATTGTTTAAACTGGTGTAGTTGGAAATACTGTGATCACACGATCATCGTATCTTGACCTTCTCATTTGGTAATGATTTGGAGCTTTGCACTAACCAGTCAGTGATCTTACTTGACCTAGGCAGCGGACTCCAGAACCACGGTTGTGTCATTGTCAGATGTCATCAGTGTCCTTTTTGTTCTATTGTTTCAGTGTTTGCCTTTTCGGTTCTAAACTTATAATTGAAAGATACTGAGAATGAACAGTTAGAATTCAGCTTTTGTATAAGGGAAATATTTTATTGAGACTGAGCTTACCTACCATGAATTTTCCCAGGCAATAACTAACTTGATGGTGCATTAATAATTCAGAAAAATAAATATCAGTGTACCAAAATGATACTTTTCTGTTCCTGTGAGAGAACGGGAGCAAGTATCGCTTTAGTAAGAGTCAAGTATTGCATAATTACTAGTTTCTTAAATCCTATGGTTTTTGCTTATCATAGCAATCATTGAACAGATCATCCTTTCCTCCTTAAGATATTGCTCTGTATTATAGGCCTGAGTATTCATGGGACATAATCATTGTTTATTGGTGGACTTTAATCACCTATTTTTGTAATACCACCTAAGGAACAAGGTCAGTAAAATATGCCTTTTAGCAAATTTAGGTAACATCACACACACATACACACACACACTGAAAAAAGGAAAAAACCCTTGTAACAAATATGCAGAGTTAAGCAAAGCAAATTCCTATGTTAGCCTTATCCAAAAAACAGTTAATCTCTTTGACTTTTAGTTGTCTGTATTTTACAATATGGATGCATTTAACTAGATTAACTCGATTTTGTTTTGGCAAATAACATGCAATATAGTACCTGAAATGTAACTTTGTATCAGTTATCATCCTTCAGCTGTTCCTACGTTGTACTTAACTTTGTGTTCTGAAACTTCTTTCTATTTAGAACATTCAATGAGATAAGTAAAACAGAGGAACTGTATAGCTTGTGCCAAGAACTTTGTAGTGATCTGGCTCAAGATCTACAGAAAGAAGGACTTAAGGTATTTCATTTTGCTTTGTTGTTCTTATCTAAAAAATAAGATTCCATCCTGTAGTATAGAGTGGATGAAGATGTCAATAAAAAATGAATACCAGTGAGGAAAGTCCCGAAAAACTCACCCACTGCCTTTCTGCTGTTTGGTTCTATCTCTCCTCTGGATGTAAAAGTGCAGACTACAAGGAATGTAGTCTGTGTTTAGATCTCATTCAAGACAGCCATTGAGGGAGTTAAAGATTGGGGGTTCTGGGAGGAGTGAGGTTGGGAACCTCAACATAATTGAAAGTTTAGGTCTACGCAAGAATAAATCTGATTCCTAAGGATTAGACCCTAATCGTATTAACTGGAGTTAAGATTAACATAGATTGTTTTCTTTATCATGCAAATATCCTATGGAAATGGATTTAAGGTTAGGCATTATTAGCTACACTGGAGAGATCTTTCCTTGACCCTTTCAGTGGGCTTTGGGGAGCCTCTCAATGAGAAAAATCCCTCTTGATGGATTTCTGTCTGAGTTCTTTCTGGCCCACACTGATTATGTGTTCCCCCACCTCGAGCAAAATACTGGTTAAGGAAAAGGAGAGAGGAACAATGAATTTATTAAAAGCTCCAGTGTAATAAAGAAAAACAAGTCTGAGGATAGGTCCTAAATAAAGACTGTGCCCCAAAATGAGAATCTTTGGAAGGAAAGAAATATGTATGTATATGCTAAATAGACTTGAGCAAACTGAGACTGATATGCATATGTATATATGTTTGGTTTGTTTTACAGGGCAAAACAGTTACAATTAAGCTGAAGAATGTGAATTTTGAAGTAAAAACTCGAGCATCTACTGTAGCAGCTGCCGTTTCCACTGCAGAAGAAATATATGCTATTGCTAAGGAACTGCTAAAAGTAGAAATTGATGCTGATTACCCACGGCCCTTACGGCTAAGACTTATGGGTATAATATTTTTCAGTTTTTCTCAAGTAAGAAATGATGTTATCAAGTGAGATAATATTTGTAAAGTGCTTAAAATAGTGCTTGGCACATAGTAGGTGCTTAATAAATACTTCTTCCCTTGTGCCCTTTCACAGAGTAATGAATTTGGAAATGTTTTGGCCTACATGTTTTGTTTTGTTTCTGTAAACTGTTTAGATTGTTTTTAACATTCTGCTGCCTTTTGTCTTGGTTGCAAAGCATGATGCTTAGTGGTAGTTGAACCAGTAAACTGCTTTCTTCTTTGCCATAAACTGCACTAAAAAATCCAGCCAATCATTCCACAATAATGTTCTGTTCCTCAATGAAACTAGGTAAAGAGAGGGAGCACATAAGCTTAAATACATACTAGTAGAGGAAAAAAATTTCAAAGTACATGTCCTCTTTACAATGTATCATCCTCATTTTTCATGTTTAAGGGTGACACACATTTAAACAGGGTTGAATAAAGTACGGTCATTGAAAAGCCAAAAAAGTTTGTACATTCATACCCACTCCAGGAAGATATTATTCCACACTTTTTATTATATAAATCAGTTAAGTTCCCAGTTAATGGTAGTCATGAAAAAGTATCTTTGGAATTAATAACAGTCAGTTTTTGTCAAGAAACAACCAAAAACGCATTACATGCTTCATTGGATTTAGCTCTTTGAAGATGAAATTAATTGTTATGGCTATTGGTTACATTCAGGTGTCCGGATATCAGGCTTTTCCAGTGAAGACGACCGGAAGTACAGACAAAGAAGCATCGTTAGCTTCTTAAAAACTGGAAGCCACGCCCTCGATCCTATTGGGTCTGTACTGGAGAAAAATGACCAAGATCAAGTTGTGAAACCTCCAGAAACATCTCACAAGGAGAGTTTCTTCAGTAAAAAGCGGTCAGAAATGAATTGGAACCACCCTGATGTCTTTAAATGTGAGCTGGAGACTAAACAAGGCTTCCAAGGTCCACAGTCACCCGGTCTTTCAAAGGAAGAAATGAAAGAGAATTTAGAAACATCAGAAAATGTAGATGACTGTCAGATCTTTACCTGTCCTATTTGTTTTAAGGAACAAGGAAGAATATGTTTGGAAGCACTTAATAGGCATGTGGATGAATGTCTCAGTAGGACACTGGTGGACTGTGACCCCAAAATGGTGGCTGTCCCACAATCACAGTCTTTTTGTTCAGAAGCAGATCCACATTTAAAAACCCATACAAGTACAGAAAGCCCTTTAGTAGATTTTGTGCCTTCAGTAAGTGTAGATGTACTTTCTAAAGGAAAAAGTACAGAGGTTTTAAACACAAGAGCAGGGGATGAACAAACCCCAAAACAGTGTTCTAGCCTTGGGAGCAAGTCTTCTCCTGATGAATATTTTTGTCAGAATTCTCCCCATGAAAATGAAGGATATGATGCCAAGTCTTCAGGTGGACCAACAGCCCTCCAGATCTCAGTGCCAAGAGATGAAACGCTAGTATGTCCTGTTTGCAACTTAGAGCAAAAGACTTCTGATCTGACACTCTTCAACGGTCACGTAGACATCTGCTTAAACAAAGGTCTTATCCAGGAGCTAAGGAAGGACAAAGTTAGTGCAGTTATGAATTGTCCAACAGAACATTCTAAAAGTACTGGTAAGTTTGCCTTGAAATAATTTATTTTTCTAAATATTTATATCCTTACTGGTGGACTGAGGCCCTTCGGTGCAAAGTACATCCAATTATAAAGGGGTAGTTTGTGTTTCCATTTGAGAAGATATAATTGTGCTACTGTGAGTTTGAACGAATTTGACACTGCTTTTGTTTGAACTTTGGGAAAAAAAACTTGGAATGTGCTTAATCAAGACCAGAAAGAACCGAAAGCCCAGAGATTTAAGCAACTGTTGAGTCTACCTCAAGAGGTGATACCTTCAAAGTACTTTTACAAAAGCACAGTGACAAATTGCTTATAATTGCACAGTCAGGAAGCCTTTCACCAGCTTTTTGGATGTTCTCATCCACTTCAGAGTCTCCTTTTTTCCGTACTTATACATAATTGCAGTATACAATACAATAATGTTCAGTATTTGGTTTAAGATAGAAAATCATTTCTGCATCAACAGTTTTGCTAAAGAAGAAAGAAAAGGATGGCATATATAGGGCACAGAAGCAGAGCCTGACCAAATTTCTAAGAGGATTAAGTAAAATACTAAGTCAGCTGGTAAAATTATGAAGAAATTGATACGAGAGCTTAATTTTCATTGGCAATTGCTAATAAAAAATATGGAACTTATCAGAAACTTTTGTCTTCTTTAGTAAGTCATTCAGGATCATTTTTATATTTCTGAATTTTTTTCTTTTAGTTTTTTGACCGACTCCTTTTTATTATATTTAAATTGCTCATTTTAGAATTTAATAATTTATTTTTGTTGTTTCTGTAGGGAACTCTGGCAAAATACAGAAGACTGTGAATGTCATAGCAAAAACAAAAAGGTATGGTTAATTCAGTCATTAACAGAGATGGCCAAAAACTGGCTTTAGCACTGCTTCATAAGACTCTTTTCTGTAAAGAAATGAACATGGTAAAAACAAAATTCAGTTTTCTAGAAAATTGCGGAGGGAAAAATGTATCCTTGCCTATGTTTTAACTAAATTTATATTTATGACCATGGTTGACATGGTGGCTAGGCTGTGAACTCGGGTGGGGAGACCTGTGCCATGCGATAGAACCAGACCAGAGTGTTCTCCTCTTGCCTGGAAAAGTGGTTTCCAAGGAAGAAGCCACTCATTGCTCAGAAAACACCCATCCAGGTATCTCTGAAGGCAGGGAAAACTTATCAATGGTGTGTGTGCGGCCAAAGTAAGAACCAGCCGTACTGTGATGGCTCCCACCTGTTCCAGGGAGTGGGCCCGTTCCCCCTCAGGTTCAAAGCTGAAGAAAACAGTTCAGCTTTTCTTTGCACCTGCAAGGCAACCCTAAAGCCACCATATTGTGATGGTACCCCCAAGAGCGAAGGAAGACTGAGTGCCCAAGAGGGTTCTCCACTCTGACCAGCATACCTTGGGTTCGAGTTGGCAGCATCTCCTCTAACATGGGGACCTCTCTTCCAGGCCCGTTGGAGGCCTTGACTGCCATCCCATTAGGAAATCCTCCCACTTCTATTCCTCCACACCTGGGTCTAGGCTCAGCCTGTGTCTCCTTCATAGGCAGGAGTTGTTTGGTATCATTCCCTGGATTTGATCTCTTGATTTATCAGAGTATGAAGTTCCATGATCCCCTCCCCACCCAGAACCCAGGAGCATGTATTCACACCTCCCCCCCACCTCCCCTATGCCCCAGACAATCTGGCAGTATTAAATATAATGGTTTTTCTCAAAAACAAAAAACTAAGTTTATATTCTTTTTTATTTCAGGTCAGGATCGATGACCCAGAATTCAACATCAAAGAAAACCAAACCAAACAATTTCCAGTATACTATCGATAGCTTTTTTAAATGACCAATAAGAATTTTATATTAGAAGGAGTCATTTCTTAATTGTGAATAATTTAAGTTCTTATTTTAAAATTACATTAGTTAATTAAAATTCAATTAATGCAAATGCTTTGATGTTAGACTCTTCTGGTACAGCTGTCATTAATGTTTAGGTTATAAATTTGTTTTAGCAAGGAACCAACCAATAGAACCTGTTTATTTGTTAAGGGTACGTAAAGAAAATCACATGAATTGCACCTATGGGACTATTAAGAATTGAAAAGCTGCTTACCCATTTTGCTTTTTAGTCTTTTAAAAAAATAGATCTTTCATTCTTGAGAGTAATGAGGACATTCGGCAATGATAGATGCCCACTGCAAGTACATAGTCCACTTTTTAAATATTTAATCCTAAGATTAGAAGTAATTATATTCTCCAATTTATATAGCAGCTCAGAAGAGCAATATCTTATTTTATCACATTTGACTTTTTGTATTAAAAAAATTCACTTTAAAAAAAATTTTTTTAAGACTGACCTGAGCCTTTCTTGCTTTGGCTAGATGTGCAGGGGCTACTCATAGGTCTGATCCCACCAGCTCATGATACTGATCTTAGACTGGGTAT
>CM053769.1:696386084-696431256 GCA_028658325.1 Potorous gilbertii | reverse complement strand
CATAACCTTTGAACAAAAGCAATAAATTTGACCTCATTATAAATTAAAATTTGCAATTATTAGGCTAAGTATTTATTAATATTTGTTTGAGTTGTCTTTACTTTTAACTTTTCACCACAACAAGCTTGTTGTTGAAACTAGCTCACAAAACAAAATGATTTATACCAGCCTCAAGACAATTTATGCAATGTTACACTGTTACATCATCATATTTGATGATGTTTTATTACCTTAATGGTGACAAGAAAGCCTTCACTTGAATGTAGGGTGGTGTTGCATCGTGGTGTCTGTGGCTAGAGCACCAGCTTCATAGCCTGGCTTCACATCTCCTCTCTGATACGTGCTGGCTTTATCACCCTGAAAAAAGTCACTTAACTTCTCAATACTCCAGACAGCTCTCCAAGATTGTAGAGAAGCCTACCTTGGTAGAGAAAGTTTCCTCACCTGGGAAATTCCTATGTCTGTCCTTATCATTAACGGACACTCTAGTATCTCAAAATTATTACTGGAATATCTGATATTCTTATAAAAATTCTAGGAAACCTGGACACTTCTGGAATAAACGTCAATTTAAAGAAAAAAATCTACCTTCTAGGAAAACCCCAAGAACAAAGAGCTGATTGATGTCTTAACAAAGTGAAAGTGAGATACAGTGTATCACTCCATGTCCCCTTTTATCTGTGCTCTCTGTCACTCTCTGAGACTGGGCAAAAGGAAAAAGAAACTGTGTTTCAGAATCACGTAGGATTTCTTTTTCTTTGGACCTATTCTAGTACATGGTAGAGTCGTAGCTTTAACACATGACCTTTGATGTGTGATCTGTATTTGCCTCACTTTCCTTGTTTTGACAGTCAACTGCAATTGCCTGAATTTTGAGTTGTGTTACTTGTTTTCTATAGCAGAAATCACTCATTTGTTAGTTGATTCTTGAAATTTGTCCGGACGTTATGTCATGAACTGTTCTTGATCATTAAAAATAAAATCTTATTTTGGTTATTCGGAGATGTCTTCTATTCTCCTTAGTTTCAGCCAGACACTAAAGTGGTGAATAGGTCTTCTGGGCTAAGTAAACTTTCTGGTTCTAACCACCTTAGTTGATGTGTACTATGGAATCTGACATCATTACACAGCCAATCCCACTGACCCTTTGCTTTTAACGCAACATAAAATTTCTAATGATAGTAAATAATTACTGAAATTTCAAAAAACCTCACCCTGTTTTAAAAAAAAACCAGAATGGACTTTAGATATATTCATAGTGGTAGAAGTTAAGAATTATTGTGACAAGTGTATTCAATTTTTGCCAAAATAAGTTGGCATGCTTCTGTAGTTCCTGTTCTGAATAGCTTACGAGGTTTTTTCATAGCAGACAGAAGATATGTAAATACACAGTGTGTTTAGGGTTAATTAAAAGATGCAGATAGGTAGAATGTTTCTTGAGCTACATAGGGACCCTAAGATATCAATTAGGAAACAGATCATTGATGCAAGTCAACATGGTGAAGTTATCATCAACATTTCAAAATTCAAGAGGTAGAAATTGATATGAGCCTAAACATGCATTAACTTTCTGTAATGGATTTTTAAAAATTAGAATTCAAATGGAACTATCTGAAAAATCCCAGAATTGTGTGATTTCTAAGTATTTTGCCAAGGTTTTTTTCTTTATTTAGAAAATTATTTAATATTTTATTTTTTCCTCAGTTACATGTAAAAATAATTTTAACATTTGTTTTTTAAAATTTTGAGTTCAAGGGTTTTTTTTCTTTGTAAGAGACTAGTAATTGAGATAATAGAAGGTGAAGTGTATGTTTGTTTTTATTGCTTTCAGTCTTTAAAAATTAAATATAACACATATGAGACACATTCTTAAAATTAGCAGAAAAAGCAAGTAAATTAATTGAGATGAGTTATTTTTGTCAATGACAGATTAATCATTTAGATGAAACAGAAAAATTCTTAAATAAGACAAGTGCATCATAAAGTTTTCGCATTTAACACATTATGTTTATAATAAGCACATAGAAGAAGGTATTAGCAGCTTATCTGTAATGTTCTTAACAGTAAAAGTGATAGATTACTTCTCACATTATATAAAGGCCATATTAAAAAGTTATTGTGTGTGTGTGTGTGTGTGTGTGTGTGCGCGCATACACACCCGTGTTAGGAAATATTTGAGGACTATAGGCCGTTCTCACTTTATGTAAGTGAACCATTTTGTAGACCTCTGCATAAAGCAATTTTTATAGATTTTTATGTAATACAAGTTTATCCCCACCCACTTCACTTAGCTTGTATAACAAAGGTATACACAAAATAATACCTTTATGCAAGTCACAAAATGTGCTTAAAATACAGATGTATTAAATGCTGTACCACGATAGTAAAATGAAACGAAAGGTAAAGTTAATGATAAAGTATGCACAGTAAGCACTGTACAAAGTACAATAAAATTCACATTGGGGGAAGCATGTTGCCCCTTCCCTACCCATTGCACTTAGCCTTTATCACTGGTGGTTGGATGTACAATTATATTGAGCGATGTTTGGAGAGTGGCTCTTTTTTATCCTTGTATATTCAATGATAGCACATGATATGATCTTCAACTGGTCTTTGAATTTCCATCTTTTTAATACAAGAAAAAAATTCACTCAAATGATGAAATGATTGTGCCAACTGTTACACTGTGAACCTTTTTGGTTTGACCTTACCCTCTCTTCTGCTATCTTTGCAGCTAGCTCTCAATCAGATCCTCCTTCAGAATTCTCACTCGGATTTCTTTCAGAATTCTTTACATAAAGTCAAGTTTGCATAATGCAAATTTACATAAAGTGAGAACTCTGTATATTAAAAGTACTGCATAATTTCCCCCAATCTCTTCTTTCTATCCAGTTCTGGGCCCAGTTCATGATGTCTCTGAAATACCATGTTGTATCCCCTGACAGAATGTGAACTCCTCCCTAAAGGCAGGGTCTAGGTTTTTTGCGTAGTACTGGCACAGAGTAGGTGATTAATACTTGCTGAATGGTTATTTGGATGGACTGCCAGTCTGACAACATGTCAAAATCTAGACAGCATAGATGATATTTACTGTTTGTATTATGTACACAGACAGGTATAATATACGATATAGCATGCACAGATATGAAAAAATTAGACAATTAACATATGCAAAACCTTTATGAAGTAAACATTTATTAAGTAATAAATTCAAAGCCCATTTTTACCAGTGCCAAAATCTTGGTATCATAAAACTGGAAACAGACTTCTTATGGAATGAAGTTTTTCTGATTAGGTGAACTTTCTAGATCACGAATGGTTAACTTTCATGCCATTCATTAAGTTAGCTGAGTTAGTTCATTACCACTGTCCAAGCTGTTTATTTCATTTTGTCCTTTATTTTTCATTTGATAAGGACAAACATTCCAATTATACCTTATTAGAGGTATAGTTATTATATTATTATATTATGTATATTATAAATAACTCAGTGGACGAGGAGCTTAAAACCATTCTACGTAGAATAATGCAACTATTTTTTTAATGGGACAGAAATCTCCTTAGTTACATACTAGGTTAACAAACAATGAATTTAGATTGACAAACAATGAATTGCTGAATAAAAGAGTTCCTGATTTACTTCAATAAGAATATTGCAAGATAAGAGAAACTATAGAAGAGATGGAAAGGGCTCACTATCCACAGTTATTTGGATTTTCTTTTTCAGTTAAGGTTCTTTACTCCTGCCCTGGTTCCATTGGTTCTCCCAGTATGATGGTTCTTCTGTGCCGGATCATTAGCAGGACCCAGGTTCTCTAATCTGTCCCGATTAAAGCATGAATGATCTCTTCTCCATAGGCCAGTTCAAATAAAGCTGAGAGTTTGGGTGGTTTTTTTTAAAGAACTTTGATTTAGAAACTGAAACAATTACCTTTCTTCAAGCTGCCTTGACTGGTCCTTCTTATGGAATACTTAACCTTTGTTTCCTTTTCCTTATTTCAGTTGTTCAAAAAGCATTTATTAAGCACTTATGTGCCAGGCACTAGGCTAAGCCCTGGAAATAAAAAGGATGATAAAAGAAACCAAAAATTAACCCCTGAGAGTTTACATTGAGAGAGACACAATGTAAATTATCAAGTATAAGCAATATGAAGAGAAAGGCAGCAGTTGCAGGAAAAGGGATGGGGGGTGGGGGGAGGGTTGGGAAAGACTTACAAAAATAGGGTTTGAGCTGAGTCTTGAAGGAAGTCAATGAATCTAAGAGGCAGAGGGGAGGGGAGCAGCCAATACAAAGGCACAGAGTTTGAGGATGGAGACTCATGTTAGAGAAATGTTAAGGATAGTATATTTGGATCAGAAAATGTGTGGAGGGCAGTAGTATAAGACTACTGAAAAGGTAGGAAGGGGACAGGTTATAAAGAGTTTTAAATGCCAAACAGAGAAATTTAAATTTAATCCTGGAGGTTAACTTGAACACATTGATGAGAGGTGGAGGGAAGTGACATGGTTTTATGTCTGCTTCAGAAAAAAATCACGACGGCTGAGTGAGACCAGTTAGAAGGCTATTGCAATAGACTTATCACTCTGAATATAGACAGGAAGACATAAATGAGAGATGTTGTAAAGGTGGAAATGATAAGGCTGGGTGATAAATTGGATATGTAGAATGAGTAAGAGTAAATAATCAAGAATGAAGTCAGAGGTTGCAAGCCTGAGTGATTGAGAGGATAAATGCGATCTTGACAACAATAGAGAAGGTGAGAAGAGGGGAAAGTTTAGAAGAGAATGGTTGAGTTCTGGTTTGGACATAGTGAGTTTAAAATGTCTTTAGTACGTTCAAGATGTCCAAAAGACAGTGAAGCATGACTGAAGAACATGAGAGAGAGTAGGGCTGGACGTTGTTCTGGGAAGTATCTTTACTGAAGATGATAATTGAATGTATGGGAGCTAATGACACCACCAAGTGAGACAGTCTAGAGCAAAAAGAGAACAGCCCAGGGCAGATCCAGAACTTTGGAGTTAGTGGGGTTTGGATCAAAGATGCATGTAGATGGTCTGGCCATTTCATCCAAGAAGAGAGTGGAGGAAAAAAGTGGAAGATAGATGGGTGATGTGAGATGAGCAGGAAATGAGAAGGGGGAGCTCTCAGTGAATGGCATTTTTTTTTGAAAGTATAAAGCAACATCCTTAGCTAAGAGGATAGAGGTGGCATAAAAAATTTGAGGAGAGACAAGAAGGTTTGGAACAACCACCGTGGAGAGTAGGATAAGGAGTTGATTAAGGAGGAATAGAATGTTTGCCTTGTTATAAGGAGAGCCCATTAAGATAAATAATTTGGGGGAAAAAAAGATAAATGCCTAATTGAAAAAAGTCATTAATTTTTTTATAAAAAGACAAAAATTTAATGTCAAGGAAAAGTCAGAAATTTGATTATCTTTTAACCAATTAATTGGTAATGGGGGTAGGGAGAGTATGGTTGAAAGTGATATGCTGTGTCTTGGGAGATTTTTGTACAAGAAAGCAATTCTATCAAATTGGATTCTGAATTTCTCTTGATATGACTTCCTGAATGCTATACCTAGGGTTCAGAAATCTCCTTGAGTCAGCACCTCTTCAAAATCATAGTTCATACTGTAGGACTTGCACTTATCCTATATTTCCCTTTTATCAGAGGGCATATTCACTCAAAGCAAAGGCATTTAATTAAACAGACTAGGGAAGTAGCAAAGAACATCTCCCCATGCACAGAGGGACACACGTTTTCCAACTGATTCCTACAGCATCAACAAGAAATAGAATACATGTGAGCTGCACAACTTGTGTTTCTAGGGGTACTTCCCAGCTGGAACAGATCTCTGCCTCTGAACTTCTTTGCTGCTTTCTCCTCTGAGCTGTGAGTTGCTGAAGTCATCTGCTGAACTGCTTTCTCTACTTTTCAGTCCTCTGCTGAGCTGCTGCTGCCATCTGTTGATTCTATACCTGTCATTTATTGGCATATAGTAGTACATATTTTTTGCTAAGCAGCATATTCTAAGGCTTCAATCCTTTGTAAGGATTGAAGATCCTTTATAAGTGAGATCACAATATCAGGGCTATTTCAGCTCTTTTGTGATTCAGACTCTAGGGAAAAGTTTTTAAAAAGTCATTTTCTTTCTCTCTTCCCAGAGGTGGGGGGCTTTGGATTTGGAATACAGCACATACTATCAGACAGCTATGAATATCTTGGTGAGTTTTGCTGATCTGTTAAGTCAACAAACATTTATTAATCAGCTATCATGTGGCAGGCACTGTTCTAAGTGCCAGGGATACAAAGAAAGACAAAAAGAATATTGTTCTCCAGGAGCTCACAATTTAATGAGGGAGACAACATGCAAACAACTATATACAAGCAAGGCAAATAGAGAATAATTGTACATAAAATTAAAGGGCAAGCATTAAGGTAAAGGGGAATCGGAAGATCTCCTGGCAGAAGGTGGGACTTCACCTGAGACTTAAAGGAAGTCAGAAATAGTTCCCCCTTTTAAACTTTGTGTCATGAGGAATGGCTTGCCAGAGACAGGGAAGGGATGTCTTCGGAGGTGAAGGTGATATAAAAACATAAGAGATCAATAAAAATCAGATCAATTTTTTTCAAATAACTTGAAGACATAAGATAAGAAACAAGGAGAAGCCTTGTCAAAGTAGCTAGATATTTGTCCTCTTGGCCAATGGGAATCTGACTTGCTTGACTATACATGTTTGTAGCAAGTTTTTTACTAATTTTTTTGAAGAGGAAGTAAGAAAAAGCAGATTTTTGCTGATTGAAAAAAAATTTAAAAATTTTTGCAATTTGTAGATGTACTGAATGTGCTTTAACCCTCAAAATAGTTTATAATTTTGTTATGAATGGAATTTCCCTTTCTATTATTGCTTCTTCAATTTTGCACTTATTATATATATATATACTATTGATTTTTGTGAGATTATCTTGTAGCCTACAGCTTTACAGAAGCTATTACTGTACCAGCATCTCTTCATTGATTCTCTGTGATTGATGTTTTATTTTAAATGTCAGGCAAACAATAGTTTGGCTGCATAACAGTTGTTAAGGCAGAATAATCTAGGTTCTGGGAAAGAGAAGGTACACTGAGAGGAAAAACAGAGAACTAAGAAATATACATCAAATGTCGCTAAGTTTCATGGGCTACTTCCTCCTGTTTCATGGTGAGGTCCCATACTCTGATGCATCAACTCTTTCCAGCTGCAGACCTAAGCACTACTGCTGCACATGGACCTAAGAGAGTTTTCTACTCTCAGGGAATCAAAACAACAACCTTTATTAAATGCCTGCATGGTGCCAAGCACTGTGCTAAGTATTCAAGATCCCAAGACACTATGGGCATTCAATCCTGAGGAAATTCTCATAGCTCTGGCTGAGGTTAAGCTTAGCTATTTCCTTTTGCTGCATACCCACCCATTATACATACACCTACCTGCAAGCCAATCCTGGCCACTTCCCTGTGCCACAATCATTCTGCCCTGGGGTCTAAGCGTGGGAGTAGAAAGGACATGGTGCCAGCAGAGAGCACACCTGAACTAGGGATGCAGGGAAAGGGGAGGTTGGGAGGAGCCATGAAGGGGCTGAGTGACAATCTGAGGAACACTCTGGCCTGGTCTTGGAAGGGTCTTTCAAAAAATGCAAAAGAGAAGGAGAACTGGGAGAAGGAGCCATTGGCCAGACACGACGTTTGTAAGTATTTGGCAAGATGGGGAAGGGGGAGGGGAGTGATACAGGGAAGAGAAGATGGGGAGACTATTCCAAAATCGGGACAATACCCAGGTTGGAGGAAAAGGAGCTGGATTTGAGAAAAACTAAGACAGGGAAAACGAACAGCCCGGCAGCTAGCTTTGTTGTAGCAAACAACTGCTAGAGCTCCCCCAGGGCAGAGTGCTGTTCAATCAGAGGAGCCTCCCCACAACATCCCCACCCCCACTTCCACTTTTCAGTGCTTTGCTCTCAAATAAGAATTCAAATGCACTTGAAAAGTCACACCAAAAATAAACCTAGGGCCTGAAGGAAGAAGTTTATTGGAACTGACCAGATGGTTCCTGCCTGTTCCCCCTTCCTTCCCCCTGTTCCCTACCCCACCCCATTCCACTCCCATAGGCAGTTTTCTAGGCCAAGTTTGAAATCATGTCAAAATAAGATTGTTTCATTTTTTTTGTTTATTAGAAATTCAATGAAAGTGCTGATAATTGGGGGAAATAAATTATTTTAAATTATTCTTTCTCCCTCATATTTCAAATAAAGGAGATAAAAGTGAAATGTGTTACAATGGAATGGGTCCAGGGATCCACATGGGCTCAAAGCCCTCCTTTGATATTTATGACCTATGTGACCTCAGACAAGTCACAACCCTCTATCTCAGTTTCTTCATCTGCAAAATGGGGTTAGATTAGGTGGCTTCTGAGATGCTGGAGTACTTTGAGAAAATGATTCCCTATGACCTGTATCTTACGTCTGCTCCTAGCTCTGCTAAATTTATGTGACTTTAGACAAATCATTTCGCCTTTCTATGTTTAAGTTTTCCAACGATAAAGTTCACTAAGGATTTTTCAAGTGCCTACTATGGGCAAGGCACTGTACTATTTGATGAGGATACAAAGAAAAAGCAAACAGCCCTCATTCTTAAGCCAACACTGAGCATGGGTACAGTTTTTAAAAAATAAGTAAGTGCAAGGTAATTTGAGGAAGGACAGAGTCCTAACAAGTGAGGACATCGGAAAAGTCTTGCCAGAGGTTCACCTGAGCTGAGCTTCAAAGGGAGCTAGTAATTCTAAGAGGCAGACTTGTGGAGGTGATGAGAATTGAGGTGCTGGAGACCCCAAAATACCGACACGCCAAGTTCTGCTCAAATGAATTTGACTCAAGCCTTCTTAAAGCCAAAGAAAAACCAAGTTTATTAAAGATTAAACCTCCTAAAATTAAATTTATTAAACCTTGGATTGGCTCTTAAGGGGCCTAAGCATTTGTAGGGCTTGTATTCACAAGCGAGCCAGATAGAATCCCACCTAGACAGAGTCTGAGCTTGGACTGAAATCTGAGCACCTCCATGGAGGGCAAGATGGAAGTTAAATACAGAAAAGAGTAAAGGAGGGATCTAGGGGTGATAGGGTAGGGTGAGGGGAGGAGGGGTTTAGGGAGGGTCTTGAGGAGTCAAGACTGGACAAGGGTTGGAAACAGCTGGAGGCAATCAGGAGATATCAGACTTTGGAGGGTTTGGGGGGAGGCAGGTGGGGCAATCCAGAGATCTTGAATAAAGACCTTGATGGGAATGGTCAGCAGCCTGGGGAATGGGGTTTTCATGGGATCAAGGGTGAGGGGTGCAGAGATCTGAGCAGTGATAACGAAAAACCCGTGGGCTTCCAGAGACTGCCAGAACAAATGGGAAGATTAGATTTGAGTAAGAAAGGCCAGATTAAGTGGGAAGATTCAAGGGGAGCTCAAGGAGGCTCCCAGAGTCTGAACCCCATCAGAGGGAACACATTGTTGTGAAGGGGACAGACTATGAAAAAGCACCAAGGCAGGGTATGGGATCATCAGCATGTAATCTAGTTTGGCTGGAACATAGAATATACTAGTAGGTAAGCTTGAAAAAGAAAGCTAAAGCCAGAAGGGTTTTAAATGTCAGGCTGAGTTGTTTATTTTTAAAAATTTAAAAATTTTTATTTTTCTCCATTTACACATAAAAACAATTTTTAACATTCATTGTTAAAATTTTTTTGAGTTCCAAGTTCTCTCCCTCTCTTTCTCTCTCTCTCCTATTCCCCCCCTCCATTGAGAAGGCATGCAGTTTAATAGAGCTTATACATGTGCAGTCATACAGAACATATTTCTGTCATGTGAAAAAAAATTAGACAAAAGACCACCAAGAAAAATAAATAGTATGTTTTGATATGCATTCAGATGCCTTCAGTTCCTTCTTTGGGGATGATTAGCATTTTTCATATGTCCTTCAGAAGTGTCTTGGATCATTGCATTTTTGAGAATAGCTAAGTTGTTCAAGTTGATCATTGCACAATGTTGTTGTTACTACATATGATCTTCTCCTGGATTTGTTCATTTCTTTTTTCATGTAAGTCTTTCCAGGTTTTTCTCAGTGCATCCTGCTCATCATTTCTATAACAAAATAGTACTCTATCACACTCATATACAACAACTTGTTCAGCTATTCCTCAACTATTGGTCATCTCCTCAATTTCAAATTCTTTGCCACCACCAAAAGAGCTGCTATAACTGTTGTTGTACAGGTTGTTTTTAATCTCTTTGGGACACAGATCTAGTAATGGTATTGCTTGGTCAGAGTATAACCCTTTGGAAATAGTTCCAAATTGCTCTCCAGAATGGTTGAATCAATATACCACTTTACCAACAGTGATAGTAATATCTCAATTTTTCCACATCTTCTTTTCCTACATTTTGCTTTTTCTATCATATTGGCCAATCAGATAGGTATGGGGTAATACCTCAGAGTTCTTTTAATGTGTATTTCTCTATAATCACTAGTGATTTAGAGCATTTTTTCATATGATTATAGATAGCTTTGATTTCTTCATCTGAAAACTGCCTGTTCATATTCTTTGACCATTTATCAATTGAGAAATGACTCTTATTTTTCTAAATTTGACTCCGTTTTCTATGAATTTGAGAAATGACATCTTTATCAGAGAAACTTGCTGCAAATTTTTCTCAGAGTTGTGATTACCAACTATTTATTTATTACCAACTATTTATTTTTATCTCTCCTGTCCCACTGCCCCCCCTATTTATCCTACCCTCTCCTTTTACCTTTTCCATTCTCAAAAAAGTGTTTTGCTTCTGATTTTTGCCTCCTCAATCCACCCTCCTACAAGTGCAGCACTCCCTTCCCCTATTCCTTCCTACTTTCCTGTATGGTAAGATAAATATCTATACCCAACTAAATGTGTATATTATTTTCTCTTTGAGCCAATTCCAATGAGAGTAAGCTTCACATTCTCCACCGCCTTCATTTCCCCTCCACTGTAAAGGCTCTTTCCTACCTCTTTTATGTCAGATAATTTACCTCATTCTACTTCTCCCTTTCACCTCCTCTTTCTCACCTTTTAACTTTATTTTTTTTAGATAATTATCCCATCATATTCAGCTTACATGTGTGCCCCTGTACACGCCTTCTAACTACCCTAATGATGAGAAAGTTTTTAGGAGGTAAAAGTATCATTTTCCCATGTAGGAATATAACAGTTCAATCTTATTGAATCCCACATGATTTCTTTTTCCTGTTTATCTTTTTATGCTTCTCTTAAGTCTTGTATTTGAAAGTCAGATTTTCTATTCAGCTCTGGTATTTTCATCATGAATGCTTGAAAATTCTTTATTTCATTGAATATCCATTTTTTTCCCCTGAAAGATTATACTCATTTTTGCTGGACAGGTAGATTCTTGATTTAATCCTAGCTCCTTTGCCATCTGGAATATCACATTCCAAGTCTTCCAGTCCTTTAATATAGAAACTACTAAATCTTGTATTACTCTGACTATGATTTCATAATATTTGAAGTATTTCTTTCTGACTGCTTGCAATATTTTTTCCTTGACGTGGGAGCTCTGGAATTCCTGTTAGTTTTCATTTTGGCATCTCTTTCAGGAGGGGATAGGTAGAGTCTTTCAATTTCTATTTTATCCATTGTTTATAGAATATCAAGACAATTTTCTTGATGATTTCTTGAAAGATGATGTCTAGGTTCTTTTTTTGATTGTGGCTTTCAAGTACTGCAGTAATTCTTAAATTATCTCTCCTGCATCTATTTTCTAGATCAGTTTTTCCCCAATGAGATAATTCACATTTTCTTCTATTTTTTCATTATTTTGATTTTGTTTTATAGTTTATTGATGTTTCATAAAGTCATTAGCTTCTATTTGTCCAATATAATTTTTAAGAAATTATTTATTTCAGTGAGCAAGTGTACCTCCTTTTCCATTTGGCCACTTCTACTTTTGAAGTTCTTTTCCTAAGTGAATTTTTATACCTCTTTTTCCATTTGGCCAATTCTGCTTTTCAATTCATTCTTCTCTTCATTTGATTTTTGTGCTTCTTTTACCATTTAGCCAATTCTTTTTTTTAAGGTGTTATTTTCTTCAGTATTTTTCATGCCTCCTTTATCAAGTTGTTTTTTTCATGATTTTCTTGCATTGCTCCCATTTATCTTCCCAACTTTTCCTCTACTTCTCTTAATTTTTAAAATTTCTAGTGAGCTTTCCCATGACCTGACACTAATTCATATTTTTCTTTGAGGTTTTGGATATAACAGTTTTGACTTTGTTGTCTTTTCTGAGTTTGTGTTTTGATCTTTTCTGTCATCATAGTAACTTTCTATAGTCAGGATCTTTTCCTGCTGTTTGCTCATTTTTCTAGCCTACTTCTTGACTTTTAACTCTATGATAAAGTAGGACTCTACTTATGGAGTGGAGAAGGCACTGTCCCAAGCTTCAGGATTTTTGTGGCAGCTGTTTCCTAGATAATTCTTAGAATCTATAAATTTTCGGTTCTTCTAAGGTAGTATGATCTAGATAGGGGGTGTGTTTACTACTCTCCTGATCTGTGCTCTAGACTGTGAGTGACCACAAACACTCTTTTCCACCCTGGAACTGTGATTAGGTTCCCCACAGTTTTAGTGTGCTAGGGCTCCTCTTTGACTTGGAACTGAGACACATGACTGTAAACCATATGCAAATATGGTCAATGCAACAGAGCCTTGCCCCAATGCCAGAAAAGGCATCCCTATAATATCCTTCTGACTAGTTGTATGACCCCCTTACCATCTGTGGGTTGAGAGGTCTGTAAACCACCACAGCTGCCACTGATTCTGTTGCCCCCAAGCCTGGTTTACTAGCGCATGAGCTGTTCTGGACTCTCACCTGGGACAATAGACCTTTCCTGCTAACCTTCTATATGTCTTGGTCTAGAAAATTGTTTCACCATCTTTTGTGCATTCTACCACTCCGGAATTTGTTTTGAGGCATTATTTAAAGTTTTTTGGAGAGGGTGTGGAGAGAGCTCAGGTGAGTCTTTGCCTTTTCTCCACCATCTTGGCTCCACCCCCCCACTTTTTAAAAATTTTAAAAACAATCAGAAGCCACTAGAGATTCTTGAACAGGGAAGTGATATAGACCATGCTTTATTGTTTTGGCCGTTGTGTAAAGGATGGATTAGAGAGGGTATAGACAGGAGTCATGGAGACATTAGGAACCTTTATAATGATGCAGGATAGAACTTATAAGAACCTGAACTAGGCTGACAGACAAGTGAGTAGAGAGAAGGAGTCTGATGTAAGAGACATTATGTAAGTAGACTCAATAAGACCTAATTTGATATGGGAGTGAGAAAGGATGAAGAGTTGAAGGTGACTTCGAGGTTACAAATTGATATGACTGTTAGTCTAGGCCAGTGGCTGGCAAGACACTCTCCACCAGAAGGATAGAGACAAGCAGCCTGTGCTGACCCCTATCCTTCCCCTGCTGTCCTGGTTTGCCCTTAGTTCATTGCTTTGGAGTTGCCTGATTTCTCAATGAGAGAAATAGGCTTTCCAATTCCCTTATTCACCTCCTCCCTATCTCATACACTCCCAAGGAAAGTTGTCAATTCCAGGAATCTTACTTAGGGCTCTTGTCTAGGGTTTCCTCCAGAAGTGGGGAAAACAAGAGAGATACCCAATGCGTAAACATAAATCAGGAAAAGAACAAATCTTTTATTTCCATACAGGAAGGGGATGCTAAACACAAAGACATCAAGTGGCATCATGTATACTTCAAAGGGATCAACTTATTAGTATTTCTACAATCATTTGGAAGGCTAGTAGAATACTTAGGCCTCATTGGAACACAAATAGAGGAGGTGATTTTTTTAGATTTTACATCTTTGCACTGTCAGAATTGGGTCAAATAGTCACGTTTCCCAGGGCTTCTCTCTGTGCTGTTGCTCATTGCTTTGATAGACTCTACTACTTCTTTCCAGTACTCTAAGACCTTTTGGTAATCTGAAAGCTGATGAAAAAGAAAGGAAATGCACAAGAAGGGAACCAGGGTCTGGATGAAACACCAAGATCCTATACTGGGGGAAATCTGACTCTCTCCTCAAAATCTCTCCTGATATTCCTGGGTGAAAAAGAGCCTACTTCTCCATTCCTTGTTGAAATCACACCTTGCTACTTGGAGAACTAAATCTAAGAGCCAACCAACCTCCTTCCTCTACCAGATGTGGTATCCAACATTATCAGCTTTTCTAGTTTCAGTAACCCAACAATGATGAGTCAAGCATAACGAGAAGCCTATTTGTGCAGGCTTCAGTCTTTGTGTGGACCCCAGGATAGGGAGAAAATATCAATATTGGCATAAGTTCCAAAGGGATAAGTGTATGTGGTGGATCTGCTGCAGTGGAATAATGGTGTTCTCAATAGAAATGGGGAAGTTTGGAGCAAGGCTGGGTTTAGGGGAAGATAATGAGTTCCACTTTGGACATGTCGAGTTTGAAGTACCAATGGGACATCCAAGTAGACATACTCCATGGGAGGGGTCTGTAGAAGGTGTGGGGACTAATGCTGAAGCGAGAGACCAGGTCTGGAAAGACAGAAACAGGAGTTAGCTATGATATGATATGATATGATGATTGATATGATATGATATGATAAATGAATATATAGGTGCTGATGAGATCACCAAGGAAGTATGGAGAAGAGGACATTGGGTTATCTGAGGCACTTTTAGTTTGTTATTCTTTCAATTCTTTCCAAAAATCAAAATCTGTTTTAGAGTAAACACATATTGTTAAGGGAAGATACAGGACATGGTTTTGGAATATAAATGGCAGAACATGGGTAATGATCTAGCAAAAGAAACTAAGGAGTGGCCAGACAGTTGGGAGGAGAATGGAGAGAGAGCAGTGTGCTGAAAATGGAAGAGAGGAAAGAATACCTGGGAAGTTAGGGCTAAAGGACAGTGATGTATCAAGAAGAACTGAGAAAAGGCCACTGGACTTGACAATTAAAAGTTCTGGCAAAAATGACCCCCAAAAATGGCAATAACGTTGGAGGGGATGTAGAAGGATAGTCACACGAATACATTATTGATGGAACTGAGAAATGGTATAACCATTTTGGGATTAGACAACCAAAATGACCAAAATACCCATACTTTTTGAATCAGAAATTGCACTACTGGAGTTATACCCCAAAGAAGTCATCAATAAGGAAAAAAAAGTCCCCATATGCTCCAAAATATTTATGACAGTATTTTTTTGGGATAGCTAAGAATTGGAAACAAAATTAGGGAATTGTTAAACTGCCCATCACCTGGGGAAGTACTAAACAAATTGTCGTATAAGAATGTAATGGAATATTACCATGTTGTAAAAAACGATGTGTGTGATAAATACAGAGAAATATGGAAAGATTTATATGAACTGATGCAGAAGGAGGTAAGCACAATCAAGTAAACAATATAAACAGTTACTGTAACAATGTAAAGGAAACGAACTACACACCCCAAAGTCAAAAGTAAATATAACAAAATTATAAAGATCAAGCAAGACTCAGATGAAGAGAGATGAGAAGACTCCCTCAGCCTGCCACCTGGAGGTGGGAGGTCCACAGGTATTGCACATTGCATGTATTTTCAGACTTCATCAATGTATTGGTGAATTTGCTGACTTTTTTCCTCTCTAAAAATATACTATTTGTCATATGGGATGGTAGCTATGGAAATGCAAGAAACAAAAAAATATTAATAAAAACTTTTTTAAAAAAGAGAAACGATTGGTAACTTTGGAGAGAGCAGTTTCAGCTGGAAAATGGGGTAGAGGAAAGGACATGGAAAGTATACGATCCTGACTGCTGGTATAGAGGATCTTCCTAAGGAGCATTCTTAGAGCAATGCATCAAATAATTCATGTCATATGTGTCCACTGTGAATGCCCTATTACATAAATCATGACAGTACTATAGTAGTATAATAAAGGGTAGGGGTGAGAGGCAGGAAGAGTTCAAATATTATCCCAGACATTTACGATAGTCATGTAATCCTAGGTAATTTCTATGTATCTTGGGTAATTCTTTAGGACTCTCCTACTAAGCCTTAGAGAAGTTAGAACCTTTTGCATTTGCACATTTTCTGCCACCTAATCTGCAGATTGTCTTGGAAGGAGTCTCTAATTGATTCTTATTTTGTCTCTCTAGCGAGATGAGTGTGTGTGTGTGTGTGTGTGTGTATGTGTGTGGTGTGTGTGTGTCGTATGTGGTGTGTGGTGTGTGTGTGTGTGTATGTAGGTATGTATGTGTGGTGTGTGGTGTGTGTATGTATGTGTGGTATATGGTGTGTATGTGATGTGTGTGTGTTTGTGGTGTGTGTGTGTGGTGTGTGTGTGGTGTGTGGTGTGTGTGTGGTGTGAGTGTGTGTGTGTGTGTGGTGTGTGTGTGTATGGGAGGAGTGGTTTCTTTTATATGGCCCACAGCATCCCTCACAGTTATGGGTTTCACTGGTGCTTAGTTAATACCTATAGAGTAATGAAGGATTCTCTCCAAGTCAGATAGGAATATCAAACCTGTCCCATTTTATTCCAAAGATATAACTCTAAGTTAAATAATATATGTGAAAGTGCTTTGAAATATTTGGGGAAAATACTTATGCTTTAATGGAGCTATGATCTTGATTCTCCATACATTCTTAGGGTATAAACCTGTATAGCAGAGAACTTTTTTAAGTTGTAGAAGAATTGCTGACCTCTGTTAGTAGAAGGAATTTCTTCACTGGTAGTGGTGCAATGGATCGAGTGCCAGGCCTGGAGTCAGGAAGACTTATTTTCCCGAGTTCAAATCTGGCCTCAGAAATTTCCTAGCTGTGTGACCCTGGGCAAGTCACTTAACCCCATTTGCTTCAGTCTCCTCATCTGTAAAATGAGCTGGAGAAGGAAATGACAATCCCCATACTGTATCTTTGCCAAGAAAACCCCAAAGTGCGGTCACAAAGAGTCAGATACAACTGAAAGGACTGAATGCTAACAACAGAAAGTTCTCTATACCAATGAAATCATAGGTTTGACAGTGAGGAAAACAAAGCAGGACAAACCGTCGCATTCTCATAGCACAATCAGTTCTCAGCAGGTCAGATGTCCCTGTTGTCGTCTCTTCACACAGCATTTTCCCTGGGCTAGTTTCAGAATGTTGAAAGACTTAGTATTTTTGGACATGCTCTACGTCAATTAGATGATCTACCTTGAGATAAATAATGGAAAACTCCTCTGTGCAGGTTCGCTGTGGGGAAGGGACTGAAACTGGAGAACAGGGCTAACATAATGTCACAATAAACCTATCTTCTGGATGCTTCCTCCTGTAGTACCTCCATGGATGGAAACATCCTTTTAAAGCAACAAAAGGTCATGCATGCAGACAATGGGAGTGAGATGGGAACTTTTGCTTCATCCCAACATTTCTATTTAATGGTGCCAATATTTTATGGGGGATGGGAAGAGACAAGGAAAGAAGGCAACTTGTAGTTAGTTACTGGCTTGGGAAGGAGACAAGAAAACCATTGAACAGTTTGGGGCTAAAAGCTGATTGAGGAGGTCATTTTGGAGAGAATGTTCTGTCACCTGGTTCACATTTCTAAATGTTCCACTTTCCAGCTTCCTGAATGAAGGCAGGTTGCACAGAGCACAACAGTTAGCTAAGTTACACAATTGGTTTTGACCTTGGGCGACAGGAAAGAGTGATGAGAGAGTCAAAGTTTATTTTGTGCTGGCACTGGGACACTTTAATCATTTAGTAGTCTTGCAGAACCTTCTGATCCCAAAGAGAGTACATATGTAGTGGAATTAGCCTAAGTAAGCATGAAAAACATAAACAGAAGTGGATCTGACTGGGTTGGCAGTTGACGTGTTTCATGTGACATTGTGAAATTGTCAGGGTCGCTTATCTTGGAGGAGTCAGAGTACGGCAGTAAAGTTAACCAAGGTCATAGACTTGGTGCCCATGGCAAAGCCTTTGTATGGAGAAGAAGCATGACAGAGTGAATAGAAAGCTATCTTAGAATCAGAAAGCCCTAGGTTCAGGTCCTACCTATAACTAAAATTGACTCTGTGACCCTGGAGAAGTCCCCTGGCCCCTTAATGCTCAAAGCTGTTCTCTAACGTATACACTGGAACACTGACAGGAGTTTTCCTACCCAGAAGGTCCCTCTACTAGGAAAATCACAGATCTGGTCCCTAGACTACATGAGCCATATATACAACATGGCGCAGGTTAGGAGAGGGTGGGTGCTCTGTTATCACCCTTGTTTTTTGGAATTCCCAGCTCCCTTCAAGGCTCAGTTCAAGTGTCTCCCCTGGAAGAGGTCTTGCCTATTGCCTCTAGCTGTCAGTGCTTTTCTCCCTTCCCCCATAATGAGCTTGCATTCATTTTGTGTGTATTTTGTATTTATTTATCTGTGCCACTATGTAGCATGGTGGGTATAGTGCTGGACTTGGAGTCAGGAAGACCTGAGTTCAAATCTAGTCTCAGACATTTACTAGCTGGGTGACTCTGGGCAGGTGACTTAAAAATAACAACAAAAAATCTGTTTGCCTCAGTTTCCCTGATTGTAAACTGAGGATCCTAATAGAACCTACCTCCTACTACAAGAGGGGCAGCTAGATAGCACAGTGGATACAGTGTTGAACCTGAAGTCAGGAAGACTCATCTTTCTAAATTAAAATCTGACCTCAGACACTAGCTGTGTGACCCTGGCAAAGTCATTTAGCCCCATTTGCCTCTATTTCCTCATTTCAAAATGAGCTGGAGAAGGAAATGGCAACCCTCCTCCAGCATCTTTGCCAAGAAAACCTCAAATGGGGTCATGAAGAACAGGGCTTAACTGAAAAATAGCTGAAGAGGTCCTACTCCAAGTGTTATTTTGAGGATGAATTGAGACAATTTCTGTACAGTGTTTAACACAGTGCTCAGCACATAGTAGATATCCGATAGGAAAGGAAGTCCTTTCTTCCTCTCTTCTTTCCTCCCTTCCTCTTTCTTTCTTTCTTTCTCTTTCTTTCTTTCTTTCCTTCTTTCTTTCTTTCCTTCTTTCTTTCTTTCCTTCTTTCCTTCTTTCTTTTTTAAAAATTAAACTATTCCCTCAGTTAGAAGTCAATCAGCCACCATTAATACCCCACCACTATGCTCGGAAGTATTGAACGATGCCCTATAAGGGACATAGCAACGTTACAGTCTCTGGTGTCAGGTATCTTTCACTTGCTTCTCTGGCCTTTAGCCTGGGAAGGGGGTGTTTGTTTTTGGATCTCATGTTCTCTTAGTTCAAAGGTCAGTCTATTGTGGCCTGCTGTCTGTTTTCATATGGTCCATCAGCTATACAAATACAGGCATGGGTCGGAATTAGCCCATGGGTTGTTGTTTGTTGACTGCCATTTTGGTTCATGGAATTGAGCTTGTCACTTTCTCTGTCAAATAACAAAATACTGAAAGTACTATATTAGTTTAATGTAGACATTCATAAACTTTTTAGTTCCGTGGATCCCTCTGGTAGTCTAGTGAAACCTACTTCTGGTAGTCCAATGGCCACTCTCAGAATAATGGTTTTTAAAATGTATAAAGTAAAATGTATAAGATTAGAAAGGAAGCTAATTATGATGAAACATAGGTATCAATTTTTTTTAAAAGTTCATAGATCTTAGGTTAATAACCCCTGGTTCGATAGAGCCAGTGACATTTAGGTTGTGAACCTCTTAGGTGGGGCTGAGCCTGAAGTCAGGATGACTCATCTGTATGAGTTCATATCTGACTTCAGATACTTACTAGCTGTGTGAATCTGGGCAAGTCACTTAACCCTGTTTGCCTCAGTTTCCTCATCTGTAAAATGAACTGGAGAAGGAAATGGCAAACCATTCCAGTATTTTGCCAAGAAATGGGTCACAAAGAGTTGGACACAACTGAACAACTATCTTCATGTTACCCATTGGACTGCATTAGGAAAGGAGCCAAGATTTCTTTCTTCAGGAAAAGACAGAGACCACTCCTGAGGACCAGGATCTCACAGTTTCTGAATTCTAAGGAAGGCAACTTGGCCATTCCAAGAGCATCCATGGAAGTCCTTCCAGGTGAGGGATAGAAGAAATGTGAAAACTTTGGAGATGGCAGGATCAAAGAAAGTAATGCCTTCAAAATTGATTATGATTTTTGGAGAAGGATCAATGGAATGATTTCCTGAGAGGAATCATGTTGAGAACAGTATTCTTAGCAAGCTCTTACTATAAATATCCATTGAAGATGAATTTATCATCCTGGTTGATATCTACGCCAAATTAGCTGAAGTTTACAGGATTATAGGATTTTTGCTTTAGAAAAGACTTTAAAAGTAATGTATTCTTGTCTCCTCTTTAAACAAAGAGAAAAGGAGGCACAGAGAGAGATTAAGTGACTTGTTGAGGGTCCCCCAGATAGCGTCAGAATCAGGAATCAAACCTCAGGTCCTGATCTGAGCTCAGCAGCACTCTCCATTATACTGTCCTGCCTCTTAAAAACCATTCCCTCAAACCGATGAATGCCCTATATCTCCCCTCTTCTTCATAATAATAGATGATATTTTTAGAGTGCTTCAGGATTTGCAAAGTACTTTATATAGCTTATCTCATTTGAACTTCCAAATATGTGAAGTGGGCATTAAATTGATCCCCTCTCATTTTACATTTCAGGCTCAGGCAGGTTAAGTGACTTGATCATGGCCAAACAACTAGTAAAATATCAGAGGAAGGGTTAGAACCCAGGTCTTCCTGACTTTCAAGTCCAGCATGAGAGCTCAAATACCTGGAATCCTCCCTATGTTAAGAAGAATGGGACTGCCTCAGTCTTACCAAGAGGCAGTTTTAGTGTCATCTAGAAAAGCAAAATGATCCCAGAAGTTCTTTCCCACTGTACCAGAACACAGAAGTGTCCCCAGTCAAGGTGTTCAGTGACCAATGCCTCCATCTGGACAGCCCCAAGTCCTTGGACAGTATGTGGCTGTAGGTCAACCTGCTATAGAAATAAAGCATTAGCAGTCACAGATGTTGCTTGCATGTATGCAATGTAGTGTTTTAAAAACAAAGTTTCCTCCATCCCTAGGCTGGAGGCATTTTTTTTTTTTGCAGGTGATTCTTTTCTCTTGGTCAGTTTATGTAAGTGAAGCAGGGTTCCTCCCCCTTCATCTTGGCCAAAGTAGTTATCAACAATCTCCCTCCTCTTTCCCTCTGCTCCCTTTCCTGTCCCTCCCCCAATGAACAGGGGCTCTCATCTGATGTCTCTGGATGGAGAATGCATTGCTATCTTCTGAGTGGTCTGATATGCCTTACTTTTTGCTTGATGTTTTGGAAAGGGTGAAAGCAGACAGAAAAGAAGGAAGGAAGGAAGAAAGAGAAAAAAAGAGAGAAAAGAAAGAACAGATAAAATGAAAGGAAGGAGAGAAAGAAAGGAAAAGGAAAGAAAAGGGAGGAAGGAAGGAATGGAAAGAAAGGAAGGAAAAGAAAGAAGAAAGGAAAATTCATTTATTCTAAATTACAAGGTGGGAAGGCTATCATTTGAGTTAAGCATACTTAGGTAAGTTTGCATCCAGTAGAATACAAGCAGTTTGAGGGTGAACCCTAAATCTCTTTTGGTTACTAGCTCCCCAGTGAAAGGTAATTTGGCTAGAGTACTAAGTCTGGAGTTTGGAAGATCTGGGCTCAAATTTCACCCCTGACCCTTACTAGTTAGGTGGTCTTGGGAATGTCACATCACTTCTGCACTTAAGAGATATCTACTAAGTCATGGTTGAGCTGCGATCTGCAACAGTGAAGAGCTTTCTTCTGCAGGGACTTTCCCAGGCTGGCAAAATCATAGACTTTCCATTATCTGCAACACCTACCACAGTGCCTTGCATATAGATCATGCTTCATAAGTGTATGTTAAAATTGGATTATTTTTTTTTAATAGCCTCAGTCCCCATTTCTCATCTGCACTTCTTCCTCCTCCAGTGTTGCCAAATGAGAGATGCTTTCACCATGCTGCTAAAAGAAACAATTTGGATATCATGGAGAAGTTGGTTGAGGAGAAAGTTAACATTAATGCCATGAACAACGTGAGTATAGACAATATGTATGGTAGAAATAACTGATAGTGGTGGCTGAGATAGACCAGTTCTCTCAGCAGTCCTAGAGCGAGGATAACACACCTGGAATTTCACCCCTGTATTTACAATTGCTTTCTGGCTCTCTTCACCAAGATGAACACCAAAACCTTTCATTCTGAAACTGAGCTCATGTTATCTAAAACTGAATTCATCCCTTTCCCCCTGCATCTATCTGCTCCTTCTAATTTCTTTCTATTGATAGTACTAGAACAGTTCCCAATTACCCAGGTCCATAAATTCAAGACATCTTTGATTCAGAAACTCTTAGAACCAGAAGTGAAAAGCACTCCTCAGAGCCCACCGAGTCCAACCCACTTCATTTCACTGATGAGGAAGCTGAAATCAAAAAGGTTAAATGACTTGGGCAGGGTCACATGGTAGTAAGGATGGTCTTGAAAGCAGGTCCTTTGATGCCAGGGTCAATGTTCTTTGTCCTGCCTAATGCTGCCTATACTCCCTCCTCTCCCACATCAGATCATGCCAGCCCTCTGTCAATTCTAGCTCCACATCTCACCCCCCTGTATCCAGATCTTGCATTAAGATCATAGCTTCATAATTAGAGCTCTTACCTTTCATAGATCCTCTCTCTAATCGGCGCTTCACACTATGGTCAGAATAATGTTCTTAATCACTTACTCTAATCACTCAAGAACTTTCAGTAGCTCCAGATTATACACTGGATACAGTATGGAGTCTTGACCGTGGCATTCAAGGTCCTCTGCCACTTGGGTTCAGCCATCTTGTCTCATTTATTCTACTCTGACAGCCCAGTCAAACTAGGCTTCGTGCATGTTCTCTTTCTCTCCTGCCCCCAAATGCTGACACACTTTTTGCTTCCATCAGCAATACCTGGCATGGACAATCCCCACCTTAGCTCCTCATGTTGGAATCCCACCTCTTCCTTAGAAGCCCAGTTAGGGGACCACATCCTCCTTGAAGCCTCTGGTGACACCCCTACCCTCAGGGGAAAGAAGTTGCTCCCACTTCAAACTTCTCAGAGCACCCTAGCCCTATCCTTTGCTCTCATCACCTCCTCCCTGTATTACTGGTTTGTCTCTTGATGTTTCTTTCCACATTAAAGAACAGCTCCTTGGGAGTTGGATCCACTGGTAATTCTCTTTGTATACCCTTGAACAAAGGGAAAGTTATTAGATAAGATACAATGGAAAAAACTGGATACAATTGATATAATGGACTATACTGATGTGGGTAGTGGAAAGTGAACTGGATTTAAAGCCAAGAATCCTGGGTTTGAGTCTCTGCTCTGACACTGTCCATCTAGCCACAGACAAATCTTTCCAGTTTTCTCTTTTTATAAAATAGAGGCATTCATATTTGCCCTACAGACAGGCAGAAACATGAATGTATTGGACCTTTGAGAGCTATATAAATGTTAGTTACTTTTATTAATAAAGTTTGTTGGTTGAATTGAAAAAGTGAAATCAAATGGCACTACCTCCCTGGGTATGTGAGTTTATCTTATCTTTGGGCAAGGATGTAGGATGTTTGCTTGCTTTTTAACCTTCTCTGTCTAACAGTGCATTGTAGGTATGTGATCAGTCAACAGGGGAGATTAGGAACGTGGATTCCAGGTGGCTTATCATTTGGGCCCCTCAGATTCTGGAAAGTCAGAACATCCTGGGCTACTTGATCTTAGTTGATTTCCTTCTATGGAATGTCAGTTGTAGCTAGGTTCCTCCAAAGTTGACATCTTTAGAAAAAATGACTTGTTTAATAGCATTGTTGTTGGGTTGTTGTAAACATTCCTTTCTGGATAGAAACCTTTCATTTAAGCTCCTATCTCTCTGGTGTCAGGTTTCGGAGAGAGGAAGGGCAACAGGAGATGGCTAAATGGGTCCATTGCTGGAAATATGGGTTTCCTGTTTCCCTGGATTTCCTGCAACTCTTCTTTATGGAGATCTCTGGATACTCCTAGTGATGTTTCTGAAAGTGGGACAGGGTCAGGGGAGAGAAAGGACATGGATAGATAGGGCCAGTTGCTTAGGAGAGTCTATGAGTGCATGTCAAGGGGTGTGTCGGTCTCTGTGGGTATGCACACATATATGTACATATGTATCAGTGTCATAGAAACTAAAATTACAGAGTACCAAATAGTTTGCTGCTGGCAACTCCCATAAAAATGGATAAGCTTCTTCCTCTACCCACTACCGAAGGTTCATTTTTTTTTTTTGTAGGGGAGGGACAGGATTTGTGTTTTTATTAGAATGTGAGAACTAGCGTAGAAAACTCATTCAATGTTTGCAGATCAGCAACTTGTAAAACTCATTTGAAATCTTAGTGAGCTGTACGAGGTCAGATCACCAAGAAGACTAAGGGACTTGGCCATGGTCATGTTGCCAGTATAATGTCTTGGACACGCCTTGAACCAAGATCTTCCTCACTCTGAGGCTAGCTCTTTCTACAGGTTTTTCTTTTTCTTTCTTTCTTTCTTCTCCCCTTCCCGATCTGGACTTCTGATTTCACTGGTGTAGGGAGCCCCTACTTAGGAAACCCTCTTTACCCATGCAGATCACCAGGTGCCCTACAACTGAAGTCTTAGAGAGCTGCCTGGCACACTGAGGGATTTCAAACAGCTGGTATGTGTCAGAGGCAGAATTGCACTAGGTCTTTCTGACTCTCAGGCCTTATTTTCTGTCTACCATTGCCATGCTGGCTTTCAGATGGGTTCCTATGAAGCATTAAAGTTAATAAGTAGGTGCCCTTGGAGGTAGGTAGGTGGTGGCATTATTAAAAAATAGCCTAAAATATTTGTTACAAAAGCTTTGTCTTCATTTCCCCCACCCCCAATAATAGGGGATTGGAGGGAGAGGGGGAAATAAGTATAGGTTAGGGGGGAAAAAAGAAAAAGAAAAGAAGCATTTAAAAAAATGTACAGAAGAAAACAGTAGGGAAGGAAGGCCAGAAAGAAACAGGCAAGTAAGATGACTTTGAAAGTCATGTTAGACAGACAGTGAGAGACACAGACATGTGTATACACACATATGTAAACTGCACATGATCAAGATTTAAGCTTTCATGTATAATCTTATACTTCGATTATTCTTTATATGGAAATTCCTATCTTATTTTGGTGTTTATAATAAATTCATTTTTTTTAAAGTAGCCTAAACCCTAGTCTGTGAGGGACATCTAAGTTCTTTTCCATTTATCAATCCACTGGGTAACAATGATGCTCTCCTTAGACTGTACATTTTAGTGTTGGCTTCCCACCTAGGTAACAGGCATAATGGATGTTCTGGGGGAAAATTTTTAAAAATTATAAACTTTATAGGCAAAATAAAGTAAAAGAGAGTGGTTAAAAAGGATTGCCTAGGAGATTTTCTGCCACATATTTCCATGTTTTTTTCTTTTACAAAAATTCTTAACCTCTATCAAGGATTTGAGCTAATGAAAAGAAACGGCATCTGTTACAAGCTAATGTTTTTTGTTGCATTACAAGAATAACTGGTTCTGCACTGAGTTTCAGCTCTTCTATTAAAGTTTATATTCCTTATGCTTCTGGCAAACATCCCAGTGAGCTGTAAAGCTTTCCAGTGTTTTTGAGCCCTAATGCATTTTGTATTATGCTGGAAATAATTCATAGTACTTTCAAGGCGAACCAAAAGAGCAGGGCTGAATGATTTAAAAAATATTTTTTTATTGATAGCTTTTGTTTTTCACATTACCGCAATTTCTCCCAGTAACCACTTCCTTTGCTTCCTCCAGAGAATCACCCCATAAAACAAATAATATTTTTAAAGAGAAAAAAAGGAAAAGGAGGAAAAATTGAACATATATATATATATATATATATATATATATATGTACATACACACACACACACACACACACACACACACATTAAGATCTCTGAGCAAATGTTAGACTCTCCAGAAGTAAGAAAAAATCTTTTTAAAAAGAGCAAATCCTGTTTTGATGAGATGGTAACTAAAATTTTCATTTCTAGCTCTGTCTTTTAAAAAATGCATGTTTTTATTCCTTACCATAACAAACCTCCAGTAAGCATTTCCTACAAACTGTATTTACTTAGATGAAGCGCACAGCCCTGCACTTTGCTGTGGGTGGAAACCATTTATCAGCAGTAGATTTCCTTCTCAATCATAAGGCCAGAGTGGACATTGCTGATAAGGTAAGCTCATCTTCATCTAAAAGAATTGTTTGAGACACTTCCTTTCAGACCAGTATAGTTGAGGAAGAAAAAGCTACTGATTTGAGAGAGGGGGAAGGGGGGGGGAAGAGAGAGAGAGAGAGAGAGAGAGAGAGAGAGAGAGAGAGAGAGAGAGAGAGAGAGAGAGAGAGAATGTTTTCCCCCTAGCAATCAATATTCTTTTAGATAGTGGTGACTCCATATGAGGCTTATTTGCAACATACACATGTAGATATGAAATGAGGCTGTCCTTTCTATGCAGAAATTACACTCCTAACCATGACAGACAGAACAATGCTTTGGACTGTTTGTTCAGTGATGCTGATGAATTCCACGAGTGACCCTGGGACCAATAGCATACATTTGCAAGAGAACAAATAGTATAGCTTATGGCTATTGAACAAGCTGAAGCAAACTAGTTCCCACGGGGACTGAATCTATGACTTTGCTCTTGAGATAAAAATATTCCAATTACCTGAGCTGATAAACCACCGATATACCTGCTTACATACACAAACTGACCCTCCCACAATGCTTCCTGCGCACTTACCCTATTTTTCCTTCATATTACTGCTCCGTACCAGGTTTAAGGCATTATTGTGTGCGGGGGAGAGGAACGACCCTGTATAATGCTTATAAAATTCATGGGATTGAGAACTGGAAGGGACCTTTATGATAATCCAGTCTAAACCCTTCATTTTACAGAGGAACAAATTGATGCCCAGAATGACTTGCCCAAGGTGGCATCAATAGAAAGGAGAGCTTGAATTAAGTGGAAGCAATGGACACTTTCCTGTGGGATGGTAGAAAAACAACTGGCTTTAGAGTCAGAGGACCTGAGATCAAATTCCATCTCTGACAGTTATGGATTTGTGACCATGGGCAAGTTGATTTGCCTTTCTGGGCCTCAGTTTCCTCATCTGTAAAATGAGGATATGAGTCTGTCATGAGACTTCTGAGCTCCATCCCATCTTCACATTCATGATTTTCTAATGATGTTATAATATGGCTCTCTACTGGAACAGTGGGGATGTGGGGCTGATACCAACTTGCAGAGAAGAGTAGTATGAAATTATAGTCAAGTTCATTGCTCCACATAGTTCAGTTTGTTTGCCAACTGTAGTGCATACCAGTCTATAGGCCAGTCATGAAGATTTCTCTTGATTTTACTCTGAGGTTATCTTTTCCTTCTGTTTTATTCTTTTTTTTGCCTGATTGTCCATAACATTGCTGACAAAAACATATAATTGAAATAACATGAGGAAATAAGCATTTTTGGTATATGAATATTGGCCATACCCTCCATTTATATGGAGGTGAATGACTGCACTGAAGGTTAGTCTTAACCAAGGAGCAGACTCTATAGTACCAGGAAACATTTCTTGTTTATCTCAGCTTTCATAATCCTGTTCCCAGGAGACTTTGCTAATGACTTTCAATGAGAAAAGCCTGCTTTCCCTTTTTGGTGTTGGAAAATGTTGCAGTTGTTGATCCAAGTCTTAATAGTATCTATATTTTTATAAGTAGATGTAGAAATTGGCTCAGTTCTACTACATTATTTAAATTTGGTACTGGTCTCTGTTCTATTGAGTAGGCAGTTATATTCCATCAATAATAGAGAAAACTTTTCCTGACTTCACTTTGGAGTTCTTTCAAAATATATATTTATCTTTTCCTATACATGTAGTATATTCCTGGCAAGTATTACTATATCATAAGTTAAAAGATAAAATATAATTCCTATCAGGTGAGATATAGAGTAATTTCCTATATATTTTATTTTCCAGGCCAAAAAAAAAAAGATGGTCAATTTTAGTACTTTTATCATTAATCTAATTACCCGTAGGGACATACGTGTGTAAAGAGCTTAAGTAAAATATATAGGTAGATTACCATCATGGATGGACTGTTCTGGCAATTAATTATATGAGCATTAAGCCCTGTGTGACTTAGGCTCTACAGTAGCCTCCTAACAAAGATCTCCACTTCATATCAGTCCTCTTTCATCTATTCACATAATAGTATCTTGGCCCAGCCCTCCTCACCTCTCCCACTCGGACTATTACAATAGCCAGTTTCTCCCCTGTGAAATCCATTCTCGGTGAATTTGACCGAGTCACTTCCTTGTGCAAGAAATTCTAGGAGCCTCCTATTGGCTCTAGGATAAAATGCAGACTCTTCTGTTTGGCAGACAAGACCATTTACAGTCTTACTTGAGCCTACCTTTCTAGCCTCATTAGCTATGTATATACTCTGTGTGTGTGTGTGTGTGTGTGTGTGTGTGTATACACACACATATATGTATATGCACATACTATATACATATCTACGTATATGCACTATGCATCCAGCAATGTCTAATTTCTCCTTAAAAAGAGTCAAACCAAAACATCTTAGTAATTCTTTGATGTAAATGGATGACATCAAGTTATATAATTCCACTAAAATAGTTCCATTATTATGTGGAATCTTTGCCCAAAGATATCAAAATGAATATCTTCTCAAAATGTTTTTAAATGCATAAAATTCTTAATGTATGCCAAGGAAAGATAGAGATTGAAAGCTTTAAACTTGAATCTAGAAGTCACAATGAACCAACAGATGAAGTTATGTGGTAGGACAAGTTTTCCCTATTTCTTACAACAGGGATTCGTTTTCCATAAAAAGTCTGCAGTTGATAGAGTGCCAGGCCTCGAGTCAGGAAGCCCTCAAACACTTACTAGTTGTGTGATCCTGGACAAGTAACTCAGTCTCTGTTTGCCTCAATTTCCTCCCTATAAAATGGGAATAAGAAGAACATCTACTTCTCAGGGTGGTTGTGAGAATCAGAATTGGAAAGCACTTTGCATAATGACTGGCACATAATGCTATATAAATGTTAGCTATGATTATTATTTTATATAATATAGTATAACAATAGCTAAACCATGCTCTCCAGGCTCATGGATTTTGTATCTCACCAAACCATAAGAAACTTGTTAAAGTTTCCTCTGAAGTTGATCGTTACAATGTTGCAGTATACTTTGTATAATGTTTTCCTATTCCTGCTCACTTCACCTTGCATTAGCTCATACAAGTCTTCTGAGGTTTTTCTGAAACCATCCTACTCATCATTTCTTATAGCGCAATAGTATTCCATCACAATCATATACCACAACTTGCTCAGCCTTTCCCCAATTGGTCGGTATTCCTTCAGTTACCCGTTCATTGCTGCCACAAAAAGGGTTACTACAAATATCTTTGTACTTATAGGTCCTTTTTCTTTGATCTCTTTGGAATTTAGACTTAGCAGTGGTATTTCTGGATCAAAGGGTATACACAGTTTTATAGGCCTTTGGGCATAGTTCCATATTATTTTCTGGAATGTTTGGACTATAAATTATTTTATTAAACATGGAAAGGAGGAGAGAACTATAATAATGTAAATAGTCAATAAACATTTATTAATCATCTATGCTAAACTCTGGGGATACAATGAAGAGTCAAATGAGCAGAACCCAAGAGAACATTGGATACAGTAATAGCAATATTGTTTTAAGAACAACTTTGAGTGAATAGTTATTTTGACTAGTATAAATACCCACATTAACTATAAAGGTCATATGAAGAAAGATGCTATCTGCATTTAGAGAAAAAACTGATAAATAAAAGTATGTACAGAATAATTTTACACACACACACACACACACACACACACACACACAAGTCTATTTGTGTCTCTAGGGTGGGGGGAGAGCAAAAAAGGAAAAAAAAGAAATTTATATAACTTTATTATATGTTTAAAAGGAAAAGCAAATCGTACATAATAGATTTGCAGTTTCATATGTAGCCATCTTTTTATTAAACTGTTATGAAAATGCCTATATTATTCCATAAATTAAAAATAAAATAAACATAGGGGGAAAAGATAATCCGTGCTCTCAAAGGGATCTTAATCTAAAGGGGAAGGCAACAGAACAAAGCAACTTCTGTACAAATCAGCTATGTACAGGATAAAGGAAATATACAGAAATGACAGAAAAAGACAACTGAGCTCAGATTACTTTCAATGAACAGTGTCGGTCCCAGAGAACAACTGATGAAATGCACTTCCTTCCTCTTGATAAAGAGGGGCCGAAGTACCGGTTGCAAAGATTGCGCAACTAGTGAATGTGCTCATTGTGTCAATTTTGTTTAGTTCTTTCTTTATTACAAAGGTGGGTTCAATGTAGGAGGAGAAACTACATCAGGAAAAGACAATGGTGTATGAAATAAAAGATCAATAACACTTTTCTTAAAAGAAAGGGAGCAAATAGAGGAGGTGCCCAAAAGAAAGAAGATGCAAAAGAAGAAGTTAAAAGACCTGATCATTTCAAGCTTTTCCAATCAAAAGAATGGCAATGTGATCGATAGATAGGAGGAGTACCTTTATGAAGTGGGGGGAAAAACCAGACACATAACTAGACAAAGACCTGTTTAGGAGATGGTATTCCCTTGAGCATTGATCCATTAGAGATATCTTTAAGTCTTTGACGGCACATTGGCTCTTTCAATTAAGATCTCAATCACCTGGAATTCGAGAGCTGATGGTCCCTCAGCTGTAGAGCATTAGCCCATGTCAGGGCTGCCCTGGAGGCAATTCACTCCATTCCTTTCTATTATATCTACACAGATGAAATCTGATTAAAATCTCCACCAAGGGCCCGAAGCCTTGAAGGGGAAATGAAAGGGAGCAAATGTCAGAGAAGGTCAATATGTATTCTGAGAAGCATGTCTGGCTTGTGTGGCAGCTTGGTAGATAGCCTGGTGTGCTGTTTGCATATATTTGAGCCTGGCAAGGGATCCTTTCTATCTTTTCCCAAAAGCATTCCTCCACTGTCTGAACTAATAGCAATCCAAGATTTCATTCATGCCGGCCTGAGTCAGATGGCAGCATGTGGGGTACCATGAAATAAAGAATGCTGATATCTGTCTCTGATTGATTTTTTTTTGGAAGCATGGCTTGACTGTCCATCACCTTGCAGCCTGGTCTGGGAGTCTAGAAATCATGCTCATGTTAGTGAAAGCTGGAGCTGATCAGAAAGCCAAGAATCAGGTATGTTTGTTCTAGCTGGTCTAGAACTTGTATAATAAGCATGTGCTATAATGATATTGGGAGCTTCTGCTCCCTAATCATTGCCTCAATTTGACTTTCTTTAGGATGGGATGACTATCCTTCATTTTGCAGCTCAGAACAATAACGTGAGGATTGTGGAGTATCTTATTCAGGATCTACATCTTAAAGACCTAAATCAACAGGATGAGGTATGTATTTAGCTTCCCATGGGCCTGACCATGCTCTCTGTACAACCAGAATCTGGTTGGATGACCACAAATGGACCCAAACCTCTGTATTAGCAGAGCTGTGACTGAGAGCTGGGGGTTAAGGAAGGGTAAGATTGCCAGGGACAGGACCTTATAGTACACCCATAGATTGGGGTCCATCACAGGAGGTCTGAGGGGGCCAGAAGGGATAGCTCAGGGATTCTTAACCTTTTCTATGTCATGGACTCCTTTGCAATCTAGTGAAGTGTATAAACCCCTCCTAAGAATGTTTTTTAATGCATGAACATTAAAATGCTTAAGTATGTCTGTATATCTGTCTATATATATGTATATATATATATATGTATGTATATACCACATACATACACACACACACACACACACACACACACACACACACACATACAATGAATGGGTTAGACTAAATCAGGGGTGGGTAACCTGCAGCCTTTAAGCCACATGTGGCCCTCTAGTATGGCCACAAGTACTAGGTCCTCAAGTATCCTTTGACTGAATCCAAACTTTGCAGAACAAATCCCCTTAAAAAAAGAATTTGTTCTATAAAACTTGGACTTGGTCCAAAGGCTGCACCGAAGGACCTACAGAAGGCCACATGTGACCTCGAGGCCGCAGGTTCTCCACTTGGACTAGATTCCTTCTGAGGTGTCTTCCAGCCTTCGTCTATGGTATCACTCAAGGCAGAGGTGAATTGCCCACCCCTGAATATAGCCTGAAGCTTACAACATTGTAGTTTAGTCCTGGCTCTCCTAGCTGGAGTCGTGCTTTCATTAGTTAGCATCTGAGGTCTGTGAGCTGATGCTGCCTTGAGTACACTCTTCAGTTAATTTATTATAGGTGTTTTGCCTTTGCTCAGTTTAAAAGGGATTGTGAAATCAGGAACATTTTGTTCATAAGCTTAATCAGATAGAAAGAGATCTGTCACCTTCACCCCTATTCTACTGTAAACAGAAAATAACAGGAGGCAGGATATTTACCCAGAACTAGGAAGGTAAAGATAGAAGTGTTTGCCTAGAGGGAGCTCCCCATGCTACAGATTACACTGGAGATAGCACTTTAATAGGAACCTTCCCCTCCTGGAGAGTTTGGGTATGGGTAAGGAGTGATGGGACAGTCTAGAGGTCCCTCCCAACTTGGTAATTCTCAGTTGCTTTACCGGAGGGAGTGCAGAGAAAGGGAGCAAATGTTTAAATATGTGTGTGATGATATATAGACACTCTGGATCAGTGTGCAAACTCCCTGCTGGTTCTAGGAAAAGAAATCTACAAAAATATTTGAGGAAAGACATAGGGGAGGGCCTGAGGGGATATCCATATAATCATAGAGCATTTGCAAATGTTTATAGGGCTTTACAGTCTTGGGTCAGATTCAGATAATGGGAGATTCAGCTGGCCCCAAAGAGGAAAGATGTGTGAGGTCTTGGAGGAGGGAGCCTTGTGGAGGGGGAAAATAATGAGTGCAAAGGTCTCTGAGAAGAAATGTTAGCTGTTTTATGGAGCTGAGGTTAACAGTCCATATAGCAATCGATCTAAGCAGAGGATTTTCCCAGCAAATGGGGTGAAATTGTCAAGAACTCAAGTCCATTAGAGGGGAGAATGCAGTCTCCTCTAGAGTCTGTGAAAGAATCTTCTTGGAACAGATGCTGAATAAGTTTAGTGATGTATACATTTTGGAAGGAGATTTTAACATTTTTTAAAAGCTTAGGAATAGCACGTAATTTAAAGCCCAGAAAGACTTCAGTGCGGGGAGAGGGAGGAAGGCCAGATAGCTTGGCTAAGTGAGGGTAACTATAGATTCAATTATACAAACAATATAAATTAAGTCAAACACTTTAACCCCAGTCAGAAAAGGCAGAGCTGACCCAAAGGGCTTCTCATCATGGTTGACCTGACAACATTTTAAAGTTATTGTATTATGCTACAGAAACCTTTCCCTTAGTTTGAAATACACACACACACACACACACACACACACACACGCACACACGCACGCGCGCTCTCATTCTACCACCTCCCCCACATATGCATGTCTCGTTTTGGAATTAAAGGAGCAATTTAAAATACCAGCTCTGTTACTTCCTCTGTGACAGTTATTTTCAGTTGTGTCCAACTCTGTGAACCCATTGGGGGTTTTCATGGCAAAGATACCGGAGTGATTTGCCATTTCCTTCTCTAACTTATTTTACAGATGAGAAAACCAAGGCAAACAGGGTGAAGTGACTTGCCTACACTAAATCTAGTGTTTCAGGTCAGACTTGAAGGAAGATGAACCTTTCAGATTGAAGGTCTGACACTGTGTATTAGGCTCCATCTGGCTCACTTTGGGCAGGTCATTTCACCTTGGGCTGTAGGAAGATGGGGCTGGCCTAGATGACTAAGTTGTCTTCCGGTTTTTGAACCCAGCCTATACTAATGTACAAATATATGCAAAGCACTTCCACAGATCCCCTGTTCCCCCACCCTCCCTTTCACAAATCTCCTGCTTGTTTTCATAGCTAATTATCTTTTCTCTGTGTGGTGGTTCTTTCTATTTTGGATCCTTCAGTGTGGTACAGAAGAAAGCTGGTGGTATCAGAATGAAAATAAGGCACGGTGGGAAGAAAGCTTAGTTTGATAGAACGGTGCCTCCCTCTACAAATTTAGCCCAAAGAAATTCTTAGGTTTGAAACATCTGGTAATTCCTGTGAGAAGAAAGTGACTGGCTTGGATTTCAATGGTAACAGTGATTGTTTACGTAATTGTTGTTGGCTCTGATGGTTCACAGGTCTGTAATGTATTTTTTAAAAGGAAAAAAAAAAACCTGAACAGGAAATCTCAGACCTTCAGATTTCCAAACATAATGAAATCCCCTTATCTACAGTGCCTATAGAATTAAACCAAACAGGTCACCGAGCCAAAAAATGGGTCAAGGAACAGGTTCTCCCCTGCCCTTTCTACAAGGTAATAAAGAGTTAGATTTAGAGTGATAGATTTAATGTTTGCAGAAACCATCTTCATTTTACAGATTAAAAAAAACTGAGACCTAGAAAATTGAAATCATTTGCCCAAAGTCAGTCCTGTAGTAAACTGTTTCTCTGGGCTTCAGATATTCCATGTGTAAAAGAAGAGTTTGAACAGTCAACCACATAGAACCCACCTCTAACCTGTAGGTGGTGGAAGGCAGAACAAAGCAGGCTATAGACAGAAGAGTCAGCAATCAACAAGAAGTTTAATTTCAAAGTGAGGGAAATGATTGCAAGTAAAGACCCATGAGTCAGAGCCCCACCCCTAGCGGTGGCACCCAAGATCCCGATAATTGTACCAATGGCTATGCTCTGAGCTCTAGCCCTGACAGTGAGAGGTGACAGCAAGGAGACAAGTTTGATTCATAGTAGGGCTTCACGACCAGAAACTATGCTATGGCTGAGAGGCTAAGTGCAAAGGATTGTTGTTATGCCAAGCTCAGGGCACAGCTTGCTTGCCCAGCCTTGGCTCTGGAAAATAGGACTAACCAGCCTTCAAACTCTCTGAATCCATATCTGTCAATAAAATCTGGGACTCTTCCCCATATCATGCTAGGAATCATTTTAGATATCACATAGGCAATTTCCCTCATTTTTCAGATAGGAGAACTGAGGCCTGGAGATGTTAGGTTCCTTGGCCAAGGGTACATGGCTAGAGTTGGGACAAGGACCCAGATTTTCTGACTCCCACTCTAGTGCTTTCCTCTATGCCAAAAGAGGGATCCTATAAGCTATCTCCTTATTGAAATAAGCAGAGTAGGGAGGATGATCCTTCCTGGGGTGGAGAACTTGTAACCTTGAGGCCACATATGGCCCTCTAGGTCCTCAAGTATGGCCTTTTGACTGAATCCAAACCTCAACTTTTTCTCATTTTTTTGATAAAGAAAAAATAAAGCACACAACAAAACTTTCTTGAATTTCTCCCCATAGATACTCATATGCCATTTTTACTTTTAATGGTTTCCCCACTACCCCATGTTTTTGCTTTAGTTATTGGGAAACAATGAAGAGTGAATGATTTATTCAATCTAGAGGAGTAAAATTCAAAGTTCCAGCTTCTAGAACCTACTGTAAAGAGGCTTTCCTTCCTCCCTCCTTCCTTCCTCTCCTCCCACCACCCCTTACTAAATAATATATGCTTTTTTCTATTCTTACTGTGGTTGTGGTTATAGAAGGCTAGATCAATTTGTAAATATTTTCTCTTTAAACTGACCCCATCTTCTCCAACCCCCAGGAATGAACTCTAACCTTTCTTTAATCCCTTGAGTTTGAAAAGCGTTTTCAGAGGTTCTCTCATCTTTGCTGATGTCATTTTTGGCTGCCTCAGAATAGTCCAAGCGAGAGCTGGGGCTATTACTGTGACCAGAAAATCCTGCATTAAAAACCAAACCAACCCACACTCAGAAAAGCCTTTTTGTGGCCTATACCGGCTGGATAGTTTCCTTAGTTCTCTCTTTTACTTTGTGGTAATAAGCAGACATGTTATTTTTAAAGTCTATTGGAAATATCAGTAAACTGATATTCCAACATCCAGAACTATAGCTGGGAATTTTTGTAAGCATGATGAAGCTTGTTCTTGGATAGTAGTAGGGGCTGGGAATGACCCTCATGAAGGGCATGAAGGTGGGCAAAGACCTCAAGACACAGAAGGCTTCATAATTTAACTAACTATTACTGATTAGGTACTAGTAGTCTACGTTAGATGCTTCTGAAGTGCCATACTGTAAGTCATGGTTCTGTATATTCTATCACATGGATACACTGCGGAGAATGACTTGTCCCAAATAGGGCAATCAGAAGATAGGATGAACTCATCTTCAGACCTTTCCAGATATATACAAGAGATTTTCCTGACTTATATTTTTATAGCTCCCTCAAAGCAGAGTTGAACGGGTGAATTGGGACTAATATTAAGACATATATGAATCAAGCCATTCTGGGGAGGCTCTCAGTGGTGACTTCAGTTGTTTTTCCCTTTTTATGCAATACCTCCACTGGCAGATTTAAAATGATTAATCTCCCTTAAAGGGAGGGCCTGGGAATAAGTACTGTCATCACAAGGGGAGGGAGGAATTCATACTCTTGCTCATTAACTTTTACCTTCTACTCTGTTCACAGTTAGGAGCATATTGTCATCCCTGCTAGATAGAGATGAGGAAACCTGAGGATCAGAAAGGTGAAATAATTGGTTTACAAGACTCAAATTCAGGTCTTCTGACTCTAAGTCCAACCAATCAATCAGCCAGGATTGCTGGTTGATCTGCCATGCCAGTCTGGGCTCAGTGACAAAAATGAATCATTTCTTGCCCTCAAGAAGCTTGAATTCTATTGAGAGAAATACTATGGATGTGTATAAGTATCTACACACAATGTAATTACATGCTAATTTTGTCCTATTTTGTCTTAATGTAGGTGTGGCACAGCGGGTCTCTTGGAGGAAGGGAAGGGAAAACCTTATGATGTAGCAATATTTGGGCATACCATCACCTCCATGAAAATCAGTTGATAAGTATTTCAGTGTCTACCATGTGCCAAGTGTTAGAAACTTACCCTTCACCCTTTGTAGATTCCCATGAAGTTGATGGCAAAGCCTATAATTTGATACCATAGTAAAGCTGAGAGGTGAGACTGTATTCATTCATCCCATAAGCATTTAGTAAATAAATGCTGATGTAGTAGTTTAGTCTTGACCAAGTCCATCCAGTATCTCAAGTCCAAGAATGGAATGAAGTGAGGCAGTCATGAAACTTTTACCAAAAACAAATTTTCTTAGCCATAGCAAGCAAAGTACATTTAAACAGGGCAAGGTTAATGGGCAGCATTAATTCAGCTGAGCACAGCTTCCCTGTGCTGGTGTTGGTCATAATTCTGGTCTGCCAGTCAGAAGCCTCAGCAATTTGTGTCCTGGCCCTTTGGTCCTCAGGTGAAGAAGAAACTTTAGTCTTGGAGCCAATTAAATCTGGAGGATAGCTAAAATCCCTTTTAAGGAAAAACTGGCTTTTCCTATGTAGGGTAGAGTTTTAGGATAAACCAGTTCAACTTACCGGCAAGACCCTGGGAAATGTTGCTTCTAAAATAGCCTACTATGTGCCAGGCACCCTACTAAGACCTGAGAATCTGAAGACTACAACAAAAACAAGAGAAAAGAACCAAGTCCCTTTGGGGGGTTTGAAATCCTGAGGATCTAGTGAGCCCTTTTCAAGAATCGTCCTCTGAAGTGAGCAGAACCAGGAGAACATTGTGCCATGATCCACCATGATAGACTTAGCTCTTCTCAGAGATACAATGATGCAAGACAATTTCTGAAGATTCATGATGGAAAATGCTAACCACATCCAGAGAAAGAATGATAGAGTCTGAATGCAGATGGAAGTATACTATTTTCACTTTTTTGTTTTTTCTTTCTCATGATTTTTCCCTTTTGTTCTGATTCTTCTTTCACAACATGACTAATGTGGAAATATGTTTAACATGATTGGACATGTGTAACCTATATCAGACTGCCTGCTGCCTTGGGGAGGAGGGTAGAGAAAAGAGGGAGAGAGAAAAAATATGGAATTCAAAATCTTACAAAAATGAATGTTGAAATGTAATTAGGAAAAAAATACTATTAAGAAAAAAAAAGAATCTTTCTCAACCCTTTTCTGAGGAAACTTACTTTCTTGGGTCCAGTTGCCACCAAGCCCTGACTGGAGTGACATGTATATAGTGGTAAGGCAGCAAGGTGTTACAATGGATAGAGTGTTGAGTCTGGAGTCAGGAAGATCTGAGTTCAAATCTGGCCTCAGACACCTACTAGCTGGGTAACGCTGGGCAAGTCACTTATCTCCGTTTGCCTCAGTTTCCTCATCTATAAAGTGGAAAGAATAACAGTACCTACCTCCCAAGGTTGTCATGACTATCAAATGGGATAATAGTTGTAAAGTGCTTACTACAGTGCTTCATACATATTAAACGCTATATAAATGTTAACTGTTATTAAAGCATTTGAGAGATGTAATTAAAACATGGAGTCTTATGGTTACTTTTCAGAAAGGAAGAAAGCCATTTCTTCTGGCTGCTGAAAAGGGACATGTGGAAATGATAGAAAAACTCATCATGCTCAACCTGTTCACTTCAGAAAAAGACAAGGTGAATTTGACTTTTTTCCATAACTTTAATGGAATTCATCTTATCACTGGGGTAGGGCAGTGGCAATTAGCAATGAATAGCTCTTTAACATTATTTAGGGAAGGGCTACAGGATGGCAGAGTATGGTGTAACCCTCTTGATGTGCTCTATCATTTGGCTAAACTGTCCTCCTTGCTGGTCGGTCCTCACGGTGTTACTACCAGCTCTAAAAGTCTAATAAGGGCTGGTTTCATATAACTAAAGGACAGCTATAGGAAGGACTACTGGATTAATGAGAGATTGGACTTCCTATATCCCTTCCATTTTTAAGATTCTACAATACTAAAATATTTTTTGTAAATGCCTGCATATGGTTTTGCCTTTATTTTTTTAAATAAATAGTGGGAAAAGCACCCAGAAAATAAGGTAGAGATTTTATAATTTTGACAATGTATTCTGCAAAATTCTCTAAACTTAGTCAACCAACAAGAATTTATTAAGTACCTATTATGTGCAAGTCATTGTTCTGTCGTAAATGACTCTTCATGACCTCATTTGGGGTTTTCTTGGCAAAGATATTGGAGTAGTTTGCCATTTTCTTCTCCAGTTCATTTTATAGATGAGGAAACTGAGGCAAATATGGTTAAATGACTTGCCCAGGGTCACACAGCTAGTAAGTATCTGAGCTTTGAACTAGGGAAGAAGAGTCTTCCTGATTCCCAACCCAGTGAGCTATCTACTGCACCACCTTGCTGCCCTAGATACAGATACAAATGCAAAAAATGAAATAATTCCTACCTACATTGAACGTACATTCTAATAAAGGAGAGAACAAACACCTATGAAATATACACAGCATAAATGTAAAGTTCACTAGCATCTGGGAAGACCAGAAAAGGCTTCATGCAGAAGACGCTGTTGAGTGACATAGCCAGAATTTTTTATTCTGCTTGAATATCCATAACAAGCCCTCTTGGGTTACTTCTCCTTTCCATTGTAAATTTTGGGCCACTTGAACGGTCAATATCACCAAAAAAAAAAAGAAAAAGAAAGTGCTTGGCGGTTATGTGTGGAAATGACGACAAATGATCACAAATGAAATCAAATTCAAACCTTTTAGAAAATCCAGTATATCGATATTTTTCAGATATTGGATGTGCTTGTTTTTCTTCAGGGATTCTACCTCTTTTGTTCCTAATTGTAGGAGGGGAATACGGCTTTGCACCTAGCGGCAAAGCATGGTCATATCAGTGTTGTAGAAGTGCTGATAACCCAGTGGCAAGAAATAAATGAGCCCAATGAGGTAAGGACATTTCCTAGCCATAGAAGGGAAGAGGGTGATGACATCAAAGACATACAGTACTGACTTTCAAGGAAAGATTCCAAAAAAAAGAAAAAAAATCCCCTCTCTAGCTGTACAAATTATAATGATGGAAAAAAGAGCTTAGTAAATTCTATTTTTTCTTTATTATTATTGCACGACAATTTCCCAGCTCTGTATCACTTAACATCTGTTTCTGTCAATGATCCCTTGAATGATGGAAACCCCTCAGGGAAACTTTATTTAATATGATTGACTTTGAGCTTGTTTTTAGCTTAATTGCCTTTCATCAAAATTTTGGTCTTAACTTCCTCATTCTCTCCCATTTACATATCCAGAATAGCTGCCAGATCTTTTCATTTCTTCCTAACCATCATCTCTGATCTATCCTCTTCTCTGTACTCACACAATCACTACTCTAATGCAGGCCCTTATTGCTTTTTGCCAGAATTATTTCAATAGAGGTGGGTAGAGTGGTTCACCACCATGTTGTAGATGTCTCGAGATCTGCACTGTTAGCAATATTACTATGAGTTCCCAGGAATGGGGGCCGCCAGGTCAGAAAATAGAGTAAGTCAAAGCTCCTGGGCTGATCAGGGGAGACCTTGGCCATGAGTAGCCCATGTATCTCCAAGCCAGGTAGAATTAGGAAAGCCAGTCTTAAACAAATAAATTTAAAACAACAACCTTATGTAACAGACTCTTAATTTGTTTCCCTGCTTTCTCTGTCCTGTCTAATTCAAACTACTACATCTACCAAAATAATAGTCCTAAAGTACATACTTGACCATATCATTCCCTTACTCATTAAACTCCAACGGATCACAATTGCCTCTAGGATCAAATATAAACTCCTCTGGAACTACAGGAACATAATTATAAAACAATTTTATACAAATAAAGTCAGATTTAATTAACTGAGGAAATATTAGTTGTTCATGGGTGGGCAGAGCCAATATACTAAAAATGATAATTCTACCTTAAATAATCTACTTGTTCAATGCCTTCCCAATTAAGTTAAGTTAAAAAAAATATTTTGTTGAGCTAGAAAAAATAATACAAAAATTCATTTGGAAGAAAAAATTTCAAGAATAGCAAAGGAATTAATGGGAGAAGGGGAAAGTAAAGGAAGGAGGCTCAGTACTACCAGATCTTAAACTATATTATAAGAAAAAGGAAAAGAACTTACATCTTCTAAAAATATTTATAGCAGCTCTATTTGTGGTGGCAAAAAACTAAAAACTGAGGGGAAGCCCAATAATTGAGGAATGGCTAAATAAGTTATTTTATATGATTGTTCTGGAGCACCATTGTGCTATAAGAAATGACAAGCAGGATGCTCTCAGAAAAACTTGGACTTCCATGAACTGTTGCAAAGCGAAATGAGTTGATCCAGGAGAACATCGTATATGGTAACAGGAATATTGTGTGATGATCACCTTGAGTGACTTAGTTGTTCTCATCAATACGATGTTCCAAGACACTTCTGAAGGATTTATCATAAAAAAAAATGGTTAAGGCATTCTCTGCGAATTAAAGAGTCTTAAATAGTTACCAAACGGTACTAAGCAGTTAAGTAATTTGCCCAGGTTAGTAGTCAGAATGTGAGGGTGTGTTACAGGCAAGATTTCAAGAGTCCTTCCTGACTCAAAGGCCAGCTCCTTTGCACTCTGCCTTAGTGCTTTATAGGGTGTGTGTGTGTACACAAATGTCTGGTACATTGTAGGCATTTAATAAGTACTTGATTATGGTGCAAATAAGAAATCATGGTAACAATCTCTGGGGTTGTGCAGACCCACATGTCCTTTTAAGTGAACAAACTACCTTGATTTGTCTATCTGTTATTGAGGGGCATGACTCATCTTAGTTCTAGAATGTACATTAATCTGTCTAGATGGTAGCAGAGGGCAGTGTTTGTCGAAAACTGCTTTGTACCTTTCCAGTGCACTTATCATGTAATAGTTGTATTATAGTTATCTGTTATTTTCATCTTATCCCTCTATTAGACTGTGTGAATGAAGGGGCAAAGTCTTTTCTGAACTTTGCATCTCACCTCAGTACTTAGCACAGTGCTGCAGAAAGAGTCCTAGGTCCAAAATAAAGCTTTATTGAGCAAATAAATGAGTTCTCATGTTCTTGGTTTACATCTTCCCTACTCGCTCTGCTTTGACTTGTGTAGATAAAATGGGGAGGATGGAGGAATTAATTCTGGGCAAAATTTCAAGGGTGGGAATTGACGTGGGATAGGCAATCCTTTAAATCTGATATGAATATATGTTTATTGTGACTCTTAGAACTGGAGTCCATTTATTTCTGGAGAAACTATCAGGAAAGATCAGACTTTAAAAATAGGTAAAGAAATCAGACTTTCTTGTCGTTCCTTCATTCAGTCATATCTGACGCTTTGCGACCCCATGGACCATAGCGTGCCAATACCATCCATGGGGTTTTCTTAACAAAGAAAGTTGGAATGGTTTGCCAAAACAGGATGAAGTGACTTGCCCAGGGTCACACAGCTAGTAAGTGTCCGAGGATGAATTTGAACTCAGGTCTTCCTGACTCCAGCACCACCCCCCCCTGACATCCACTGAGTCAACAAGTTACCTTCAAGAAATCAGATAACTGCATAATTAAATTGCATTCAACAAATGATAAACATTAATTAACGATTAAAGTTCTATGGAAAGAACTGGGCTAGTATCTGGGAAAATATAAAATTTAGCTAAGATTTTTCCCTGTCCTCAGGAAGTTCACATTCTAGTATGATGTGTTCACAGGTAATTATAATGAAAAATAACTCATAAGTACACAAGAGAGGTGTAAGTAGAATATTATGTGAGATAGGGTTATGGGTAAGCTTTATTATCAGCAGCTACATTGTGAATACTTAATAGCTTTATCCAAGTTTCAGTTTAAGACTTCTATTTGAAATGTACACAGCAGGATTTCAGCTCCTTTTAGGATGCTAGAGAAAACTCAAAAAGTCTAAGTGGCCATAATTGCCACTGATTGCAAAAGAAGTTATACAACAGCAACATTGTTCTCCTGCACAAAACCAGCGATTCTAATTCACTCGTGGGCTCTTGGAAGGCCCTTTAAGCTTTAATTTAACAGATTGCCTGAGAGAGATTAATTTCTATGAAAGTCTTCTATATTATGGTCTCCAAACTGAGGACCCCGGACCCTAGGGAACCATGGAAGGACCCCCAAAGGGTAGGGGTCCTACCCCATTTTTCTTGTAATAGCCAATCACAAGGCTTGTCTCTAACACAAGGAGGGGTCACACCACTCCCTTCACTCTAATCAACCAACATTCCCTCTCAGGCTCCTCTAGGGGCTACCCAAGCTTCCTGCCCCTCCTGTTCTGGGTGTGGGCCCTTTCCAGGCAGGCATAAGCTAACTACTCCCTGAATGCCCATGCAAGTAGCTATGCAGGTGCTAATGGGAAAATTCCTCTCTTCCTTTCCCAATGGTATACCCACACCTTTTCCCCTGGATCACTTCAGCTGAATCTGTGCCCCTTGGTTGACCCTGTGACTCAGGGTAGTAGCTGGTGAGTAAGAGTCTTGCCCTTTCCCTGTTTGTTTTGAAGATTCTGAGTGACTTGTAAGGTATAAGCAGGATGGGCTGCTATCAGCATTGCAGACCACCCCTTTTCTTCTCTGTCACTGTCACAGGACACCACCAATCTTTGCTGTCATTCCCCTTTATAACCTCACTCTCCATCAGCAGTCACATCTTGTTGTTTCTTCCTTCTCATTTCTGCACCGGTCCTTCCTTCTCTAATCACGCTGCCACTCCTCTAATTCTGGGCCTCTTTACCTTTGGCCTGAATTATTAACAATCATCTTCTAGTTGATTTCTCTCCCTCTAATCTTTCCAGTTCAACCCCTAGACTGCTGCCAAAGTGATTTTCCTAAGGTGGATTCAGTGGATACAGGGCTGGGCCTGAAGTCAGGAAGACTCATCTTCACGAGTTCAAATCTGACCTCAGACACTTACTAGCTGTGTGACCCTGGGCAGGTCACTTAACCCTATTTGCCTCAGTTTCCTCATCAGTAAAATGAACTAGAGAAGGAAATGGCAAGCCACTCCAGTATCTTTGCCAGGAAAACCCCAAATCGGGTCAGACATGACTGGAATGATAAAAAACAGTGATGATGACCATGTTACCCACTACTCAGTAACCCCCAGTATCCCTATTACTGCTAGGACTAGATAATATTCCATCTTTATCTCATCCTTTAAGAATGTTATTTTGAGGTTGTATTTTTATAATGTATAACATACATACGTTTTGTTGTAAGTTGTATAAGGTAAAATGTTTTATAATTATTAGTATAAAAGTATATGCATATTTGTCGTTGTTCAGTTATTTCAGTTGTGTCTGACTCCTTGTAACCCAATTTGGGTTTTTCTTGGCAAAAGTACTAGAGTCATTTGCCATTTCCTTCTCTAGCTTATTTTACAGATGAGGAAACTGAGGCAAGCAGGATTAAGTGACATGCCCAAAGTCACACAGCTAATAAGTATCTGAGGTCAGATTTGAACTGAGAAAGATCAGTCTTCCCCACTCCATATCTGGGTACTCTATCCACTGTGTCATCTAGCTGACCTATATGTACATTTACTTATAAGTAAATATGCATATATGGGGGATGTTCAATTTTTTTTATTGGCAAAGAACTTTAGAGAAGAGAGGAAGACGATGGTTAGTGTGACCTCTGGCTAGGAGTCTTCAGGTTGTATTTCTTGGTATGTTTGAAGGCCTTGATAGTCATCTAGTCTAATCCTTTCTTGTCTCAGATTGTCAACTCAAGGCACAGGGATGTTAAGTCACTTAAAAAAGAGTACACAGCAATAAATGAAAGAGCTGGCATTCAAACTCTGGTCCCTTGGACTCCTGATCCAGCATTCTTTCCTGGCATCCAACAAACCTGAAATGTTCTATTGGCATCCAAAGCACTATGTTTAATTCTCACTTCCTTTCTTAATTTAATTCAGTTCAACAATTGCTAACTTACTTTCCAAGTGCCAAGTCTGTGCTGG
>CM053769.1:696366716-696385584 GCA_028658325.1 Potorous gilbertii | reverse complement strand
CAAATGGGGAGAAAATTTTGGAACCCAAAATTTTGTGAAAATGAATGTAAAAAGTTAAATAAATAAATTTATATTAAAAAAAAAAAAGAAAAAGAAAAACATGCTAGTGCAGTGAGTAGCGCACCAGCCGTAGAGTCGGGAGGACCTGAGTTCAAATCTAACCTAAGACACTTCATAGACTTACTAGCTGTGTGACCTTGAGCAAATCACGTAACCCCAATTGCCTTGCCTTCTCCTCTCCATAAAAAAGAAAGAAAAATTATAGGACAAATTTAAATGTTTGACAAAATGGAAAACTGATAGCACCCAAATGCAAAGATCCTACCAAATTTCTTACCTGAAACCAAGTCAGTAACCCTATAACTTCCAATACAGATCTTATATTATCATACTAATATGTAAATAATTTTTAAAGAATTTTGTCACAGATAGTAGTCACTTTAAAAAAAATTAACTTTTGAGTACTCCCAAATTCCAACCCTTAAGTTACTATGGAAAAAATGCGAATTAAAAAAAAAAACAACCACAAATATAGACTACCATAGCATTTATGAGCAAAACTTATTAATAAATAAGTACGCGTTGTGAAGGTGCCTGGCATTAATATTAGGACCGAAATGGCTGCAAATAGCATACTTATTATATATCTCTATGGAATTCTATTCTGAATAGTCTACCACTTTTAATCTGCTCACTTAGAAGTAAACTATTTGGAAAGTGCAATATTTTATAGAAATCAAGTTTTAAATGGTGGCTACTTTCTCAGTTAGGACACATGAGTTTAACACACCATGTATAAGAGTTTATGCTAATAAAAATAAGGTCTCAGGTAGGATTCTGGAGAGATGGGTTTGCTGTGTAGTTGAAAGAATAAAGTTTAATAATAAACTTAAACAAATAAACTTGAAGAATAAAGTTTCTTAAACATTTTAAATCATTTTAGATGACCCTTTTTTTTTTTTGACTCAGGCGTAAGACTTTATAGGTGTCAAAATCTTCCAAGTGGCAAAACTTCCTCTACTAATTCAGACGGGCAACTATTCTGCTAACTGTAGAAAATATAAAATACTTGGGACAAAGGAACTATACAATTAAAAAATACTTTTTATACAAATAAAATCAGATCTAAACAACTGGAGAAATATTAATTGCTCATGGGTAGGCCTGTTGAAGTCAGAGTTGGGAGAGTAGTTTGGGTACGAAAGAATTCACTTAGACCTCTCTTTTAATCTTTGGGATCTCTGTTTAATATGAAAGCACACAGATCTTTTATTGTAGCCATGGAGCTGAGTAAAAGGTACAGACGTTGGAGGAGAAGCGGGGAGAATAGGCTTATGTAGATAGAAAGCTATACAGCCTGTTCAGGATGGTGCAGTTTTAGAGTTTTTTATAGTAGTTAAAAATTAAGGACAAGATAAGGATAGGGGAAATTTTATGACACAAGATGAGGGAGACAAGGACAAGACAGGGGCGGGGGCGAGGGGACACAGATTAAGAACAAGGGGGACACAGGATAAGGGAGACAAAAGCAATTCTTTTGGTACAAGTTAAGGAGAAGCTTTACGGTATTTCAAAATAAGGGGAAAAGGACTTTAGAATGCTCTCAAGTTACAGGATGAGCTACAGAATGAACCTTGAGCATCACTCCCGCTCCCCTCCTTGGAGCCTCCCAAAGTACTGGAAAAGCAACCCTTAACATTCTTCTTAATCTCTAGGGTACTACTTGTTCCATATCAGGTCAAACCAAAAAAATAAAAATTCTATCTAAATTTACTTACCCATTGTCAGCCCAATCAAACTACCAAAAATGTATTTCATAGGACTAGGAAAAATAACAAAATTCATCTGAAAGAATAAAACACCAAGAATACCAAGGGAATTAATGAAAACCTAAAGACAGGCCTCACAACACAAGATCTCATACTGTGTGTTGCTGTTTGTCCTTTGTCTTTGCTTCTAGAAGAGAACCACCAACATCTGGAGGGGGACGTCTTGACGTCACCAGTCTCATTCTCTCCTCCAGTCATGGGAGTCCAGTGGCCAGGCAGAGGTCAAGGTAACTGGTGGTGGTCCTGTACATAGTGGGAGACCTTGGCCTCTGTAGGGTAAGGTTTTTCCCGGGTCTCAGTTTGCTACTTCCTCCTCCCCCATCTGGGGAATCATACTTTACATATGGATGCTCTGTTCAAAAGAAAATAAATTTTGATCGCTTATACTTCACATTCCAATCTTACGGTTTGAGAGATAGATTTTTTATCTTCCCTATTTATTGTATCACTGTTTTTTCAAAAAACTTTTGTTTTGAAATACAGTTCTGAAAGACCAGGACTGGTTAAAGCCCATTTTGATTCAAACAAAGATACCTCACTATTCCTAAAACCCAGAACTCTAGACTCTCGCTGACTGGCCAATAATAGGTCCTATGGCTCAGAATGAGTTTAAATAGCAAAAACCCTGAGGGTCTTTCTCTTCCAAAACGATGGCAAACTAGATCATCTTTGTCTCAGTGGTTACCTAGCTTTTCCTTACTGAATGGGGACTGCCTCAGATAAACTGAGGCCTGGGAAAGACCTTAGCTTAAAAAGGTCAACGTCTCCCACCGCTTCCAGGGTCGTTATCAGAGATCTTGATCTGTGTCTTCCCAATGGACTCCCAGGACTTCGGAGGACCAAGTGAGGCAGACGATTTTGCACAGCCTTGCCTCATTAAAATCCAATTCACTTGAAAGTCAAGATTTCCCAAACAGTAGTATCAAGCAGTAATCATCAAAACAATCTGGTAAATACCAAAAAATGAAATGATGAATCAGAAGAATAAATTAGGTACACAATACTAAAATGACCATAGTAATGAAGTGTGTATTAAACCCAAAGATCCAAGTTTTGGGAGCAAGAACTCATTATCTGACAAAAACTGCTGGGAAAAATGGAAAGCAGTTTGACAGAAACTAGAGACCAACCAGTATCTCACACTGTATACAAAACAAGGTCAAAATGGATACGTGATTTAGACATAAAAGGTAATATAAGCAAATTAGGAGAACATGGAAGATGTTATTTGCCAGTTCAATGAATAAGGGAAGAATTTATGACCAAACAAGAGATAGAGAGGATTACAGGATATAAAATGGATAATTCTGATTATGTCAGATGTAAAGAGTTTTTGTACAAACAAAACAAACACAGCCAAGATTAGAAGGAAAGCAAACTTTCTCTGAAAAAGGTTTCATTTCTCTAATATGTAGAGAACAGAGTCAAATTTATAAGAATGTGAATCATTTTCTCAACTGACAAATGGTCAAAGGATATGAACTGGCAGTCTTCAAAAGAAGACATCAAAGCTATCTATAGTCATGAAAAAATCTTTGAAGTCAGTATTTATTAAATAAATGAAAATTAAAGTAACACTTAAGTGGTCATACCTATCATATTGGCTAACATGATAGAAAAGAAAACAACAACACTGGAGAGGATGTGGAAAAATTAGGACATTAATGCACTGTTGGTAGAGTTGTGACCTGGTCCAATCATTCTGAAGAACAATTTGAAACTATTCCAATGGGGTATAAAACTTGATCCAACAATACTACTACTAGATCTGTATCCCAAAGAGATCCAAGAAAAAGGAAAAGAACCCAAACACACAAAATATTTATGGCAGCTCTTTTTGTGGTAGCAAAAAAATTGGATATTAAGGTGATGTCCATCAATTAGGGAATGGCTGAACAAGTTGGTCATTGTGATGGAATACTTCTGTGCTATAAAAAATGAATGGGATGGTTTCAGAAAAATCTGGGAAAACTTGCATGAGCTGATGCAAAGTGAAGTGAGCAGAACCAAGGAAATATTAGTAACAATGAATACTGAACACAAAACGATTAAAACGATACACAGAGAAAACCACACACAATGAAAACTGCACGATGATCCACTGGGAAAGACTCAGCATTCTAATCAATGTAGTGATCCAAGGCAATTTTGAAGGGCTTGGGATGAAAAGTGCTGTCCACCTTCAGAGAAAGAACTGATGGGCATCTAAATGCAAATCAAAGGATTTTTTTGGTAAACTTTCATTTTCTTAGGCTTGTTTGGATTTTTTTTTTTTGGTTTGTATTTTCTTTCACAACCTCGATAATATGGAAATATATTTTCGTGACTGCGTATGTATAACCTATGTAAAATTGCTTATCTTCTCAATGAGGGGGAAGGAAAAGGGAGGGAGAGAATTTGGAACTCAGTTTTTTTTTAAATGCATGTTTAAAACTTTTTATATCTAAATGAAAAAAACCAAAATTTTTGGAGAAAAATTTTAAAGGATAAAAAGAGAAAAAAATGCTATCCACCACCAGAAAAGGAACTGATAAAGAGTCTGAATATAGATCAAAACATACTTTTTACTTCAAATTTTGGTTTTTTGGGGGTTCCTTGGTGTCTGTGTTTTCTTTTGCAACAAGGCTAATATGAAAATTTTGCATGACTTCACATGTATAAGTTACATAAAATTGCCTCCCTCCTCAAAGAGGGGGAAAAGGCAGGAGGAATATGGAACTCAGAATTTTAAAAAACAAACATTAAAATTATTTTACATGCAATTGAGAAAAAATAAAAGAAAAAATGCTACATATTTCTTTGCCTTTTCAAGTTGAAATACAGTGAACATAAGAAAAACACAAAGTTCATAAATAAGTTGGGAATTAACTGAATAGCTAATGAATACTACTTCATTTATACTCTGAATGGAAGTATATGTGCTAGCATTATTCACGTTAAACTATAAATTAGAAAAGGATATTTAGGAGTCAGAGGAAGACAAAAACAGAGGCTTTGAAGAAGGTGAAACGAGTTTTTTTCCCCCCAATGGAGTCCAGATGGTAAGTTCCTAATTAGAGAACAGGATAAGAAGATAAAACATGTTGGCTATAGAAAAAGTTTCACATTTCCCACACAACTCTGGACTCTCTGTTACCTCAGATTTAGAGTAGGGTATTTTTTAAATATCAACATGGTTTGAGCCTTTACACAGTGCATTCTCCATCAACAGATGAGGCAGCAATCATAAACCAAACAGCAAAGCATTTAACTGAGACAGAAAAGGCAAGAAAATGGGGTGGGGGAGTCACAGAGGGAGTCTAATGAGACAGGCCTGCGAGTGGTTCTGTAATATCTTCATGATCTTGAAAGAAGAATGGAAAGAGAAGAGGGGATGGTAGTGGACAGGGAAAGGAAGGTTAGGAAAAATTATCTCGTAATACCAGAGTGCACAAGTAGATACCTATGGACAAGGGGACAAAGGGGAGTGGTGGAACCTAACATCTGAAGGAATCAAAGGAGGGAAAACACACACACACACACATCTTATTCAACAGGGAAATAGGAGAGGAAGAGAAGAAAGAGGGAGGAATTAGTGGGAGGGTACTTCAAGGGAAAGAATAGTTCTAAGCAAAAATAAAAACATCACATCTCTTTTTGAAGGTGCTAAAAAATGTGAATCTGAAGAGGTCCCTATAAAGTGAGGAATATGATGGAATACTATTATGCTGTAAGAAATGATGTTTTTCTGAAAACTATCTGAATTGATGTATAATGAAATGAACACAATCAACAACTTATACAGTAACAATATGGTGAAGATAACAACCTGAAGAGAATTAGGAACTGAAGTCAGTGCAATCAACAACCACAATTCCATTAGCCTGATGCTAAAACACTGCACCCACTCACCTCCTGATGGAGAAGGAAAGGATTCATTCACAGAATGAAGACATGGATGACGTTATGGATGTGGCCACTGTGGAAATTTGTTGTTTATCTATACGTATTTCTAACAGGGGTGTGTGTGTGTGTGTGTGTGTGTGTGTGTGTGTGTGTGTGTGTGTGTGTGTGTGTGTGTGCTAATTCCTTTCTCAGTTGGGGGGAAGAGGCTTGAGGTGGATGGTAAAGGAAGTAGACAAAATGATTTTAATTAAATCAATTAATTGATTTTAGATAAATTTTAAAAAAGAAAACTGGGAGGTACTTTGTAGGTTATCTTGTCCAACCCCTTCATTTTCAGCATGAATAAACTGAGACAATAGGTGGTGAGGATTTGAACCCATCTTTTGGCTACAAATTCTGTATCCTTTCTAAGTCACCATATTTTTTCAGTTATGATGCTGCGGCCTTGCACAGAGCACATGATGGGTCTGTTGACTGACTAGTTGAGGGTGGAATATATTTCATTACTTTTCCTCTGAGAACCCCCTGCTGTGGCTCAATGCTGCTCAGCTCTTTCTCTTGCACCTCCAGTGCCACAGCCTCCAGGCTGCTATCATTATTCACATCAGCAGTAACCATCTATTGTTACTTTGCCATATCTCCTCTGTTTCCCTAGCCACCTGTTGCTAGAACCATTTTTTGCTAAACTACTTCCAACACTGTATGTGGGATAAGTCATTTCTGCCTCCCTAAAGCAAATGTACCCACTCTTTTGTGAGGCAAACTCAAGATGTTAACACATTTTCAATTCTTTGGTTAAAAATATCATTCATGTGTATGTAATGATAACACAAAAAAGGTCATTGAGGCAATCATTAATACATAAGCCCCCCACATTGGTTAGGTCAAGCAAATAAATATTTTTGTTCTATCTCATTCTCCTTATGGCTTGATTCTTAAAATGTCCTTGGGATGACTTGGGTAGCTGGATCTGTTACCAAGAGTTATGTTAACTTCTTTTTCCCTTAACTGCTTCTTGCTTTTTTATGACACAAAATTGCTCAATCTTTCACTATTCTTGAAAATTTTATAAATTATTTATATTACATTCATAAAGTGTAATATTTTATGATAGTCTTTTGGAAATATTTACGAGTTCTTCAATAAAGAAAATCAAACGTCTCATGGAATTGTTTCATGTTTATGTGCACGCTGAGGATCCTGCTTCAAATCATGTCTCTACAACTTAATGTGCATGACAACCTCTTTGAGCCTCTCAAGATTCCTCATTGGTAAAATCAGGAGTCTGACTAGATCTGTAAGTTCCCTTCTAGCTCTGAATCTATGATCTATAACTTAGGTTTTATTTACAGCAAAGTCAAGATTAGTACAATTCGGTTCCTTACGCTCACTCATCTAGTCACTGGATTTGCTCTCACATAATTTTAACAGCTAAAATTTGCACAGCACTTTAAGGCTTGAAAAGTCACGTGGTCTCACGGCACCTTCACAGTAACTCTGTAAGGAAGGTGTTATTGTTATTTCCGTTTAAAGATGAAGAAACCAAGGCTAAGTGAGGCTAAATCAGTCAGGCAATAAACATTTACTGAGTGGTGTAAGAATCAAAAAGACTTATCTTAGTGTGTTCAAATTCAGCCTCAGACGCTAACTAGCAGTGTGACCCTGGGCAAGTCACTTAACCCTGTTTGCCTCAGTTTCCTCATCTCTAAAATGAACAGCAGAAGGAAATGACAAATCACTCCAATATCTCTTGCCAAGAAAACCTCAAAAGGGACCACAAAGAGTCAGACATGACTGAAAGGCCTGAACAACAAAAACGTGAGGGCTGAGGATACAAAATAAGGCAAAAAGGCAGTCCCTGCCCTCAAGGAGTTCACAATCTAATGGGAGAGATGAAACGCAAACCAATATGGACAAATAACATATAAGGATAAATAAGAAATAATAGATGGAAGACTCTAGAATTATGAGGTATTATGAAAGACTTCTGGGAGAAGATGGGATCTTAGTAGAGATTTGAAGAAAACAAGAAGGTGGAGATGAAGAGGAAGAATACTCCAGGCACTGACGACAGCCAGAAAAAATGTCCAGAGCTGAGAGACTGGATGTCTTGTTCATGGAAAAGTAAAGAGGCCACGGTCACTGGACTGAATAACGCATGAGATGGTGTAAGGAGACTAAAAACATAACGGGGAGTGGGGGGTAGGGAAGCGGGATCGGTTATAAAGGGCTTTGAATGCCAAGCACAAGGTTTTCATTTAGTCCTGGAGGTGGGCGATAGGGATCCACTGGCATTTACTAAGTTGGTATGTGTGTAGGAGGAAGAGAGGTGGAAACACATGGTTGGACTCGCTCTTCAGGAAAATCACTTTGGTCACTGACTTGACCAGGGTCACACAGCTAGTAAGTACCGCATGAGGTGGGATTTGAACGGAGGTCTTGATTTGGGGCAAAGTTTTTACCCACTGTGTCACCTAGATGCTTAACCGCTGGTACATTTAGAATATCAACAATAAATGTTTATATAACGTCCAAAAGTTATGTGATTCTCAACACCTTTGCTTCTTGGGGTTTTTGGCCACTGTCCAGGAGCGTGCGGAGTGTGGGCCGGTGCCGCTAAATACGGCGCATTCTCATTTTCTCCTTCCCCTGGGAAAAGGAAAATCATTATTTTGTGGGACGTCCGGTCGTTTTCTATTGCAGTTCCCAGAATACGTTTTTACAAAAGACCACCGGAAAAATCATTTTAGCTCAGACTTAGAATACGAAGTGATCTGTAAAATCTCCTTCCCCTAAGGGCAAGAGTCAATAGAAACACTTCTCTAGAACGTGTTAGTGTAAGTTACCCCTGGTACATGAAAGCCTACGAATGCTCCTTCACTGCAGAGACTGAAGGTTATACCCCAGTCTGGGACATTCCAGTTTCTATTTTATGGGCTGCCAAAGGCAAAGACTTCACCACCAAGTGGCTTTCTAGCTAGACTGCTGCTCACGAAGAAGTTCCAGGACTTCACTGTAACAGCAACAAGGAAATGGAATGAGAGGGGAGAGGGAAAGGGAAGTAAATAATTATGGTGATGTTAGAATATTTGTTTGCAGATTATATTACAGAACAGTTAGAAAACACTAAAAAGTCAACAAAAACATGGAGATGAATTCTGGCTTATCAGAAAAGCACAAAAGCAGCCCAGACTGCCTTTTACTGCCTTTTGCAGTCCTACTGCTAGCACACTGCTTGGCACACAGTAGGCATTTCACAAATGTTTTCTGACTTGACTAGACTATGGCAATAATAAAAAAAACCCTAACTGATGTCAAAGGAAGAAATGAAAAGCAATTCAATGGAACAAACTAGATCATACACAATTGGAGTACAAGGCAAAATAATTTGTTCTATAGAAATACAAGCTAAGTAAATAATGGTCAAAGGAATGGACCAATTTTCCTAGTATTTTCCACTTAATAGGAGAATATGATGAAAGAGTATTTGATTCACATTTCATACTACATACACTATCATCAATTCAAGTGCATCAGTCATCTACACATTTTTTAACCACCATAAAAATACAAAAAAATGGAATGATTTTACAATAACTGTGAAAAGAAAATCTCTATTCAACTGGAGATAAAACCAATGGATTTAACTAAATAAAAACGAGTCATCCAAAATAAAAAGCAATATATCTAGAATGAAAGGTAAACTACTTTTTCACTCACTTCCCTCTGCCCACTGGTCCAAGCAAGAGAATTGGAATACTCCTTGCTTCTGTCATTCCTAGGTTCTCATTCTACCTCTAGCATCCAGTAACATCTTCTCCTTTAAGGCTCATGCAATCCATTGCTATCACTACCACTCAAACACATCCTCCCCGCCACTCCCAGCTGTTATCTACAGATCCACTCCCCTTTCAACCTTCATGAATTCAGTACCTTGCTTATAATTTTTCTCTTTCCAAATCATCTCCTCATTGTAGGGGACTTCAACATATGTGCGTATATGCATACATACCCATACATATATCAATCTATACATAATATTTGATATATGTGGAGAATATATATCTATTTCTATATACGTACATACATTTAGATATGTGTGTGTATACACACAACGGCATGTGTACCTCTTTCAAATGCCTTCACTGAATGGTTCTTCAATCTACTCAATTCCCATAGACCCTACCTCTACCTCCCTGTACTCTACCTTAACCACAGATGAAGATGGTTATACCCTTGATTTTCAAGCACAAATATACCACCTCCACAGTAAAAGATTCCAAAATCCCTTTATACTTTCTATCTTTCTTCCCTTATCAAACTTTACTTTTCATCCACACCATGTCTTCCAATTCCTTAATCCCTCAAATTCTCTTCTAAGCTACCACCCCTAAGTGAGCCACTGTCTTCTTTTCCCCATCTTCACCTCTTACTGAACCAGTTCAGCTTTACACTGTCCTCTTCTGTTAACGAGACCCTGAACCCTTTATCAATTGCATCCTGCCAAGCCTTAGCCTTGGATCATTCCCCTTCACTCCTAAACACTTGCTGCTAAATAAAGGTGGAAAAAATCACGAAGTCAATTCTGACTAGGTTCACTGCAAATTTATGGTGGTATATGTAATATGAAATGTCAACCAAATACTATTTCATCATATCCTATTCAATGAAAAATGTTGGGAATATTACACAGCCTCAGCAGAACTCTCACTGCTATTAGAAATTGTTCCACACCTCCCTTATCAGCTCACTACCCCATTCTACAGCGGGTCTTCCAAAAGTGCTCTTGTATCTCTTCTTATACCTCATCAAGTCTTCCATGGACCCCCTTCTCCCCACCCTCTCAAGCTGAGAACCTTGCTTCATATTTTACAGAAAAAACTGAAGCCACTGACTTGCCCTGAGTCACTCTTCTCCCTTCATATCACTCATATGCCATCTGCTACTGTATTTCCCTTCATCCACATCACACAAAGAGGTGCTCTTTTCCTTACCAAGGTAAACTCCAATACTTACATAAGCTATTCCATTCCATTCAACTCTTCCAAGAGACTTCTGGTTCTGTCATTATCCTTCTCTCACATCTTCAATGTCTGTCTGTCTACTGGCTCTGTCCCTATGGACCACAAACACGCTCATGTGTCCCTGATCCTCAGAAAATACTCACCTGACTCTCCACATAGCTAGCTATCGTCCTTTAACTTTTCTGCAGCTCCTCGACAAGACCTTCTGCATAGGTGCTGCCCCTCCTCTCATCTTCCTCTTTCTTAACTCCCTGCAATCAGTTTCCAGTATCATCACTCCACTCAAGCTGCTCTCTCCAAAATCACCAACGATCTCTTAATCAACAAGTCCAACGAACTTTTCTCATTTCTCACTCTTCTTAACCTCTCTGCAGCCTCTGAAACTACCAGGCCTCTCCTTCTCCCTGATAATCTCTTCCGTCTAGATCTTCAGGACACCACTCCGTTCCAGTTCTCCCTGTCTTTTGTGCTGGCCTTCATTCAGGCCATATTCTAACCACAGGTGTCTCAGAGAGTTCTATCCTGGGCCCCCTTTTCTTTTCCATCCGTTCTTCACTCGGTGAGCTCCCCAGCTCCCATGGATTTAATTGTTATCTTTATGCTGATGATTCTCAAATCTCTGCTCATGTCCCCATTACTGTAGGGGAACAACGTTAGCCCAGCTTCTCAGGGCCACAACCTTGAAGTTATCCTGGACTTCTCACTATGTCTCACCCCCTACATCCAAGGGCTGTCAATCTATTTTTGCGTCCTCTTATCTCCTCAGACACTGCCATCCTTCTCATGAAGGACCTCATCCTCTGACACTCGAACTACTGCAATGACCTGCTGGTAGGTATGCTCCCCTTGTCTCTCCCCACTCTAGTTCATTCACCATTTAGCTGCCAAAGTGCTTTTCTTAAAGCACAGGTTCCAAGCATGCTGCCCTCTTACTCAATAAATTCCAGATCAAATAGAAATCCTCTGTTTTTCACTCAAAGTTCTACATAACCTAGCCCTTCCTCCTATCCTTATTCCTTTCCAATCTTCTTACATTCTCTCATACACTCTCTGAGTCCACACTAGTGATATTAGCCTCCTTGCTGTTCCAACAACAAGACACTCCAGGCATCTTCTCTATCCTCCATTACTGGAATGTTTTCCCTCCTCATCACCACCTCCTGATTTCCCTGGCTTGCTTCAAGTTCCAAATAAAATCCTATCTTCTACAGGAAGACTCTCCCAACTCCTCGCAATTTTGGTATCTTGCATCTGCTAATTTTTGCCTAGTGAGGTTATTTAGCCACATGCATTTGATTGGTACACTCCTATTAAATTGTGAGCTCCTGGAAGGTAAGAGCTGTCTTTTTGCCTCTTTTTGTATCCCCAGCATTTAGAATGGTGACTGGCACAAAGGAGATGTTTAATAAATGTTTACTGACAGAATGACTGAAACAAATTGGCAAAAAGTACCTTCCAAAACATGATTTTTTAGAACATCAGAAAAAAAAATACAAAGAAAAATTTTAAGGGTATAATCCATTTTTTAATGGTAATATGTAACCCTATCATAAAAAAAAAGGATACAATTGCATGTTGATGGTGCTTGTGGAGCAACAGGCTCACTATTATGCCACTGGTCAATCTATGAATTTGTATCATCATTGGAGGTAACAACATGGCAATATACAGTAAATTCTACATCACTGGTTCATACACTTTGACCTATCCATTCCATTACTAGAATTATACCCCAAAGATGTTATTGAGAAGAAAATACCATGTTAGACAAAGAGTCCAAAGCATCAGAATAACCAAAAGTGAAAAATAAAAACAGAAATCCAACAGCAAAAAAACTATAAAAATCCAGCCAGAAGGAATCCAAAAATCCTAGATATAACCACAGTACAATAATTGGGGAAAGGCTGAAACAGTTTTAACAAGCATTTGTCACCCTACTAAGTTCCAGACACCACAGGCACACACAAACAAACCGTTCCTGCCTTATCAAAGTTATATTATCCTGAACAAAATAAATTATTACATCCTAAGAAATGGCATATATAGGAAGAGATGTACTTTGTGAGGAAAGTGGAAAAGAGAACAACAATACACTAAGTGCATAGCACATAGTAGGTACTTTAAAAATTCTTGTTGACAAGTTTAAAAGAAAAAAGGCAAAGCGTTCAAAAGGGGGTATGAAAGTAAACAATATTTCATTGTTACTGTAATAGTGACACACGTTTTAAGAAATGGAGTTCAAGGTTTTATGCATAGTAATTGTGTTTTTGTATTTGGATGTTAGTAACCATGAACAACAACCAAAAAATAACAATAAAAAGATTCCATTTTACAAAAACTGGAATTCCTTTGAGATAAAGTAACTGGTTTTTCATTCCTAATTTTTCAAGTGATTTTTCCCAAATAATTTATTACAGTGTAGAAATACAAGGAAATGAAAGGGTAAATGAGGAAAGAACACTGACACCCAGAACAAGGCACTTGTACACTCTAGCACAAGGCTTTAAGATTGCCACACTTCACACTCACATCTCATGTTAAATAATTTACCTCAGAGTTTACTGTAACACCTAAGTGGGAGGGCTAAACAGCAGTCACTTGTAAATTTAGAGGAAAGAGTAATATTGTTTAGGGGTTGAGAGTGGAAGAAAATTGACAGGGAGAAGAATGGAGAAACCTGTTCTTTCACTGAGAAGGTGGCACGACAGAACTTAAAAGTTAGATAAGAATAAGAAGTCAAGGGAGTAGGTTACCAAAGAAATGTGGAGAGGTGTCAAAAAACTTCATGTACTTTGAAATTCTACCTCAAGTTGACTTCACATCCAGAAAAAGGGTGAGAAATATTTTCTCTCTTTTACCTTGACAAGAGAGGATAGCCAAAAATCCAGAATTCTAAACTGTGCCATTAATATTGCAACTTATTTACATGATAGGTTAAATAGATTCCTGTGAACTAGACTGGGTATCCATGATTTATAAAATTTCTATAGGAAAATGAGTTTGTTTGAAACACTGATTAGCTTATGAAAACTTTCTAAATAAATTTCTATATTACAGAACTTTGTATCAGACAGTAAGTCATTATCTGTTGCACCCTAGAACAAATTATAACAAGCTTTTATTTAGGTTCTAACTTCTCAATTTTTATTTCTGGTTACTATTTACTATTATACTACAAAATATAAGAAAACTGGTGTCAAGCCAAAATTGACTTTGTTTCTCCTAGCATGAAAAGAGATTCAAACCTAATCCTTCAGACCAAAGATGTATAGCTTCTTCTAGATAGCCCTCAATACCCACAGGGTAAGGAGTAGAACTTCTAAAATCTTCTAATTTCAAAATATTCCCTTTCACTTATATTTCAGTACTAAAAGAAGCATTAGTTCAACTAGAGTTCTTGCAAGTTCCTGTACTACTCAAAAGGAATTAGATTCTTAGCAACATACTTTTGTAAACAAACAATTCCAATACAACAAAACAGATGTCTTATGGAGTGTACCATCTGAGAATTTAAAAGGGTGTAGTATAAAACTGGGAATAGGTTCACTTAAAACAGTAGTAATGTGGTAGAAATAGTGGTAACCTAGGAATTAGAAGATTTAGCTCTGCTAACTAGCTGCATAACTGTGGGCAAATCACTTCACTTTTTATTTATTTGTAAAGTAGAAGTAATGTATTAGATGATTTTTAAGGTCCCTCCCACACCAACATTTTATGACTGCAATAAATAGTAACCACTTAAAAAAATTCGGAACATAAGCATGTTTCCTGTTGTAAAACCGAATTCAAAATTTAATGATCACTTTATATTTGCACTATCAAATTTGATAGCACATACAAATACTAAGTGCTTAATGTATCTGTCTGTAATTGTTTACCTCATTTTTACGCATAATGTCACTACACCACCCCAAAGAGCCTCATCTCTTTTCCTGTATTACTAGCCTGAATCTCCACTTAAAGTTCACTGTGATAGAACACTCTTCTCTAGATTCATTTCCACTCTGGAACCTGATAATCTAACCTTGAAATTTTAAATCCTCTAATAGCTTATCAACAACCCCAAGAACCTTTTACTAAGCACGTCAGAAAGATCCCACCACAAGGCACTCAGACAATATCTGGAAGTGTTAAACTCTAAACATGATGTTAATACCTATTCAAACCATTAGACTAGCAGCTATAAATGCGCTCAACTCTTCAATGGAGCAGGGATCTCATCACGTGGTTATCACTCTAAAGACTTAAAACATAATCTACTCAGGCATATTAGGCACATCCTTATGTATACCTCTTGTTCATGCCATCCATAGCTTTGTCATAGGGTAGGGAGTTGAGAGAAATGTTATATTTAATATAATGTGGGTTTTCTTTACGTTCTGCTGAAATCAGAAAAAATGCTAATGAAGCATGTGGTCTGACCACGTGACGTACTCTTCATCTTTTTGCATCAATCATTTCTTTGATGACATTCTTCACTTCAGCTTTGACTTACAAGTTCCTGTCTGCAGTCTGGTACAGTCTACTTTCACTCACCACTGGCCTTTCCATGTATTCTGGGGTCATAATCATTTCCAATTCTTCCACAGTTCTAATGTTTCATACCTTACAACCACATAACTCTGTCAAGATAGATTTTTATTTCATGGATAAATCTGGCCTCATGAAGAGACCTTTACAATTTTCAAAAAGTAATCCAATACCCTCTCTCTCCCTCTTATCAAGTCTCTTTCTTTCTCTTGTTAAGTTCCTGTCACACTGTCTGCCTGTCTTTCTGTGTCCGTCTCCCTCTCTGACACACAAGCTCCATACAGAGTTCATCCAACTGTATCAAAAGGAAGTCTTTTTTATCCACTTAGAATTTCCTCTGTTGTGTTAGGCCACTCTTGAGTGGTCATGGACATCAATCAGGCGTCTCTGAAATTTTTCTGGGCTTGATGCAATAAGCACATTGTCTTATAGGTGGAGAACTTCAGGAATACCTTTGACTCAGGCTGTATGCTAGATCATCCTCATGACAGTAGTGATCAACTCTGGCAAGCATACATCTTCCTGTTTAATTCATCATCTGATATTAATCACATTGTTAAATAAGACTCTCTCTAACATCTTTCAAGTAATCTTGAATACTTCTTTTGCAAAGAAGAAATGTTGGAAAACATAATTTTAGGCATTATTTGGCACTACCAAATCAAAATTTTATATAGTCAAACTGCAAATCAGTCAACATGCTATGTACCAGGCACTGTGTTAAAATACTAGAGATACACAAAAAACATAAACTTAAGAATAAGCATAGTGAGATCTTGTATTATTTTTTAGTAAATTTAGTGACGGACAATTGTGAATTATTGTTTAGGAAAAATCTTCCTGTTCCACATCCCTCTGCAAGCATACTTTCGATGTGTAAATACATCCTTCTCATTAAAAATATTTTATAGACAGTAAGGTAAGCACATAAGTCAGCAGTTATTGACTTGCTCAATTACCTTTTGTTACTGGTATTAAGGTCTATGATTAATAATCATACCAAACATCCTCTAATTAGATGTCTTAAGAACTGATTTTTTTAATATTCTTATGACTGTGTTGTCTCCTTGAATCACCTTCATTTACACTTGACCTAATCTAGCATTTTTTTTTTAAACCACTGTGGATCTCTTCAATCTTGGCTTCTTCTTCAATAACATTTCTACCTGTTCAAAAAGCATATCTGAGACCGTAATATTTTAGTTCAAGTGTAAGGAGGCTGCACCATCCTTAATGATGAAAAGTTTCCTATAAAAATCTTTGCAAATATTTTCCATTTTTTTCCAATCTATTGACTTCCTTTTAGTTTCATCCTTAAATATCCCCAGAATGAATTTAAGTGTGGTGTTTGTCAAACTTTCTTTAAATTGGTTTTATTCTACACTGCTCTTCTCCTTATGAAACGATACTTCCCAACTTTCCACCATGTCTCTGCACAAATTAGTTTTATTCAAAACTGGTTATTACTGCCTGCCATCGTTCTCAGATTTTTTTTCCCCTCACTCTTTTAGGCTCCTCATTATTGCAATTTTCTACTGGTTAAATTTCTAAGTGAAAGGGGAAAAAAGGACCCTCTCCTGGTCCAGGCAGATTAAGAGCAGCTAGTACCTATGCTGTAAAAATTACTTTTAAAAAAATGAAAGAAAATGCTTTACTAAGGTCTTTTGAAGGAGAAAAAAATGGTCCTACTACTTGAACCAGGGAGGGATAAAGCTAAGAAAGAACTCTAAGATCAATATAACTAAAAAAAATATTAAAGTGAGTATTTTAATTAAAATTCTAGTAAAAAAGATTATAACAATATGTCCAAAAAGATACATTACATTACAAGTTGGATTTAATCCACAGATGATTGCAATGATGTTAATATTAAGATATACCACATTCAAAACAAATACAACGAAAATCACATAATTTTATCAAAAGGTCTTTGAGAATGTATAATATACACTTCTAAGTTTAAAAAAAAACTCTAAAAAGGATAGGAGGTGAAGATCTTAAAAAAAGGTACAGCTATAAAACCAAAAGCTACCATTACATGCAATAGGTAAATAATAGAAAGTTTCCCAATAAATTTAAGGACAAAACAAAGATACCTATTATTACTTGAAATAACTGTAGAAATCCTGGAGATAAAAAAAAAGTAATTTTTAAAAGCATAACCATTGGTGAAGGAAGAAATGTAAAGAACATGGCTACTCAGAGCGCCCTAGACAACCATGAAATGATTCAGCTAAGTAGAAGGATGCAAAATAAATACCCCAAAAATTGTCAGCATCATTATGTAACAAAAACAAAATCCAGAAGCAAATAATAGAATGAGAAATTTCATTTAAAAAACTCTACAATTTGCATATATTATCTAGGAATCAATCCTACCAAGTCATAGTCAATACTTACATAAAAGTAATAAGAAACTCCTTAAATACCCCTTACTATAAAATCTGGAATCATACTTGCATCTTATCAAACTTGGATTTTCCAGATAATATCCCTATAAAGTAGCACTGACCTACTAATTTCAAAAATTTGATATCTGTGCTACAAGTAAAATTCCATTTGAGGCAATTTCAAAGAAACTGTTCTACTTAAAATCCAAACACAGGAAGGTGTGGCTGCTTTTAAAAAGAGATGTTCCTATAATATATACACTTCATCGGAATTCTGTGTAGTGGGACACCTTCTTCTGATCTCTTTGAATACTGGGTATCTGGGTATAGATGAAGAATAGCTGAAACCAGTGGTTCACAAAAAAGATAAAACGTGTCCATGTTTATTTGTACTGTCTGCTTTAAATCTCTCCTCATCACTCATTCCCAGATCATATCTCCTTCTTCCCACCCTTCTAATCACTAATCTCTGTATAATTTTTTAGCCTCTCCTTCTTCTAAACTTTATCACTCTTCATTCCCACTGTTTCTACTAATTGCCTCACGCTCCTACTCATTTCTTTCACTCTATACCCTGCTAAGATGAGACCTGAGCTACAAATGCAGATATTAAAAAAGCTGAATCAAAAGGATTTATATTCAACATACTGACATAGAGACAAGGACTTACACCCTTTTAGAAATATGGTGGCACCACCCTTTAGTCCCTTAGCATACTTTGTATATATTGTTAAATCTTAGTGGAGAAAACAAAGCACCTGAAACACTGACCTGATCCTAAGATCTTCAATATGATGACCATTTATTCTCTAAACATGAAAGAAGTGATAGGAAATACAGAGAGAGTTACTGCCTACAACAATCTGCTAAACTGCCTTCCTTCTTTTTTATGTACGGTAGGAAAGAGCAATACATTTGGAAATCAATGTGATATGGCAACAAAAGACAAAATTAAAAAATTTTTGGAACAACATAAATGGATCATTGTCTCAACACTTTCAAATGATCTCCAATATTTTTTCCTATAAGCATCCTAAGTTCGGTTAGTCCTAAGTTGCTTTAAAACCTAGAATCTATATAGAACCAATATATATCTATATATAGACAGACTGCATAAACCTTTAACATCACAGAAAGGTATATGAGAAATATTAGAAAAATACCTCTTTCCCTTAATCATGTAACCAAAATTATGTTAAATATCAGTGAC
>CM053769.1:696340562-696358139 GCA_028658325.1 Potorous gilbertii | reverse complement strand
CAAATGGGGAGAAAATTTTGGAACCCAAAATCTTGTGAAAATGAATGTAAAAAGTTAAATAAATGTATTTAAAATAAAAAAAAATTAAAAAAAAGGAAAAAAAAATAAACAAAAAAAAATGCTATATTGTGGGAAATGTATTTCTAAAAAGCATTTAGCAAAAGCAGTTGAAAATAATCATTGGTGGGGGATGTCTGTATTTTAAAGCTTTATTTTTTAAAAAATGAATTCAACATTCTCTTGAGCTTCACAGCTAGAGGTTAGAAATAAGAATGAAGATGAAGAAAACTCCTCTACAATATCCACAAACTAAAACTAATCTTGGAAAAGAGGTAGGTGGGGTAAATTCAGGAAGGACCTCACCAGGAATGGGAGAAGGCCAATCTGTTCCCACTGTAACTTAGTTTTCCCTTTCATTGTAGATGAGGGATATTTCCCTACCACCCATTATCCCCAGGAAGTCCCATGATGGTGGCAGCAGCTAGGGGAATAAGACTCTTGGCTTCCATCCCCAAGTCTTCAGTTCTCTTAGCTCCTTCCCCTGTATTCTAGGCTTCTTTCACCTTGATTCTATCTTGCTTATACCACCACTCTGATTAAATTATTTCAGATCCATCCCTTGTAACCAATCCAAAAAGCATTTGTTAAGTATCGGTGCTAAGTGGGAAAAGACAGTCTCTGCTTCCCAGAAGTTCACAGTCCAATGAAGAGACAACATGAAAACAACCATGTACGAACATATATTAGAAAATAACGTGAAGATAATCAATAGAAGAAAGATATTAAGATTAAGGAGGACTGAGAAGGCTTATTGCATAAGATATAAACGTAGCTGAGATGTGAAGTAAGTCAAGGAAGCAAAGAGGTGGAGATGAGGAGGGAGAAAACTCAAGGCACAAGGAGAACCATTGAGAAAGCTAAAGTCAGAAGATGGGGTGTCTTATGTGAGGAAGGGAAAGAAGGTCGGTGTCACTAAACTGCAGAGCACATGGAGATGACTGAGGGATAAGGGGATTGGAAAGGTAGGAACAGTTTAGGTTATGAAGGACTCTGAACACTAAACATCTTGACAGGGACATCATGGGAGTTCAATGAATGGCATACCATATGGAGACTGGGTGGAAGGTCATATGATCAGACCTTTGGTTTGGGAAGATTAATTTGACACCTAATTGGAAGTTGAACTTGAATCAGTAAAGACTGGAGGAGACAAGGAAGATCAACTGACAGCCTACTGCAACAGTCCAGGCATGAGGTAATGAGTGGCTATACCAGAATGGCTGGCATGGCTAGAAAGGGGTTACATAAGAAAGATGCTTTAAAAGTAAAATTAATGGGACGCAGCAACAGGTCAAATATATCAGATACAAGTGAAAAGTCAAAGATGACAGCTAGGCTGAGAAGCTTGCTGCCTTCTTTGGTAATAGAAAAAATAGGAAGAGGGAAGGGTCTCAGAGGGAAAGGTAAGTTCAGATTTGGACATGCTGAATTTAAGAAGCCTCTGGGACACCCAATTTAAGATGTCCAAAAGGCAGCTGGAGAATTAAGTCTGGAGATTAGATAAGAAGCTAGGCTGGGTAAGTAGATCTCAGAATCATAAACACAGAAATAACTAAATTCATCCAATCTATTTTAAAACTTTTGTCCTCAATTCTTCACAAGGATATTATTTTATAGGTACTTGGGTAGAAGGATGCCTCAGTCAGACTCCATAGTGATCATCCTGGTATACCAGCACACCTCTTCTCCCCCCATCAACACTGAACATAGTCTGACAGGATGTATCTACACTTTTGCCAAGAACCTCAAAGGCATTTTCCTAATACTCATTCACTTGGCAGATAATACAGCTTCCTTTATTACTGTCTCTAACTCTCAAGCAGTTGTTACATGTATACAATCACTTCCTTCCAAAGGACAGCAAATTTTAATACTAATTTTTCCAAATGTTTGAACAATATCAGTATTACTTTCTTCAAATAAGACACACAAAAAAGCCATACCATATTAACTGACTTAAACTAGTATTCATAATACAAAATTAACTTTAAGCAGTAATTCTGTGTAAAGTAGACAGGCATACAAAGAATCTCTGGGTAGGTGTTATGAAATTTGCCAAAACTGTAGGTGATCAAAGCTGGCAAAACAGAATCAGTGTGATTTTATATAACTGACATTTAAAACCTGTTAAGGAATTAACAGCTAAATTCAGCCACATAGTCATTTAGTAACAGTTTTCCTTAGAAACAGGCAGACCTAATGAGTTTGAGTCAAATGAAATAATGAAAAGAAATGGAAGCTTTTAGTACCTACCTCAAAATCAAAAGTATCTCCTAAAAATGGGACTACAAAGCTAGCTAGTTCACCAAGTTCTACATAAAGTTAAGGACAACAGCAAACAAGCTTTAGAAAATAATCAAAGGTCCTTAGCAACATTCAGATGGTTCAATAAATTAGTCTTTTTAATAAGAATTTACACATCCCATTTTTCAAGTTGTTGTTCAGTAGTTTCAGGTGTGACGAACTCTTTGTGACTCCCCTGTGGGGATTTCTTGGCAAAGATGCTAGAGTGGTTTGCCATGTCCTTCTCCAGTTCATTTTACAGATGAAGAAACTGAGGCAAACAGGGTTAAGTATTTTGCCCACAGTCACCCAGTTGGTAAGTGTCTGAGGTCACATTTGAACTCAGGTCGTCCTAACAACTCCAGGGCCAGCATTCTATCCACTGCCCTATCCGCTGCCCCATTTTCCAAGTATCTTTGTATAAAACCCTTTGATAGGATACTAAGAGAAAATTAAAAGACCTTCTTAAACTTTATTCAGAGGTAGAAATCTGTACAATTTGATGCTTCAAGCTGGTAAATACACTAGTCCTCAGGGAAACACAATACAGAAGATTCACACAAACTAATGGGCTATCTTGAGGTAAACAAATCAATATTGGTGACTACAGAAATATTAGTTAGCAAACAGTTTAAGACTTTGATACTAAGTATTCCTCTAATTAATCAGAATATGTTAAAATTGTAATTTGGACTTGACAACCAAAGATAAACAGAATCCAAGTGTCTTATGACCACTAAGATTTCAGGATTTATTCAACATGGTAAGAGTAACATCACTGAACCCCTTCTCTTCCTGACAGCTCCCTCTTCTTCCATCGGTTTATTTTGTCTGTCTTCTATATTTACTCTTCTGTGCACATGCTGTAAAACAGAAATTCTTTCGAAGCAGAGGCCAACCTTTTTATATCTGCATCACCAGCATATCACACAATGCCGTACATATAGTAATAATGCTTAATAAATGCCAGTTGATTTTTACCATAAATATCTTAAAAGCCAAGATACTGAATTTTTTCGAGTAATTTAAAACTACTTGGTTCTAACTAAATTTTCAAGCCAGATTTTGTTTATTTTTCTCTGAGTAAAAGCAAACTGCTTAGTATGAATCAGCACTAGATAAAGTAACCGCAATACTGTAGAACAGCAAATGACTCCTGTTCTCAACAACACAGTGATCAAGGTAACTCAAAGGACTCACAACAAAAAATGCTATCCACCTCCAAAGAAAGAACTTATGGAGTCTGAATGGAGACTGAAGCAGACTATTTTTTACTTGAAGTATTTTTTTCATGTCGTTTCTTTTTCCCTTTGGGTCTATGTCTTCTTTGACAATATGACTAGTATGGTAATACGTTTTGCATGACCGAACTGGTATTATAAGAAATTACTTACCATCTTAGGGAAGGAGAAAGTGAAGGAGAGAAAGAAAATTTGGAACTCAAAATTTAAAAAATATAAATGTTAAAAAAAATTGTTTTTATATCCAAAAGAAGGGGAAAGTACCTATCTGTACAAAAATATTTACAGCAGCTCTCTTTTGTGGTGGCTAAGAATTGAAATCAAAGGGAATCAATTAGGGAATAGCTAAATAAGCTATAGTATGTGATTGTTAACAGAATATTATTATGCTATAAGAAATGACAAACAGGATGACTTAAGAAAATCCTAGACTTACATGAACTGATGCACAGTGAAGTGAACAGAACCAGGAGAATGTTGTATACAGCAACAATAATATTGTATGACAAAGAACTGTGAAAGACTTCGCTATTCTCAGCAATACAATGATCCAACTGATCCAAGACAATCCCAAAGGTCTAACTGTGAAGCGCACTCTCCGCTTCAGGCTGAAGCGTGTCATTTTTCACTTTCTTCTTTCCTTTTATTTGAGTCTTCTTACATATTGCACATGTATATCTTCTATCTGATTCTTAGCATCTCAGGGAGAGAGAGAGGGGAAGGAGGAACAGAATTTGGGGCTCAAAACTTCAAAAATGTATTTTATTAAAAAGTCACATAATAACAAAAGGAATTAACAAAAAATATTTAATGAAAAAATTGTCTTCACACGTAATTGGGGAAAAAAATTTTAAAAACTTTTCAATAAGAATCAGTACTAGGGCTATGAAAGATTCCAACACTAATAACTATATCATACCATAAACTAATCCTACAAACAACCCTTAAAATCCTTACAAAGCAAACTTGGAGGCACTTAAGAAATAAGGTTAACAGGAGAACAGTGTACCTGTGTCTAGTTTTTAGTTCAGGCCTCACATATTCTCACTCCAACCAACCCCCAGCCTCACACTATTATTTACTCCTCAAAATACCTAAAGCAATAGGCAATGAAATGACTAACCTCCCTAAATCCAAAAACATGGTAAAAACTATTTGGTTATGTTATTTCTTAATGCTAATAAGGAACTCGTAAACATTACTGAAGATTAACTTAGAATTAAGATAAAGAGATTTCAACAGACTCTGAAAAGAAAACACTTTTTATCAGAACCTCTTCCTTTGTGCTATTACACAAAAGTGGTAAATAATCATATTTCTGCTGTAGTTTTTATTGTGTGTTATGAAAATACTATCTTGTGCATACTTTTATAAAAGGGTGAATGAGTAAAAGTAATTATATCAAAAGGGCAAAGCTAGAATATTTATCTCAGTAAAATTCTTTATAAATGATAAAGCTAATCACTTACTCTTCAGTTAAAATACTTATATTCTAATTCATAGATAACTAGATAAAGCATTAAGTGCTTAGTATGTGCTGATGAGCACTGCGCTAAATACTGAATACATGACAAACATCATAGTACTTGCCTTCAAAGAGTATATTCTAATAATAAAGCCCAGAGCCAAGGGGAGCTGGAAAGAAGGAGGAAGCAGCAAGGAGTCTGGTTCTTAGCAGTGTAAAGTCAAAGTTCACCTTTCAGAGCCCAACAATCCTAGATCAGAGTTCAAGTTTTGGTTGCAGTATATGGTAGAGAATGGACATGAAGATGATGGGTACAGTGCAAATAGCATTCTGTGTAGATAAATGGGAATTTACTTCAATAAACATTAAGAGTCGTTTGTACAGTAGATACTCTAACACACTTTGGGGATACAAATACAAAAAAGGTCAACAAGAAACAAAAACACAACAGCCCTTGAGTACAGGGGACTTCCATTCTATTTAGAGTATACATCTAAGTAAACACTTGATAATCTGAGGACTGATAACAAGTAGGGAAATTAGGAAATTCTTCCTGTAGGAAGCGGGAGCTAAATTAGACCAAGAAGGAAACTAGGGCTTGTAAGGCAGCAAACATGAACAAAAGCACAAGTCAATACTCAGACTAAAAAGAAAATTCTCCTTCCTCCTAAATCAGTACTTTGCCCCCATGATTAGTTTTGCTTAAACTATTTTGAAGGGGCAGCTAGGTAGCACTGTGGATAGAGCAACTGGCCTAGAGTCAGGAAGGTCTAAGTTCAAATCTTGCTTTAGACACTTACTAGCTGTGAGACCCTGGGCAAGTCTACTTAACCCTGCTGGCCTTCACTTCCTAATGAGCTGCAGAAGGAAATGACAAATCACTCCACTATCTTTGCCAAGGAAACCTCAAATAGGGTCACAAAGAGTCAGACATGACTTGAAAAAAAATTATTTTGAAGTAACCCTTTTCCACTCTACTGCCTCTTTTCTCCCCCTCCCAACTTCCATTGTCAATCTTTTCTCTAACTGGGAGATTTTATTTAAATTATTCATTTTTTTTCCTTTCATTTGGTTGTCTACTTTTGCTCCTTAGTTAAAGTGGTTGAGTTCCAATTTCCTGCTTCTTTTATCTCCTAAGATGTGTGTGTTGTGTGTGTCCTTTCTTTTTTGAAAATATTTTTTCAATTATCAAGCATTTATTTTTTCTCTGTCCCACCCTTCCTGCCCTCACTGGAAAAAACCAAACCATTGTATCACACAGGCATGTTCAAGCAAAAAATAGCATTGGCCTTGCCTGAAGTTACTTTATTCTGCAACATTCGTCCATCTGTCATGAGACAAACAACGCTCTGTCGTTAATTCTCTTGAATCACAGCTGATCGCTGCACTAACTACAATTCTTAAGTATTCCTGAATTGTTCATTCTTACAACACTGAAATTTTAGTTCAAATTGTTCTCTTGGTTCTGCTGACATCAATCTCCATCAATTCATTCCAGTCTTCCCAGGTTTCACTAAAACTTTTTATTCATTTCTCAAAGTAAAATAGTATTCCATTACACTTATGTCATTTGTTCAGTTATTCCTTAATTAGTGGACATGACTTAATTTCCAGTTCTTTGCCATTACCAAAAAGAGCTGTTAGAATATTTTTGTATATATTGGACCTCTTCTTCTTTCTCTGATCTTTTAGGGGTATGAGACACTCTCTCTCTCCCTACCACTTCTGAATGACAATCGCTCCGAAGAGTTTACCATTCCCTTCATCTTGAGCAGGATGTCATCCATGGAATCCTAACACTTGTTCAGGGCAAGAGGTCTCTCAATGCACCAGCTCCTACATTAATTATATTATGAACTTCACTTCCCACTGCAGGTATAACACCTTTTTCCCTCCTTCAGTAGGACCCACTTCTCCCATCCTGGTTGGGACCATTTCAAATCCCCAGTTTCAAACCCTCCCTTGCTGTTACATCACTCATTCTCTTTTTAGCTTCCTTTTTTGCTAAGACTATACAGTAGTCATAGCTGAACTCCTTAACTCTTTGGTATATACTAATCCATTCCCTTCTGCATCATCTAGTGGGTGCAAAATAGTTCTGTGGTATTTGAATTTCCTTTCCTTTATATTTAAAAGTCTCCCCTGGCTGCAAGATCTGCTGTTACTGGAACAGCTAGATTATGTTTTCTTTTAATGTTATTTTTTTGCTTCTCTTCTGTATCAGACTCTTCTCTAATTGTTTTTTTTGTATGTTCTAAATCTGATGCTTTCTCTTGTGAATATCTGAAATCTTCACAGTAGATAACATCTTTCTCTCTTAATTTGCTATTTTAAAATTTTAGCTTTTAATAATTCTTACATTAGTTCCACTGTAATTCAGAGTATGATCCCTACTGTTCTTTTGTGGATTTCACTTTTCTTTTGAACTACCCTGTCATTTCTTATGCTTTCTTAGGATTCCACATACTTCTGTTTCATGAAGCACTAGTTCACTTTGGCTTCTATTTGTACAGAGTTCTGTACTCTCTTTCAAGGTTTAATAATAATCCCTTCTAGTTTAAGGACATTCTGTTAACTTGTCTGCTTATGTTCTGGGTTTTAATTGAGTTTTCATCCTCTAGAAATCTTTAGGATTTCAGGGTTGGTTTTTTGGTTGTTGTTGTAACTTTTTGCTTATATTCCTCTGGTTCCCCATTTTTTGATTCCTTTCCCTTTGACAATGGGTAAAACTCTCAGGGTGGACTACAGAGCTTAGCACTCTACCACAATGGGGATTTATGCTCCATGACCTGGGTTGCTGCTCTAAGTAATTTCTGAGGGAACAAAAAGAACTGGCTTTAGCTCGATTCCAGGCTCCTTTTTCTTTAGTCACACACATTGTCCCTCTGCCCTTGGGCCTCAGTCCTTTCTTCTCTGGCTGGGCTCAATTACCACTTTTCATAAGGTTGGGGGATAGGGTAGAGAAGGTGTTCCAGAGACAGTCACGGCTGCATGGGGATCCTTAAACTTGAGGTTGTGCCTTAGGCAAAAGGCATCATATTCCCCACCCCAGGAGACGACAAAATTAGTGACTGCTGCTTATTACCAGTGTGAAGTGGGTAGGGAGGGGAGAGGAATGCCAGTAGATTGCAGCAGAAGGAGATCCCACTGTGAGTCTTGGCCTGCACTATGCTATTATGTGATGTGAGAAAGTTCATGAATTTTCTGCCAGTAAGTCACAGAAGACATAAGACTACTGGGCTTCAAAGGCCAGAATAAAGAACACAGCTTGTGAAAAGCATAGTAAGAGACACTACTTAGTACTTTGACCTCCTTTCCCCCCAAAAAAGCTGACTGAAACTCTGAACTAGCCTGAGTTCATGCTATTTGGGGTAGGCATGAATTAAAGCCTTTAACTCAAGCTCCACCAGTGTATTATCTTATAGGACAAGCCAAATCTGACATATGATATTATAAAATTCATTGCATTTAATGAAACAAGATAAAGTAAGGCAAATCAAGGATATAAGCCACAAGATTTTCGGCACCCATTTTACTCCAAATGTCACCCAGGAGCACTAGCATGGTCCCATCAATTCTAACCTAGCAGAAGTTAAACACAGCCCAGTCAGACTTCTAATACTGTTGTTACTGGTCAGAAAGTGCAAAATGTGGAAGAATTAGGGTCTCAATACCGTCTTCCTCCACGGTCCCCTCCACCTCTAGAGTCCTGCCATGAGGTTAAATACTCTTCACTCCAGCACGTGACAGTGTTACTATCACAGCAGTTACAGTGCACTATAGAGAGAATGGACACCACTTCTGCAAGCCCTGTCTTTCCTCTTCTTTATGACCTCCCTCTGTCTCAGTTACAAGATTTCCCCCAGCACTTCACAATACTTCCAACATACATCATCCCTCCTTAGGGACTCGTCACACTGACCTCAGGTTCAGCATTCTGGGGGATGAAGCTCTTCTGCCAGATGCAGACACGACCTCCCACATGGGAATGTAAAGCAGCACACGCACTGAGATAAACTGATCAAAGTAAAGATTATAACAGGAGGGCCTGTTCTGGAATCAAAGTGCAAGTGAATGCATTAAGAGAAGGCGCATGATCAAAGCAAAAGGAGACAATCTGGGGCAAAATCTTCAAGAGCTGCTGTAACAGGACAGGGAGCACTGAACTGATAACCCAGGCAGGGTATAAAGAGTTCTAGAATCGAGGATGAAGGATGGGAAAAGTGGCAGACTAATTGTGGGGAGAACAGTGTTAATCAAAAATTAGTGCACTAATTCAGTGAAGCACAGGCAGTTAGACATGAGCCTATAATGTAAAAATCCTAGTAGGGCAAAAGAACAAAAAACAAAGGCCAAGACCCTGGAGAACTCCCAAAGCCAGAGGGAACTGTACTGACTGGAATCCATGACAGCAACATTATAGGAAGAACTGCACAAGAAAAAACCCTACTAAGAATTTTATGCTCACTTACTTTTGCTGGAAGATTGCACCTGTAAATTAGTAAGACAGTCTCCTCGGAAGCAAAAGTTTTTTTAAATTTTGTCTTTGTATCCTCAGTATTGAGCAATGTGCCTTGTACATCCTTGGGCACTTAATGTGTGATAAATTGAATCAGCCCTACCAAAAATTTGTGAAAAATGCACATCATTCAAAAAAAATTAGCATAAAATGAAAGAAATTAAACTATAAAAGTTTAAGACTTCAAAACATTATTACGCTATAAGCAGTGCTGAATATAAAAAAAATTCAGAGCCACATCTATCAACAAACATTTATGAAGCATCTTCTTTGTGTCAGACCATGTGCTAGGCTGTAAGTCTCATCTTTCAGGAAGTGACATTCCATTGAGGCATAGGGAGAACTACACGAGGTAACGCGAAATAAAAGAAGCAGAACTGGGAAAACAATGATTCAGTTACTTCACACAACCTGAACACTGTGTTATTATAGTAACTAAGAGATGAGAAAACATAGCGCTATCTTTTTTGTTGAGACAGAAGAATTTGGATGTGGAAGGCTGCAAATGCTGTCACATGGGGTTGATGTGCTATTTGTTTTTGCTGAACTTTTAAAAAATCTTTGCTCCAAAGGAATGCTGGTCTACAGGAGATTCGGAGGGACAATTTTGGAAACGAATGGAACATGGAAAGCAAGGTATCAATAAAACTTGTTTAAAATGCATTTGAACAGGTGGGCTTCAAAGGTAAAAACATGATACAAGATCAAGTTAAGTAGGGAAAAATGTCTTCTAATGTGCAGTGACTCTATTCTGGTTTTACTGAACTTCAAATGACTGAAAGAGTAGTCATGTCATGAAGATTACTCAAGAGAAGTGGTTCTCAAATTTAAAAACAATGCATGACAAGGCCTTGAAAGCCCTGGGTTGAGGATATGGAAGTAAACCTCTTTCAACACAGTAACAGCTCCAGAGCAGATTTAAATCTTAACATGGGGGAAGTAGACCAAATGCACATCTGCCTCTCCTTGCATTCTTCTATCCCTTTCTGGCTTTACAGCCTCTCCTCACTGCACTGCTACCTCCGTGCTTGCAGTCTCTTCATCTAGCTTTTCCCTCCATGACTGTGCTCTCAGGTGACTATGTCTAGGCTTTCTAGGCACCACTCACAAAGCAGCTTCATCAAAAACATCCATGCTAGCTATCTGGAAAAAATGATAAACCTATTCCCTTCAGTTATTAGAATAATAAAGAAAAGGAAATGGGGTCACTATGCCTTTTCATTCTTCATGGTTATTAGTATAGTTTTAAAACTTAGGAGCTTTTTCTGTGTCTCTCAAGTCCAGATGCTATTTTTTGGAAAGAATGTTAGTACAAGATTACTGTATGCAAATTTGTCATAAAGCCCTAAAAATTAACAGTAAAAGGTGCACTGGCAAGAATATAACTCTCAAAGAGAAACCCAAAGGAAATTAACTGTTACCACAACTGCGGCACAGTCCTGAAGACAGGGCTGTGGACTAAAGAATTACGTTAGAACCCATTTTTATTCAGTGAAAGACCCAGGATAAGTTACACTGTCTGATTCTTTGTACAGTCATCTATAAAATGGGAGTAATTCTTGTGTTAGCTGCTTCTCAGAGTTGTTATAAGAAAAACACTGGTAATTGGCAAAGTTTATACACATATGTATTACAATGATGGTGCTAATAATTCTCAAATGTAGATTTAAGAGAAGCTTTAAAATAAAATTTAGGAAAGACTTGCTGATAGAACATGTCAAGTAAGAATTCTTGTATATAGTAAAATGCTTGGTGCAATATAATAGGAGTCAGATTTCTTCACTTTGGTTTACAACTTTTCACAAAATTTAAACCCAAACTATCTGTAAAAACATTTAACCTTTAGTCAAAAAAAAATTTGTTTCTTTACCTTAAGATTATTTTCTAGACACTAGACCAAATGTTAGAAAATCTATTATTTGCTAAATACTTTTGCATAACCATTATGGCAAAGCAAGAAATAAAGTAGTTATCTTCAACCAGCTTTTCACTGGCCTAAAAAAGCTTTATGATTAACTAAATGACAATGAAAAGTTAACATGTGATTGAATTATAAAGAATGTTTTTCAAATAACTCAAGACAGACTAATTTTTCTTGTACATATATTTTTATATTTAAGTAAATATATATAAAAATATATATAATTTATATATATAAATCTAAGTAAATTAAGAAAGATTCATATTAAATCTCCGTGAAGAAGGAAAAGCACAAATACATGAACAAATAAAAAATTATTTTAATACAGAGAAACATGAAGTTTAAACTTTCCCCCGATTACTCCCTACCCCACGATCGTTTAATGCGCTCATAATAGGATTCTTCGTTTTAATATTTAAGTTCAATTTCCACTTAATTGGTGAAAGGCGACCTTCAAATTACAAAAATGGGAGTGTGCTAATTTGTGCAGCAAAATACCTACCAGTTCTAGTAAACCAATAATTAGTGAATCAGACACTGCCCAACCTGGACGTTTCTGCCTTCACAACATCTCTGGTAAGCGACAACTCCTTCTCACTCATACTTTAACAGAAGCCATCATCCTCTCCTGCTTGCACTATAGCAATGGGTCTCCTATAGGTAGGCATTCCTAGCCTCAAGACTCTCCCATGCCACTCTATCGTACATGCTGTCGCCGAGTGACTCTCCTCAAACATAAATCTGGCCAAATGATTTCCTTACTCAAACTCCAGAGGCTTCCACTTGCCTCCAGGATACAAGATAAATTAATTACTCTTCTTGAGCTTCACAGCCTTGTCCCAGCGCATCTTTCTGGCATCATGGCTTTGACTTTCTCCCCTTCCCACACTGTAATCTACCAAAACTTCCCCTGCTATTTCTACACCTTTGTCCCAGCCACCCCACATTCCTTTCTTTAACACTACCTCAAAGGATCCTTTCTCTTTAAGTTGTAGCTCAAGCACTAACTTTTACATGGATTATTTCCCAATCCCAACTACTATTACCCTGAGTCTAAAACTATATATATATATATAAAAAACACTACTTTGTATTTTCACTTTATATTTGTGCTGAACATATTTTCATTTGTTCTTGTTTTCCACTATTAAAATGTAAATTCCTTGCAAGTAAGGATTGTTTCATTACTTGTACTTGTATCTTTAATGCCTCCCATGGTATTTGGCATAGAGAAGGAATTTGATACTTGAATGATTTGGTTTCACCTTCAGATATTAAATTATTTACAAACTTAACAAAAATTTACTAACTGACCTCTAGATCAGAGATTCTTAACTTGAGGTCAATAGACCTCAAGTTTTTTTTTTAATATAATTTTAATATTTCAAGAGTTATATTTCAATGTAATTTGTTTTCTTTGTCATTTTATGTATTTTATTTTATGCATTAAAAAACATTATTCCAAGGAGTCCAAAAGTTTCTACAGACTGCCAATGGCATCTATAAAACATGGAAAAGGTTAAGAGGTTAAGAACCCCTGATGTAAGATGGTTACAGATTTAGTAGTGCTCTTGCTCTTGCTCTATGTTCCATTGCAATTTTAAAACTAAGTTCTGTACAAGTACATGTTCCCTCTAATCATACCCAAAACAGAAAAATCCAAATGAACAAGATGTATTATTAGGAGGCAAAATGTTTTTTTTGCTAAATAAATGTTAACTTTATCAAGAATTCATCATAGCAATTTCCCTGAATTTTAAATGAATTTAATTTTCCACTATAAAGATTAAGTTTACACACAAGTTTTTAAGTATATATTTATTGTGTCAAATAAGGTACACCTTTGTCTCATTAATTTTTACCCCCTAAAAAAATTCTGTAACATCATATCCTCTAAAGTTATGTGGTTTCTTCTTCCTTTCCAATACAAAACAACAAAGACTCATACCTTGTGTTGTTCAATAGCATCTATCCATTGTTGTCTATGATCTGGATCCTGAGCTCGTAGATACCAGACACTATCATTTACACTAATATCAAATCGGCATTCATCAAAATCATGAGGCTGTAGAAGAAAAAGTGGATAGTGAAAATCAAAATTCATTAAGCATTACTATGCTTCATATATTAAGATGAGAACATTAACTTGAAATTTTTTTATACTAACATAAATACTTTGTTGCTAAGTACTCTTGGTTAAGGTACTACTCAAGGAAGAAAAATTCAAAAACTCAACTCTGAGTTATGCCAATTAACTGTTTTGCTGTCTTCTGATCTCCACTTATAAAACAGTTAATATGTACCATCAAGTATAATATTTTGAGACAGTTGTTTTCCTGACTCAGCTTCTCCAATCATACCTAGTTTCACTCTACTAGAGGCACAATACCAACTTAGTTTTATATTAAAAAAGTATTATGAATTTGCTAAATAAAATAGTTAAGAATAATCACATGATTTTTAAATAAAATGTTAATAGAAATAAAAAGAAACTTCCTGACAAAATGACAACTTGAACGGGGAAACAGGCTGCCTAGAACTCATAATATAACTATTCTAGCAAAACACTGAAGTTCCCACTAGCCCAAATTGAATGAGCAATAAATCCAATGAAAAACTACAGTAAATGACTTCTTCCACCCCAGAACTGCGCGCACACGCACACACACACACACACACACACACACACACAAATCAATTAGAAACTCTTTCAAGAGATTCTATAGAGAGCCTCTTCTCTGCTGTTTGCCCCACCCCATTACTAGCCAGAGACAGAGAGATGTTTTTAGTCTGAAAGACTCTGAGATGCACAGAGGCAGGCAATAATGGAGGGTTCCCCTAAGAATCAGTAGGGTAATCAGAAAGTTCCAAGAGTGCACAAAGTCTCACATATTCTATCCTGAGACATCCAGAGAGGGCTCTTCCTGAAAGTCCAATCCTCTGGGGTTGGAGGGTAAGGGAAAGAAGGTATGAGTTCAAAAAACCAGGATACTTTGGGCAAGATAAACAGATTTGACCTTCCACCCCATCCAAAAGCACAGAAAGGAGCAGAGTCTGTCCTTGACACAGATCCAATTCAGAATTAAATGTGTAAAGATGAGTTCATCAAAGAAAATACTGACCAGTATAAAAAACTACTATAAATTTAGCTACCCACAAGAGTAGAAGGTATAATTCTGTAACAGCTCAAACAAAGTAAAAAAATGGACTTTTCCACAAGCAATATACAAATATCTAGATAGAAAGTCAGTCAAAAAATGGAATTTCTGAAAATCATAATAAACCAAACAGAAATCAAGGCCTCCATGAGACAACAAAAAATACAATTATTAAACTTCCTACAAACCATGATTTTTAGAAAAAGCTCTGATAATATATTTCAAGAAATCATAAACCACTAAAAAGGTTTTGCATAAACAAAACCAATGCAGCCAAGATTAAAAGGAAAGCAGCAAAGTTGGCAAAATTTTCGTATTAAGTTTCCCTGACAAAGATCTCATTTCTCAAATATATGGAGAACTGAGTCAAATATATACCAATGCAAGTCATTCTCCAAACGATAAATGGTCAAAGGATATGAACAGGTAGTTTTCAAAAGAAGAAATGAAAGCTATTTATAGTCATATGAAAAATATTCCAAATCATATTAGAGAAATGAAAATTAAAACGATTCTGAGGTATCACCTCACACCTATCATGATGACTATTATGACAGAAAAGGAAAATTACACTATTGGAGGGATGTGGAAAAACTGGGACACTGATACACTGCTGGTGGAGCTGTGAACTAGTCCAACCATTCTGGAGAACAACTTAGAACTATCCCAAAGGACTATAAAATTGTGCATATCTTTTTATCTACGATGACCAGTGGTAAATCTGTACCCCAAAGAGAACAAAGATGAGAAGGAAAAGAACCTATATGTACAAAAACATTTATAACAGCTCTTTCTGTGGTGGGAAAGAATTGAAAATGAGGGGATGCCCATTCATTGGGGAATGGCTGAACAAGCTGTTCACTGTGAAGGAATATTATTGTGCTACAAGAAATGATGAGTTGGGATGGTTTCAGAAAAACCTGGGAAGGCTTCAGTAAAATGATGTAAAGTGAAGTGAGCAGAACAAGGATAATGGTGTGTTATCAGTGACGACAATACTACATAATGACCAACTGCGAATGACTCAGCTTTTCTGATCCATACAGTGATTCAAGACAATTATGAAAGATTTATGATAAAAAAAAAAAAGCATCCACCTCCAGAGAAGGAGCTGATAGACTCTAAATTCAGGTCGAAATATATTTGTTACCTTTTTTGTGGTCTGTATTTTCTCTTGCAACATGGCTAATACGGAAAAATATTTTGCAAGACTGCATGTGTATAATCTATATCAAACTGCCTTCACAATGGGTAGAAGAATTCAGAGCTCAAAATTTTAAAAAAACTAATGTTAAAAATAAATAATATTTACAGAGGGAACAGTGCATTAGTATGCCTGACATTGTTCTTACGAATCTATTATCAATTTCCTACACATCATGGATATCATACCTCTAATCAGAGAAATTTGCTACAAATGTTCATCATCCTGTTGATGCTCTACAGCCTTTTCCAACTATTTTGTTTAACTATTTCTTATTTATTCAGTACATAGCTTCATTGTCCACATTTGTCTGCATGTCTCTTCCAATAGCTTAAGGGCAAGAACTATGTTTTGTGTCTTTGCAGTGGCAGTGATTACCACAGTATCTGGCATATAGCTGGCATTTAATAAATGTTGACTGCCTATAGAGCAGGTTGTCCAATAAACTAAACATTACTATTTTTCTAGTGATACTATATTTGTGATTCATGAATCCTATTGTTTCCAAAGGACCTAAAGTGGAAGAAGTACATCCCAAACATAATGTTTGCACAATAAATAATGTAAAAGCGCAACCAGGATACTGCAGTATTTGGTGAGCCAATAACACGTAAGACTTAAGAATAGTAAGTAGACATTCTAAATACTACAGTGATACCCACAAAATTTTACAAACCCAAGAGAAAGCTCTCTAGCATGTTAGATGAACTTCTACAGAAGACACTAAAGACTAGAAAACATAAATGAATTATCATCTAAACCATTGGAAAACTAATAGGCTCAGATTTAAGAGCTGAACAGGACCTCAGATGCCATCTAGTCCAATCACCTCTTTTTACAAAGGAGGAAGTTGAGGTCCAAGTAGATTAAATTATTTGTCTAAATTCACATAAGTAATAAGTATTAAAGGTACAGTTTAGATTCAAGTTTATTTTAAGCTTCTTGAACAAAGTTAACACAAAAAATTTGTAGATGTGTATATATTAATTACAAGAATTAGCTGAAAGAGTTTATGAAATGGATGCTAATAGGAGAGGGGAAAGCTTCCTGGAGGAAGTGGGCCCTTGATTATATTGCATTATAGACAGGAAGACCAATCTTATATAACACATAGATGAATAAATGGGGCCATGAAAAGAAGGGACTTCCAAATAGGCTATATGATCAGTGGGAAAAAAAATCACTACTTAGCATATTTCCTTAAGAAAAACATGCTAGAGGGGCGGAGCCAAGATGGAGGAGTAGAAAGACTCACATATGCTAGCTCCGAACACACAGACCATAGATTTCCTCTAAAAAGAACTCCCAACAAATTCTGGAACAGTGGAAGCCGCACAGCAACACAGTGAAGGAGATTTCTGTTCCAGAGAGCCCTGAAAAACCAACCCCAAAGGTCCATCACACACCAGACAGAAGCAGAGCCCAGCCCTGCCCCGGCAGCGCGGCACAGAGAGGAGCAAGCAGACCCGAGCAGGCTTCAGAGACGGAATCTCCAGCAGCCGCGAAGGTCCCTCCACCCACAGACTCACAGGTCAGTGAGAGAGACGGGCTGAGAGGGGAGCGGGGTGTCTCCATGACTCGGGCCTCCTCGGGAGGCAGCAGCAGAGGCAGAGGCAGCAGGTGGCCAGAGACTCCCGGAGCAGGCAGGAGCTGGGCAGCAGCTCCATTACAGAAGATCTCTGCATAAACCCCCTGAGGGGACTGAGCCTGCCCCCACCTGAGCACC
>CM053769.1:696314515-696340062 GCA_028658325.1 Potorous gilbertii | reverse complement strand
GAAGTCAAAAGAACTAGGTCTAAAACCAAGAATCACCTACCCAGCAAAACTGAGTATAATACTTCAGGGGAAAATATGGTCTTTCAATGAAACTGAGGACTTCCAAGCATTCTTGATGAAAAGACCAGATCTGAAAAGCGCATTAACTTTTAAAGAAAAGTCATGAAGGTGTTTAATTCTATGAATGATTTGTAGTCAACATTGATTGCTTGTTTCAAGACTTTTGGTCATCAGACTTAATTCTGGCCTGTTCAGTTGAAGTTTATAGGTAGAAAAAAATAAATGTAAATCATTTGAATTATATTCTATCTGCTTTACCAAACTTTTTTTTTAGACACAACAGCATGGATGCCTGTGTCCAGATCTATGTATATAGCCAAAGGCTATCTGGCAAGTTGTTTCTTGCATCCTCAACTGCCTCTTGGACATCTCTAACCAGATATCCTGCAGACATCTCACACTCAGCATTTTCAGTACAGAACTCTGCACACCCCATCCTCCCTTCCAACTTTCCCATTACTGATGCGTGCACTGCCATCCTCCTAGTTATTCATGTTTGCAGCCTCAATGTCATCTTTCATTCCTTACCTAACATATGCAATCTGTAGTGAGATTTTGTTTCTCTCACTACACAATTTCTCATTTATATCCTCTTCTCTCCACTCATATCACCATCTGCTGTAGGTCCTCATCACCTCATACCTGGACTATTGTGATAGGTTTCTGCTTGACTTCCCTGCCTCAAGCATCACCACATTCATTCCACCCCATTCTCCTTCATTCTTCCAAAGTGATCTTCCTAAATTGAACATCTGACCATATATTCCACCCCACTTCCTCCAGTCAACAAAATTATTCCCTGTAAAACACAGAATCAAATATAAAGTTCTTGGCTTGGCATTAACAACCTATTCCCTTCATACTAAAACCAAAGAAAATCCCTATAGACATGGTTTCTTAGTTATTAATCAGTTTATTAATTAGGCTATTTTACAATCAACAAATCAATGGCAAATGATTTCTCTGGCTAACCAAAGACCTGAAGGAAGACCCTGAGACCCCTTCTGAAAAGGGAGCTCTTGTGACAAGTGAAATTCAACCCTGAATGGTGGACATCTATTGAGGAAGTTAGCTAAAACTTTTCAGCTCCTCCTGCTGAGAACATGGTTTGATCACAAGACTCAGCAGCCTCACGCAACCTGGGCAGGGGAAGATACTTCTGCCTTCTGCACCACTCTGGCTGATTTTTCTCCTTCATGAACTGGGTCACCCTAAACTTTAATGGAGGGGACCACAGACAGGGATTCCTTTCCCTAGGCTAAAGACTCACCCAGACTGTATTTTATGTATACTCTAAACAGAAATTAGGTCTCCTAGTTGAGTAGGATCCTGTTCAGAATTGCTGAGCATGTGCCTTTTTAGGGCTAGGAGCAATCTCATCAATCAGCCTTGCCCTTCAGAGATTGACTGACCTTATTAGGAATTGGGCCGTTACTGAAAATAAAAGGGAAAGGGTTGATCACAAATTAATAATTAGTTATTAATATAATTTATCTCACTACCTTTTTAGTCTTTTATACTTTGCTTTCCTCCTTGTACTCTGTGATTCAGCTGTTCTGGCCTTTCTTGAACAAGATATCTTGTCTTATCTCCTGAATCTGAACCTTTTCATTGATGTGTTGCATGCCTGGAATTCTCTTCCTCTTCCCTTCTTTCTCTGGGTGGCTTTCAAATTCTACTTGTAAAAGGCCTTTCCTTTCCCACCCTCACCCCACTCCCCCCAAAACGAATGACTTTCTCCTGAGATAGCCTTCTATTTATACTGTGTATCTTGTACTTAACAATTTTTTGTAGGTTGTCTTCTCCCTTAGAATGTAAGGGAACTCCTGAAGGGCAGAGATGTGAATTTGCCATTTTGTACTTAAGGAAGCCCTTGATAAATTATATTTATTACTAATTGATTGATGGTACCTATGGATAAGTACTCCTTCCAAACTAATGAGAAGTATTAAAGTGGATTTTAAGATTTTTGTGATTTAACCAAATTGGTACTTAAGGCTCAATTTCCACCAAGAAAATTAGTTGTATATAACTTTCAGGATATGTTTTATTATCTAGAGTATGAAATCTTTAATTTTTTGTTTTATATTGAATTGAGCCAAAACTAAATTATAAGTTTTTTTTATCTGTTCAGAATTATAAGGCTTATTCTTACCTTCTGTAGGTTTGTACAGTGGAACCTTAGCCAAATCTTTCAAGAACAATGGGTGGGGAGGGAGGGATGGGGAGAAACTGGAACTCAAAGTTTTAGGATCAACTATTGAGTATTGTTCTTGCTACTAGGAAATAAGAAATACAGGTAATGGGGAATAGAAAGTTATCTGGCCCTACAGGACAAAAGAGAAGATGGGGTAAGGGAAGGGAGGGATGAAAGAAGAGAGGGCAGATATGGTGATATGATAGAATGTTCAGTGTATTGGGGAGGGGGGAGGGGACAAATGGGGAGAAAATTTTGGAACCCAAAATCTTGTGAAATGAATGTAAAAAGTTAAATAAATTTAAAAATAAAAAAAATAAAAAGAACAAGATTTTACAGACTTTCAGGGAATTAAACAATACTGTACTTATCAATATATTTAAACTGCCATGGTGATTACTTAGCTTACCAACCAGTTAGGGAAAATTAGTGACCCTTCATATGGGTACTAGTAGTTGTTCATTGGTGATACTCTGAAAATGAGAAAACGTACAGTTTTCTAGGTATTTCATCATGTCTGTTCAAGAAATTTTCATTTGAGTAAGAAGGTTAAATCCGTACTCTAAATGTGTATTTTGGCAAGGAACAAGTTCAGATGATATTACTGTAGTGCAGAATGTGTTTTGCGTAACAATTTGGTAACAAAATAATTGGTTTTGGTTTAATTCACTTTGCTTGTCTGTAAAAGCATTGCTTTACTGCGAGTTGTAGAATAGTTAAGGACAAGCAGGAAAGGAGTAACTAGTATAAAGTTATATTTTAATTTGTACATTGAAAATCAAATTGTGCTGCCTTTATAGATGAAGAAGTGACAGTTTCGTTAAATAGAGCCATTCAGCTTTTACTGTTAACGTATTAGTGAATTACTAGAATAATGACTTACATGAGTGTGGACTTTCATGTATCTCGGTAGATATATGCGGAATTTCTTTCCTTCTCAGTAACATTGCTTCCACTTTGCCTTCCCACTTTTAAGATTTGTTTTGAGCCATAGACATTCTGTTGTTATTTTTAAGGACTTTGTAATTTAACAAATATTCAAATGCCTTAGATGAAAAGTAACAACCTATTTTAGGGAGCTACATTTGTACAGACTGTAAATATCAGCATGATGGAATAGAAAGTGATACAGATACAATCTGAAGGGAAAATAGGTTGAGGAAGAACATCATTTGGGTGGGACAAAGAGTGGAATGAGAAGGAGACTCAACTTAAGTTGAGCCTTCAAAGAAGAGATTGATTTTAACAGAGAGATAACTGCAGAATGCATTCTTGCATGGAAGTTGACACAGATAGAGTCAGGAGAACTTTAGGATAGAGAATGGATCCCATCTTGGTTTTTTTGTTTTGTTCTGTTTTGTTTTTATTTATTTTAAATTTTCAACATTCATTTCCACAAAATTTTGAGTTCCAAATTTTCTCCCCACCTCTCCCCTCCCCCAATCCCAAAACACCTTGCCTTCTGATTACCCCTTCCACCAATCTGCCCTCCTTTCTAACACCCCTCCCTTTCTTCATCCCCATCTTTTCTCCTATCCTGTAGGATAAGACAAATTTCTGTACCCCATTACCTGCATTTCTTAATTTCCCAGTTGTATGCAAAAGCAATTCTCAACATTTGTTCCTAAAACTCTAAGCTCCAACTTCTCTTCCTTCCTCCCTCTCACCAATCCCCACTGAGAAGGCAAGCAATTCAGTATAAGCTATATATATGTAATTTTGCAAATGACTTCCATTATAGTCATGTTGTGTAAGACTATTTCCCTCCATTCTATCCTGCCCCCCATTTTTTCTATTCTCTCTTTTGACCTTGTCCCTCTCCAAGCATGTTTACTTCTAACTGCTCCCTCCTCCCATTTGTCCTCCCATCCCCCTTTTGCTCTCCCTTCCATCATCCCCTCCACCCTGCTTATCCCCTTCTCTACTTTCCTGTAGTGTAAGAGAGGTTTTCATACCAGATTGAGTGTGCTTGTTATTCCTTCCTTGAGCCAAATGTGATGAGAGTAAGCTTCACTTTTTCCCTCTCATCTCCCCCTTTTTCTCCTCCATTGAAAAAGCTTTTTATTGCCTCTTTTATGAGAAATAATTTGCCCTATTCCATTTCTCCCTTTCTCCTCCCAATGTATTCCTCTCTCACCCCTTAATTTTACTTTTTTAGATATGATTCCTTCTTATTCAACTCACCCTGCACGCTGTGTGTCTGTGATCCCTCCATCTACCCAGATACTGAGAAAAGTTTGAAGAATTACAAATATTATCTTTCCATGTAGGAATGTAAACAGCTCAACTCTAGTAAGTCCCTTGTGATTTCTCTTTCCTGTTTACCTTTTCATGCTTCTCTTGATTCTTATGTTTGAAAGTCACATTTTTTTTCAGCTCTAGTCTTTTCATCAAGAATGCTTTAAAGTCCTCTATTTCATTGAATGATTATTTTTCCCCCTAAAGTATTTATACTCAGTTTTGGTGGGTAGGTGATTCTTGGTTTTAATTCTTGTTCCTTTGACTTGTGGAATATCATATTCCAAGCCCTTCAGTCCCTCATTGTATAAGCTGCTAGATCTTGTATTATCCTGATTGTATTTCCACAATACTGGAATTGTTTCTTTCTATCTGCTTGCAATATTTTCTCCTTGACCTAGGAACTCTGAAATTTGGCTACAATGTTCCTAGTAGTTTCTCTTTTTTGGATCTCTTTCAGGAGGTGATCTGTGGATTCTTTCAATATTTATTTTGCCCTCTGGTTCTAGAATATCAGGGTAGTTTTCCTTGACAATTTCATGAGGCTCTTTTTTTGATCATGGCTGTCAGGTGGTCCCATAATTTTCAGATTGTCTCTCCTAGATCTGTTTTCCAGGTCAGTTGTTTTTCCAATGAGATATTTCACATTATCTTCCATTTTTTCATTCTTTTGATTTTTTTTTGTAATTTCTTGGTTTTTCATAAAGTTGTTAGACTCCATACTAATTTTTAAAGAACTATTTACTCAGTGAGCTTGAACCTCCTTTTCCGTTTGGCTAATTCTGTTTTTTAAAGCATTCTTCTCCTCGTTGGCTTTTTGGAGCTCTTTTGCCAGTTGAGTTAGCCTATTTTTAAAGGTGTTATTTTCTTCAGCATTTTTTGAGTCTCCTTTAGCAGGGTGTTGACTATTGAGTGCTCATTCAGGAGAGGAGTGTGGGATAGAAAGGGTTATAGTATTAGTGAAGGTGCTAGAGAGAGGAGTGAGTATTGAATGGTTGTGAAACTACCTAAAGCAAAAATATTTGTGTTTTTATTTACGTCCTCTGTTCTTATTAAGCCTCACAAAAACTCTACAAGGAAAATACTTTGTAGGTTATTATCCCCATTTCACAGCTGAGGAAATTTCGGTTGACAGAAGTTGTGACTCTCCCATGACTTGCTCCTGGATAACTGATACTGAACCTCAGATACTGAGATAACAGTATACTCAGAACCTCAGATCCTCAGATAACAGATACTGAGCCTCAGACCACAGACAAGATTCTTAAACAATATCCTCGCTCTGACCAGGTGTTCAGTCATAAAGCTAGCAGTGTGAGTGTCACAAGTGGGCTTCAAACACGCCTCAGACCCCTGACTCTAAAATCAGCACTCTGTGAGGCCACGCTCTCTCAGAACAGAGCTCGTCTAAAATCTTCCTTTGAAAAAGGTTTTCCTCATAGAAACCTTTTTTTTTCTGAATCTGCATACTTTTATATAGCTTTTGCCTTTCCTGTACATTCAGTTAAAGTAGTATGACTAGCAGGTACTACAATTCTGCCCCCCCATACTACAGATTTAATTATGTCCTGTTTAAAGTCTGACTAGGTCTTACTCTTGCTTATTCTCTTCAATCTAGGCCTTGGTAATTCATCTCTTGGGCAAAACATTGGATTTTTCTGTATCTTACTTTTTTCACCTGTCACCTGTTCATGGGGCTTGAGTTAGATGATCTCTTCCATCTCCAATACTCTGTGTACAGTGATTGAAATATTTTGACACAGAAGCCTGACACCTTTAATTAATTAATTTTTAGTTTTCAGCATTCACCACCATAAGGTTTTGAATTTTGTTTTCTCTACCTCCTGAAGACAGTGTGCAATCTGATACAGGCTTTACATACACATATTAAACATATTTCTGGCACCTTTATATCATTAACACTTTCTTTGCAGAAAGAACTGGTAGATATAATGAGCACCATATAATAGCTCAAATAATAAAATAGTTTTAAAATTTGTAAACCTTTTCTTTCTTGCCACTTTTCCATCTTCAAGCCCCATTTTAAAAAACAAATAAAAACTTTTGAAAGAGCAGTGTACGGCCAAGAAAAATTCCCACATTGGTCATCCCTAAAACTGTTGTGTCTCATTCAATATATTGAATCCATTGCCTATATTGTAGATGTTGGGCTGCCTGTCTCATCATTGGCCCTCCAAAATTAGGAATAGTTATTGCCTTGATAAAAGTTTTTAAGTCTTTTCACAGTTGTTCATCTTTATAATGTTGTACTTCTGTTTCTTCTCATCTCACACTATATCACTTCAAATCTTTTCTGAAATGGGTTATATTTTAACAGACAGGAATAGTCTTGTTACTGATGTACAGATTATCCCTGAGTCTGCAGTCTGTACAGTCGGACACTGACTTGTCAGGGCAAAGATCAGTTGGTGTTTTTGGTTTTGGTTTTGTTTTTTCTAAAAAGGCAAGAAGAAAAAAATTAGAAAAAACAAATGCCGTGCAATTAAAGCAACTTAATCCTAAACTAATCAACCAATTAACAGTGGAAAAATGAGAAGTGTACAGCAGAGTTACACCATCAAGGCCGGTAGAACTAGCATATAGCCACTGTAACATCACAGTCCTCAATGCAGAAGTGCAGTGGAACAGAGCAAAGATGAGAAAAGTAACCACACTGGAGCATGTGGAGTTGAAGATTAGTGCTTGAGGGACTGCAGAGTTATCGGGAGCATGCCCCACCCCCAAATCTCAAAGCTTGATACCAACCAAAGTGACTTTTTTCATATCAGTCTATATGCCTACACTCCAGTCCATACGGAATGTTTGAATGATCTATAAATTTATCAAGAGCACTCCCAAAAAAAGGTTAAGTAGGGAAAAAGAAGCTTTTTTGCAAGAAATATTCAGCAGGGAAGGAGAGGCACATAGAATATAAGATCCCACTGTGCTTCTTTTTGATTATGGGGGAAAATGTTGTCTCAAAGGCTCTTTTCCAGTGTGTTATCTTCCATCTGTATATAAAATTGGGCCCATCTTACGTGCCCAAAACAAACGGATGTTCACCAAGGCATTTGTTACTATAATAGAAGAGATAAACACAGAGACAAGCTAGTTGCATGGCAGAGGTGAGTCATAGGAAGAATGTTCCCTTGGAGTACCCTTTCCATGTTGGGAGATACTGAGAAAGACCTCTGTGATGTTAAGTGAACCTATTGTGGTGAACTTACAAAGTGACATGGAAAAGAATCACACGTTGTGATTTGAATCATTAGGAGGTTCTCTCAAAATGATGAGGAGATCACCTTGAGTATCATTCATTACTAATTTCCCTGTCCATTTTCCTATTATTCCTGAAGACTCATTTCTGGGAAGTTAATCTTGAAGAAAAAGCTGTAGATCTCTTCTTAGAGATTTTTTTCCTCTTGTTCTTAAAGTGTATCAATGTTCTATCTTAGAAATACCATTTGTGTGTAGCATAAATTTGCACATGTACCATATTCCTCAAATTACTAGTTCACTAATCATTGTGGAGTTGTGAATTGATTCCAGCCATTCTGGAGAGTAATTAGAACTATATCCAAAGGGCTCTAAATAAAACAGTGCATACCCTTTGATCTAGCAATACTACTATTAGGTCTGTATCCCAAAGAGATCATAAAAAATGGAAAAGGACCTGTGTACAATAAATATTTTTATATTTATTGCAGGTCTTTTTGTGGTGCAAAGAATTGGAAATTGAGGGAATGTACTTCAGCTGGAGAATGGCTGAACAAGTTGTGATATATTAATTTAATGGAATACTTACTATTTGCTATAAGAAATGACAAGCAGACAGATTTCAGAAAATCCTGGACTTACATGAGCAGAAAACATTGTACACAGTATCAACAACTTTGTGTGATCAACTAAGAGTGATTCAGCTCTTCTTAGCAACACAGTGATCCAAGAAAATTCCAAAAGACTCATGACAGAAAATGCTGTCCACATCCAGAGAGTTATGTAGTCTGAATGTATATTAAAGCATACTGTTTTCACTTTATTTGTTATTTTTTTCTTATGGTTTTTGTGGAACTCAAAATCTAATAAAAAATGAATATAGGTACTAAGTCTTTATGTGTAATTGGAAAAAAAATACTGTTTACAAAAAAAAAGTTGCTAGTCTGTTAAAGCTTTAAACTGATATGAATATGAAGAGAAAATTAGTGATCAGGAAGAAGTAGCCTAAGGAACTTTTGAAATATTGAAAAGCTATCCATGGAAATTGAATTGAATGGCAAATATATTTTATGCAGATATATTTTAAATTGGTCATTTACATTTACCTTTCAAGGTAATAAAATTGCCTTTTGCACAGTTACTGCTACTTCTTAGCTTGGGTATCAGCCCACAAGGCATTTTTAAAATGATGTAAAAGACAGAATTTACTTAAATTTCACTTGGAATTGGCTATCCCTGAAGAAGAGCTTTTATTATCTGCTATTAGGGGTTTCGCATTAATTATGGAAATATTATATACTTCATAGTATAAAATATGAAAACTTAAAATAGGAGCACTACTTGGTGTAGGAGTAACCTGTTCTATATAACTGAATATTTCATTTACCAAAAGTTTTGTCTTACAAATTATAAATTTTTTTAATTATAAAAAATTTTCTATAATGTTAGTACATATTTCTCTGTTTTAAACAAAGCATCTTGAACATAAAGTAATCTTTCCTTTTACTTCTGTTATTTATAACTTTTATTATACTATACTGCAGATAGTTTCCACAGTACTGAATTTTGACCTATTCTTTCTTGAAAAAATTGTCAGTGTCCATTTATGGTAAAGTGTCTCCATGATAAAGGGTTCTAGAGTGCTGGATGAACATTATCAGTCAGTAAAACGTGATGAGTTATCACTGTGTAAGCAGTAAAGAGTGGCTGATTTTTTCCAGCATCAGTTATTTAGTTAAAGAAGTCTTTTCCTAGATAAGTGGTTTTCTCATTCTTCCAAATTCTGCTTAACTGTCACAATCAAAGTCCTTTGATTTGTCTGTAACATTTAAAGCTTTGTTTATGTTTCAGTAATACTTGTATGTTATTATATATTATATAATATTATAATTATATATCATATATTTTATATTACAATACTTATTATACATTATATATTAATACTTAAACCTATTCTCTTGTACTCTTTCCTTTGGGATCACTGTTTCAAGACTTTGCAGCGCTGTTTGCCTACAGGCACTTTCTTCATCTGATAGACATTTCAGCAGAACTGACATTAGTCCACAGGTTTTTAAAAATCTTCTTTAAGGATTTGGCTTTGAACAATGTTGCATTTTAACGTTTTATTTTCCATTCTTTAAGAATTGACGAAAACCCTAAATGTTAGTTCATGCTTTGTAGATCTGATTTTTCTCCTGAAATGTCTTTAGTCTTAACATTTTCAACTGCTTCTACCACCCTGGGTCCTTAAAAGCTTTACTTGACCCTACCATTCCCTAAAACTTTTATTTTTTCTCTTGCCTTCTTCCACAGCCTAAGTCTTAAAAAAAAGCAAGCTTGTGTTCATTGTCTCTTTAGAAGCAGCTGGGTTGTGCAATGGATACGGTACCAGGTCTGGACTCAGGAAGACTCACCTTCCTCAGTTACTAGCAGTGTGACCCTGGGCAAGTGACTTAACTCTGTTGATTTTAGTTTCCCCACATGTAAAATGAACTGGAGAAGGAGATGACAAACCACTCTAGTGTCTTTGCCAAGAAAACCCCAAAATGGGGCCATGGGAAGTTGGACATGACTGAAAATGGCTGAACAGCATTTGTTGTCTCCACTTTCTCACTTCCTCTTCACTTCTCACCCTTTCTAATCTGGTTGCATGCATATAATTTGAAGAAAACTAATCTTCCAAAAGGCCAGTGATTTTAATTGCTAAATGATTTTTATTTTTATTGCTAAATACAGGGGCCTTTTCTCAGTCGTAACTTTTCTGGGTTCTTCTTTCACCCTGATTCTTTTCCTCCCCATCTGACCGTTCTTCACCTTCCTTTGAGGAATTCTCCATTCAAACTCATATCTCCCACAGTGCGTGGATGTACTTCAGAACTATGTTCTGGGCCTGCTTTTTTCTCTCTCTGTTCTCTTAAATTTTACGCCAGCTGCTCTGCTTGATTTCAGCTTTGTCATCATCTTTATTAAGAAATTATTTTTATCAGAAAAACCATAAATTTGTTCCTGTTGTGGAGATGCAACTTGTGATTATTCATCAGTAAGGAAAAGAACCAGTTATAGAAACAGTATTAATCAACAGGAATGAAGTGACCATTAGTTACCAGTCACTGCTAGGCATGGGGGATAGAAATACAAAGAATGCAACAATTACTGTATTTGCAATAAGTTTGCATTATAATGTTGGAAACAAGTATATACGAAAATACATACTGCATAAAGTGTGTGTATATAAATACAAAGTGTGCGTGCAGATGCGCACGCACACACACAAAAGGTAGTTTGCCAGGGAGAGTATTAGTCTGAGGTGGATCAGGAAAAGCTTCCTGCAAAAGAGGTACCTGATTTGTATCTTAAGGGATGAGAGGAACTCATCCAAGCTGAAGTGTTTGAGGGAGTAAGTCACTGGGAATAGCAAATACAGAGGCCTTGGAGAGAGGACATGGCTTGTAGTGTCTAGGAAACAAAGCCCAAATTGGCTGGATCATAGAGGTTGCAGGGGAGGGAAGGGGGAGTGATGTTCACTGAGACTGGAAAGATAAGCTAGAGCTGTTTTGTGTAGGGCTTTAAAAGATAGAGGAGCTTATATGTGATCCTAGAAACAGTAAGAAACACAGGAGTTGATTGAGCAGAGGAGTGGCATTATCAAATCTGCCTTAAGGAAAATTACTTTGGAAGCTGAGTGCTGGATGGATTGGCATGTGAAGAGACTTAAGGAAGAAGGCATATTAAGAAGCTTTGCAAAAGTTTAGGCAAAAGGTTGAGAGCCCAAAGTAAAGTGGCAACCATGTAACCTTGTGAGAAGGTTAGGTAGGATAGATGTTTGTAGAGGCCAGATTTGGCAGCTGTTTGGATTTGTGGGGTGAGCCAATGAGGAATCCAAACTGACACTGGCATAAGAAACCTGATACTTACAAAAGATATGGCTTTTATAGAAATAGGGAAGTTTGGAAGAAGGCAGGGTTGTGGGGTGGAGTTAATGAGTTCAGTTTTAGAAATGCTGAATTTAAGGAGTCTCCAGGACTTCCAGTTTGAAATATCCAATTGGCAATAGAACATAACCTTATGGAAAAGCTTGAGGCTGGGTATATAGATCTGGGAGTCATCTACATACAAATGATACTTGAACCCTTGAGGGATAAGGAGGTTATTGTGGGACAGGAAAAGAGAAGGGCTGGGGAAGAGAGAAGGAACAAGTAACCAGAACAGAGCAGGGAGCATGATGGGGATGATGAGCCCAGAAAGGAGACTGAGGAGCAGTTTGACAAGGAGGAGGCAGTCCAGGAAATAAAAATGTCACAAAAGTTAAGGGAGGAAAGGATGGTCATATCCTAACACAGGTGACAGATAGGACTGAGATAGGACCATCATGTTTTTACAATAAATAGATAACTAGAAATTTTTGAGAGAATGGTTTCAATCAGGTGATGAGATTAAAATCCAGATTGCAAAGGGTAGAGGAAAGGATCTAGAGAAAAAAAGAATAGACAGCTTTTTCAAGGAGTTTGGCAGAGAATGGGGTTAGTGAAGGTTTTTTAAGGATGAAGGAGGGAGATCTAAGATTCAAGGGGAAGTACTTGAGAATAAAATTGCTGAAAGATGTGATCACATTTGGGGTTAGCCTTGGTAGAGTAGGATTGCCTCTTTGTCAGAGCCTGGGGTAAAGGAGGAAAGAGTGGGAGATAAAGTCAAGGGTATTGGAGACAATGAAAATGGGAAAAGAGGGAACTCACATTGAATAATATCAATTTTTTTGCAATAATGTGAAAGTCAAGTTAGGATAGCTCTGCTTTGTGAAAGATGGGAGAGACATCAGCCATTTCATTTTTTAGTTTTAAAGACATAGGCGTGGGAAATTGTAGGTGGGAGAGGAGTCCTTTCCTCTGTAGATCCCGGTTTCTTCTTTTCCATTCTCCATTAAATAGTAAGCTGATTAAGTAAGTAGCTTCTGTCTTTAAGTCTCCATACCCAAAACAAGGTGCTGCACACAGTAGGTGCTTTAATGATATAATTTGTTGAACTACAAAAAAAAAAACCAACATAGTCCACATAACTTTGACCAATGCCATTCTGTAATAGTTTTTGTCCATTTCCTATGAGTAAACTTTACCTTATGTAGGGAGACAATAGCTGAGTTTTGCCACATCTCTGAGACCAGTTTTGCACTAGCACCAAACGATTCATTCCCAGTGGCAGTGATATCCTTCTTCCCCAGTCCCAGGTGAAGCTGTTCCTTCCTCCTAAAGTGCTTTTTATTTCTCCTGCAAATAGCCAAGATACAAGCCTCCCATGGGAAAATATTACACCAGCCCCTCCTCCGAAGCTGACAGAATAGGATTTTGCAACTCAGATAATAAGGGCATATCATAATATACTTTTTATAGTAGAATTAGCTTAGTAATCATCTTTATTAAAGCCTACTGTGCACTGGGTCCTGTGCAAAGTGTTCAGAATACAAAGACAAAACTGGAAACATCCCCTATCCCCAAGAAAATGACATTCTAACAAGAAAGAACACAAATAGATATAAGATTCAAATGAAGTAGATACAAAGTAACCTTGAGAGGGAAGATGAGAGGTACTAACTGCAAGGACCTCATGAAGAAGATGCTGTTTGAGATGTCTTGAAGAAAATTAGCGATTTTAAAAAGCATAGGTAAGGAAGGATAGCATTCCAAGTATTAGTAGCAAATGGAAATGAAGTTTTGGAGTATAGAATGGAATATTTTAGGAATCAAGTTGAAATGAGGTGAAACAAAAGATTTATGTTTAATACCAGAGAAAGGTGATAAGGAGCCACTGAATTGTATTGGAGAAGTGACATGATCACATGTGAGTGTTAAGAAAATTGCTTTGGTTGATATGTATGCAGTAGATTGGAGCTGACCACAGCTTGAGACAGGGAGGCTGTCTTGCTTAAAGCATCTAATAGGTAGGAAGTGTGGTGATGTGAAACTGGACCTTACGAGAGAGACTGAGGATGAACATACAGGTCTGAGAATCATCAGCATAGAGATAACTGGGAGCTGATGAGATCACTAAGTTAAAAAGGGCCCAGAACAAAGTCTTGGGGGGGACACCCACAGTTAGGTGTGAACTGGATGAAGTGGCCAGTAACAGTCTGAAGAGGAATCAGGCAGAGGTAGGATCCTGATCAAGAAAGCAATGTTACAAAAATTCAGAAAAGAGAGTTACCACAAGAGGGTGGATAGTCACCAGTGTCACATGCTACAGAAGTTTTGAGAAGGGGTTATTGGATTTGGTAATTAAGAGATCTTTGGCAACTTTGGAGAAAATGGTGTCTTTTGAATGATGTCGGAAGAACGTAAATGAGTAAAAGCAGAGGAAATAGAGGTGCCAAGTCTAGTCATTTTTTAAAAAAGGAGTTTAACTAAGAAGAGGAGGAGAGATCAGGTTAAGGGAAGGGAATAAACATTTATTAAGTGCCTACTGTGTGCTCAGGACTGTACTCGGTGCTTTACAGATCTCTCATTTGACACTTAGCTATACAGGGTGATAGCTTGTAGGGTTAGTAGTATCTAATAAGATTTTTTTAAGGATATGGGAAACTTGGTTTATATTTATTTGTAGGCAGCAGAAAGGGTCCCCATAGATAGAGAAATGGTGATGACACTGAGGGGAATTGACTGGAAAAGATGGGAGGGAATAGGATCAAAAATTTAAGGAACACCTCTAGTGCCCTTTGAGGTAGATTTGTGAGAGGACATGGACTAGGTTGTGAAGAGGAGACAGGCATAGGTGGACTGTGACTTGCATTGATGGAGGAAACATTCATTAAAATCAGTAAGATCATGGATCTACTTAAGTAGTATTTCAGTAATAAAATTAAAATAAGATTCTTTAACATTATTGTTAAATTACCCATCATGTTATTTTGAAAATTTTTTTAAAGCTTCAGTTTTTGTTCCACTTTTGAACACCAGAATGAGCCGCATCCCACCTTCTTTTCCCAACAACATTCAGAGTTATTAGTTGTCGTTAAGGTTGCAACAGTAGCTTAAGCTGTTTAGCTGCTGCTTGAAATTGTTTGACCAATAAACTATTTTTTTTAATTTTAAGGAAAATTAGTTTTCTTCTTTGAGTTTGTATTAGAAAAATTATCTGTAATTTCTTCTTTTTAGACTGAATCTGGTTATGGATCAGAATCAAGCTTGCGCCGACATGGCTCAATGGTATCACTTGTGTCGGGAGCAAGTGGTTATTCAGCAACATCCACCTCATCATTCAAGGTTAGTCATTATAAATAATTCAAGAGAATGCAACATAAGTGAAAAATAAAGATTTTAAAGCTTGACCGTGGGAATAGAGACTAATTCATGTTAGGCTGAGGGGCAAGGGGGACCAATGCAGTTATGATACTTAGTTTCTAAATGATTTGAGAATATTCAGTGTTATGTTGTGGGTATAGAGCATGCTGTAGTTGGAAAAAAGGGATCTTACTGATATTACATTGTAATTCTGCCACAAATATCCCAGCATATTATTCTTCCTTCCTTCTCCTCTCCTACCTCAAAAAAAATTTTTTAGAAAAGAAATCCACATATACAGTAGATAAAAATCAGGTAATTTTATTCTTTTATATCATTTTGATGTAATTTTTTTCTTGTTGCATTGTTTTGTAAAAATATTTTAAGACATGCAAAAGCTCAGATATCAGAAGCATGCCAGCTAAAATTTCTAATGATAGTTTACCTATTTTCAGGTATGATATTCATGCAACCTTTTAAAAACAGCTTTATAAATAGTTCTCAAAAGGTCACACACTCATCTTAAGATAAATTTCTTGTTCATATCATCAATACTTGGTACCAGAGCCAATCCTTAATTGCTTGAGAATAGAATTGGTGGTATGAAGGATAATGCTACTGTCATAACAAATATAAATTTCAAATGAATTATGAATATTATATGAAGTGTATGTTTGTGGTTTAAATATAATTGTAGGAGAACTGACAGAAGTTGTTTAAATGTCTGGATTGGTTAAAGATGAGTAAATTATAAATCAGATTCTTTTAGCAGTAGTGACTTCTGTGAATATGTAAAGAATATTTGTTTTCTCTGCCTCATTTCTAAATTGGAGAAAGCAATCTAATCAAGCAAACTAACCAAGTAATTCATCTTTTTACATTCAGTGACTAATAGAAGAGAACCATGTAAAGCAATTATTTCTCATGCTGACTTGGGAGGAAAGCCTATTAAAAAACAATGATACATCACATTTTATAACTGAAACAGTTTCATATTTTTATTCAAAACAATGTAAAAAATCAGAATATGTAAAATTGAGGAAATTTTATTTTTCAGTTAAACAAACAGTTGAAATTTATTTTTGTTGTGGGTGGAGCCAAGATGGCAGAGTAAAAAGCAGGGACTTGCTAGAGCTCTCCCTCCAGAGCCAACTAAATACTTGTAAAAAAAAAATGACTCTAAACAAATTCTGGAGCTGCAGAACCCACAGAGTGACAGAGTGGAGCAAATCTCCAGCCCAAGACAGCCTTGAAAGTTGATGAGAAGTGTTTATTGTGCTATGCTGAGAGCAGAATCCAGTCCAGCATGGGCCATACAGACACAGACAGGACCTGAGCAGGCCCATGGGGCACTGAGTCACTGACACCTTGTAGCACTTTCCAGACTTCAGAGAAAGTGAGGATAAATTGGAAATTTAGTGGAAAAAACATCTGAGACCTGTATGAGAGAGTAGAGTGGTTTGGCCCTAGCCCCAGGGTGGTGGAAGGGCAAAGGAACCTGCAGTGGCAACAGCAGCTGCTGTTTCTGGAACTCTTGGCCTACAGATTGTGGTGGAATCGAGCAGTATTACCACCCACACACACACACTCCCACAGGAAGCAGGGAACTACCTTGACAAAGAGTTCAAAAGTCAAGTAAATGGCTGGGGAAATGAGCAAAAACCAGAAAAAGAATCAGTCTATAGAATCTTACTTTGATGATAAGAAGGACCAAAATATACAAACAGAAAAAGACACCAAAGTCAAAGTTCCTACATCCAAAGACTCCAGGAAAAATATGAATTGTTCTCATGTCATGGAAGAGCTAAAAAAAGGATTTTGAAACTCAAATAAGAGTAGAGGAAAAATTGGGAAGAAAAACGAGAGTGATGCAAGAAAAATCATGAAAAACAAGTCAACTGCTTGCTAAAGGGGACGAAAAAAAATACTGGAGAAAATAACACCTTAAAAAATAAACTAAAACAGATGGCAAACGAGATCAAAAAAACCAGTAAGGAAAAGAATGCCTTAAAGAGCAGAACTGATCAGATGGAAAAGGAGGTCCAAAAGCTCACCAAAGAAAATAATTCCTTAGAATGGAGCAGAAGGAAGCTAATGACTTTATAAAAAAAAAATCAAGAAATTATAAAACAAAATTAAAGGGATGAAAAAAATAAAAATATGAAATATCTTATTGAAGAAACAACTGACTTGGAAAATAGATACAGGAGAGGCAATTTAAAACTTAGTGGACTACTTGAAAGCCATGATCAAAAAAAAAAAGCCTAGATATCATCTTTCATGAAATTGTCATGGAAATCTGCTCTAATGTTCTAGAACCAGAGGGTAAAATAGATATTGAAAAAATCCTCCAATCACCTCCTAAAAGGAAAACCCCTAGGAATATTGTAGCCAAATTCCAGAGCTCCCATGTCAAGGAGAAAATACTGCAAGCAGCCAGAAAGAAACAATTCAAGTATTGTGGAAACACAGTTAGGACAACACACTAGCAGCTTCTACATTAAGGGATTGAAGGGCTTGGAATATGGTATTCCAGAGGGCTAAGGAGCTAGGACCAAAACCAAGAACCATCTACCCAGCAGAACTGAGCATAATACTTAAGGGGAAAAAATGATCATTCAATGAAATAAGAGGACTTTTCTTGATGAAAAGACCAGAGGTGAATAGAAAATTTGACTTCCAAACACAGGAATCAAGAAAAGCATGAAAGGTAAACAAGAAAAAGAAATCATAAGGGACTTACTAAATTGAACTCTTTACATTCCTACATGCAGAGATAATATTTGTAACTCTTGAAACTTTTCTTAGTATTGGGGTAGTTGGAGGAATTATATATATAGACAGAGGATACAGAGTGAGTTGAATATGAAGGGATGATATCTAAAAAATTAAAATTAAGGGGTGAGAGTAATATATTAAGAGGAGAAAGGGATTAATAGAATGGGGTAAATTATCTCTCACATAAAAGAGGTAAGAAAAAGCTTTTTCAGTGGAGGGGAAGAGGGGAAAGGTGAGAGGAAAAGAGTGAATCTTACTCTCCAGATTTGACTTAAGAAAGGAATACCATGCACATTCAATTTGGTATGAGAATCTATCTTACACTAAAGAAAAGTGTGGGGGGGGAGAATTAAGTAGGTGGGGGATGATAGAAGGGAGGGAAAATTGGACTAGGGGGTAATTAGAAGTAAACACTTTTGAGGAGAGAGAATCAGAATAGAATAAATGGGGGGGGGGAACAAGATAGGATGGAGGGAAATAGTCTTTCACAACATGACTTTTATGGAAGTGTTTTCTATAACTACACATGTGTAACCTATATCGAATTCCTTGCCTTCTCCTGGGGGAGGTGGGTGAGCGGAGGAATGAAGGGAGAGAAGTTGGAAAAACAAATGTTAAAAATTGTTTTTACATGCAACTGGGAAATAAGACATACAGGCAATGGGTTATAGAAATCTATCTTTCCCTACAAGAAAATAGAGGGGATGGGGATGAGAAGAAGGGAGGGGTGTGATAGAAGGGAGGGTACATTGGGGAAGAGTTAATTGGAAGACACTCTGTCTTGAGGTCAACAGAGGAGAAATGGGGAGAAAATTTGGAACTCAAAATCTTGTGGAAATGCATGTTGAAAACTAAAAATAAATTAATAAAAAAAGATCTCTCTTTGGTAAAGGTACCTATTTTCAAGAATGTAGCCTAAGAACTAGAAGGGGCCTTGGAATTAAAGTGTTCCAACTTCCTAATGTTTCACTTGAAGTGTGTGTCAGGCATTAGGCTATAAGGAAAGCCTCTGGTGCATTGAATCTGCCCTTTGGGGCAGACGAGAGGACACGCACTAGAATTGTGCAGGGAGACAGGCATAAATGGAAGAGACATCATCCACAACAGTAAGATCACAGATCTTACTGAGGTCCAGAGAGGTAAGAGATTCCTCTCCCAGCATCACAGAGGCAGTAACTCTAAAACCTAGAACAGTTTGCTTAAGAAGTAACTAATTCATGAAATTGATTGTTGAAACCATGAAGTTAACCTGGAAAATAACCAAGTAATGTACTTACTTAAAACATAGAGTAATATCGGATGCCACATGAATAAAGAATTCTTATTCATCTGAGTTGTAAAGAATGTTTCAATGTGGAAGAATTCATTTCTTAGGAAAAAAAGTATGATCATACTACATCTAGTGGTATGTCATTCCTTTTCCTCCTTGGGCCCACTGGCACCATTGGCCATTCCTGTGTTTTCTGTTGTAGAAGTAAAAATCAGTTCTCTGAATCCACCTTGCAGTTCTCATAGTGACTTAGAAAACTACAAATTCACATTCTCTATATTGTATTTTTTATTATTTATTTTTTTAAAGTTTCCAAATTACACTTTAATCTGGTACCATGGGGGTGTGGGGCGTTGTGAGCTTGATGCCTCTAAGCTCCACACATAGTAGGCTTTTCCCCTAAACTGGTCCCATGGCTAGAGGCTGAGTTCTGGAGAGGACTGAGCTTGAATGTCAGCTTACCCCATGTGTGGCCTGGAAAGGCATCAGTTCGTCTATCTGGGCCTTGGTTTCATTATCTTGAAACGAGAAGTTTGGACTTGATGATCATTTGAGGTCTTGGATCCTTACTTTCTGATCACCTAATAGGAGCATAGGTGCTATTGAAAATATAAAAAAAAATATATCTCATGGTCCATGGCTTTGAACAATCCTAGTAATGTGACCAATGTTTTCCCTTTTGTATGTCCTCTCTGGATTTCTACCAAGATTACTTTTGTTGTAACTTTTTGTCATTTTCCATGTCACATCCAATGAGTACGGTTTTTAAAAGTACACTTTTAACTTCATTCCAGTCTCCATACTTTTTCTATATAAAAAAGGTATGTCTAAAGTCAAGAAAACATTTACATTACTCTGTTAAAATTGGGAACTACACTGTTTATATGCTAGAAGAATCAGAAAAAGAACATTGTCAAGAAAACTCAGAAAGTGTCCAGGAGGAAGGGATGATTACTAGTAACCCATAATTCAGAGTTCAAAAAAAGATAAAAAATTCTTTCTCATTCAAAAGTTGGTAAATCAGAAATCATTGTTATGTTTGGAGAGAACTATTTTGTTGAATTGATGAGATCAGAAGGCAGAATGTAAGGGAAATGAAGTTGGAATAGAATTTTTTCTAGCAGTTTTGCCATGAGGAAGGAGAGACATATATGGGAGCTGGGCTGAAAGAAAGGGAGAAACCAATAAAGGTTTGGGTGTTTTGTTTTTTGGGTTTTTGGGGTTTTTTGTGGGTTTATTTTTTTATTTTTTATTTTTTGCTATGGCAGATATGGTTAGACAGCTGGGAAGGAACCAAATAGATAGAAATTGAAGGTGAGAGAGGATAATCAGGGTCACCCTTGATAAGACCATGGTGACTCATTTTTCCTAGGAAAACAGCACACCAAGAGGTAGGGCCATGAAAAGTGGCTAGAATAAGCACAACTACTACATGTGGATTATTTTTTGCTCTTTCCCTTCCCCTTTGTCTTTTTCTTTTCAGAAAGGCCACAGTTTGCGTGAGAAATTGGCTGAAATGGAAACCTTTAGAGACATCCTATGTAGACAAGTTGATACTCTACAGAAGTACTTTGATGCCTGTGCAGATGCAGTCTCCAAGGATGAACTTCAGAGGGATAAAGGTTAAATTGCTGACCCCTATTCCTGCTTATAGCATGCATTGATTAAAACCCAGTTGCCCTAAAGAAAAGGGAATTTTCATTTCTAAAGTAATTGTCAAAATCAGGAGCTATAACCACATTTATAACATAATTCCAAATAAAACTTTTTTAGTAGCATCCTTACTGTAAATGCACTTCTGTGATATTTCATGATTTCATTGCAGAGAAGTTGTCACATGACAGAATTTTTAATTTACTCAATTACATAAAAGTTTAACGTTTATCCTTTTGTCAATAGTGTGCCTCATTGGTTTTTTTAATTACATTTTCATGAAGGTCTGGAATTACCAAAATTGTTGTAGATATTTAGTCTAGTCTATTCAACATCATAGACCTTTGAGCCTTGGAAAAAAGTTAACTGTGCCCAAATGAAAAAAAAGTGACTTGGTATTTATCTTTTTCTCTTAAGGAAGTAAAAATTTATCTACCTGTCAAATTATCTGCCTTGTTAATAAGTTTCATCCTGACAAACTGACAACTGTTAACTAAAATGAGTTTTAGAATTCCTTGCTCTATGAGAAACTGAACAATAGTAATTTCACTGTATAAAAATGACTTTCCTGACATTGCCTTCCCTGTTCTTATAAAATTCTTTGCTTTATATTCTAATTTTTAAGGGCTTCAATTTTCTCTGAATTAGCTATTGTTGAAACACATCACTTGATAGGTTTGAAGTTGTATCTTTTCATTTTTTTTTGACGGAAATAATGTCTTCAAGACATGGCCTTTCATTTCACCTCCATAAAAGGGGAAAACAGTTTTCCTCAGATAAATCCTTTCCTTCTCTCTGCTCTCCACCCAAGTGGGTATTTTACAAAGGGAGCCAGAGGACTAGAATATCATTATGATAGCTTAAAAATAATTTTTTAAAACATTAAATGTTGAGATAGGAAGGAAAGTGATTCCATAGAGAATAAATTACCTTGTTATATAAATAGAATTGAAAAATAGTAGCTGACATGACATTTTTAAAAAATGACTATATCCATTTCACCATCCTATAATCCAAATAACATTGCTAGTAAATTTTATGTATTTTAAATGCCTTTATAACCAGTAGGAAGTGTTTCAGTTTTTGTAGGCCGCTAGGTGGCACAGTGGATAGAATGCCAGACCTCAAGTCAGGAAAACTCATCCTTGTGTGTTCAAATAAAGCCTCAGACACTTACTAGTTTTCTGACTCTGGGCAGATTACTTAAACATGTTTGCCTCAGTTTTCTCATCTGTAAAATGAGCTGGAGAAAGAAATGGCAAACCATTCCAGTATCTTTACCAAGAAAACCACAAGTGGATTCGTGAAGAGTCTGGTGTGACTGAAAAATAACTAAACACCTCTAGATTTAGGAGCACTGCATAAGTGAAATTAATCAGCCAGTTAGACCATATTTATAAGCCATAAACTAGTCATTCTTTTTTTTAATTTTAAATTATTTTATTTTCAGTTTTCTGTAGTTCCTTCCATATATCATAAGTTCTTTCCCCTCCCTCTTCTCCCTTCCCACCCTCCCCGAGACAGGCATCCAATCTTATATAGGTTCTATGAACCAGTCATTCTTTTAAAATATTTTTATATTTTTTCCAATTACTTGTAAAAAGAGTTTTTAACATTTGTTTTTTAAAATTTTGAGTTCCAAATTCTCTCTCTCCTTTCCCTTAAGAAGATAAGGAATTTGATATACATTATACATCTTCAGTCATGCACAGTATATCTGCATGTTAAACATACTGTCCAAGGAAACACAAATGAACAACAAAAAAAACCCAAACCCAAGAAAGATAATGAAAGTAGAAAAAGTGTGCTTTGATCTGTATTCAGGTGCTATCAGTTCTTTCTCTTGAGGTGGATAGCATTTTTTATCGTAAGTCCTTTGTTTGGAATTGTCTTCAATAGTTGTTTTACTCAGAATAGCTAAATCTTTCATAGGCAATTAACCATTACAACTTTGCTGTTACTGTGTATAATATTTTCCTGGTACTGCTCGCTTCATTTTGCTTCAGTTCATTGCCTTTCCAGGTTTATCTAAAATCATCCTGTTCATCATTTCTTACAGCACAGTAGTATTCCATCCCAATCATATGTCACAGTCTATTCAGCCATTTCCCCAGTTGATGGGCATCCCCTCAATTTCCAATTCCTTGCCACCACAAAAAGAGCTATTATAAATATTTTTGTGTGTATAAGTCCTTTCACACACATATTTTTTTTTGGTCTCTTTGGAATACTAGTAGTGGTAGTATTGCTGGGTCAAATGGTATGCACAGTTTTATAGCCCTTTGGGCATACAAACTAGCCATTCTTACTATGTAATCCACGATACGACTTAGATTCATTTTTTAAAATGTTCCTAAATGACTAGCATATATTAGGAGCTTGGGGAATTATAAACAAGACTATGGTATAGTCCTTGACCTCTTAGGTCTTGCAGCCTACTATGGGCAACAGGATGCATACAAATTCTATAAGGGAAATAATTCATAAACGCATATTTAGTTCTGGTATAAGTGCCAGGAAAGAGCTAAGAAAAGAGAAAATTGTTTCTCACTCGAGGAATCATCAAAAGATTTGTTAAATATGTCACATTAGAACTGAACTTTGAAAGATGGAAGTATTTCAACAGATGGAGGATGGGGTAAGGGATGAAAAGAAATTGGGACAGTAATCTCATTTCATTTCCTTCTCCCTCATGTTTTGTTATTCAGTTAATAAACTTGTTTACTTTCCAGTTATAGATAAGGAATATTACCTATCCCTCTGTTAGGGAAGCCAGGGTGAAAAAAATAGCACTTGCCTTGTTAAAACTCAGACTAGTGAAAGAGATGATCCATATGTGAAATTAATAATTCTAGGAACTAGAAGATAATTAAGTGTATTGGGGAGGTCAGACAGTGTCATAATAATTTTAAGAAGGTTGGACTATGGAAGGTTTTATTGAAGGGTTAATGAAAAGGTAGTGAAAAGTTTCAGAAGAGAGAATTCAAGGGAGGCTATTCTAGATCAAAATAAAGGCTTCACAGTAAGAGGGAAGGAGGAATAAAACCAGATGGGAGAGCAACAAGGAGTCCAGCTTAGCTAAAGCATGGTAATATAAGAGTAGCAATGTATTAAGAACTAGATGAATAAGTGGAGATCAGATTGTGGAGAGCGAATGCTAAGTTGAAGAGTTGTTTTCACTTGGTAGGGAATGTGGACCCTTTAAAATTGTTATTTTGTTTTTTGTTTTTGAGATTTTGTTTAGATCTCATACATTAGGAAAAGTTCCTTTGGATAAATTTCAGTTGTGATTTGATATATACTCTTCCACAGAAATTTTTTTAATACACAGATATTATTATTGAACATTATTTAAATCAGTTAATATTGATTTTTCCTATCTCTCTTAATTGTCACAAGTAATAAAACCTCATTTTAATCATAATTTCAGTTATGAACTGAATTAGTTGCAGTAAGAATTAAACATCTTTTATGTACCTAGACTGGGCTGGATACTCTGAGAAATTTGGAAATAGTAGAAGACACAGTTCCTGATCTAAAAACGTGGGGGAGGGAGAGGGGCACATGCATATTCATACAGAGGTGTAGTACATATTGTAAAGCTAACTTAGTTTTGATTTTGTTTTTAAAATACAGATTTCTTTCAGAATTCTTTATGTAAAGTCAAATTTGTGTAAAGTGAGTTTAGATAAAGCAAGACCTGTCTGCATGTGTAGATGAGACTGTAGTATATGTTTGTAATGTGTACATAAACAAAAATGCAGCAGGTCTGCCAGAGTAACTGTACTATTTTAGCTTTATCTTCTATGTGAAATAATTTGCCCCATTCCATTTCTCCCTTTCTCCTCCCAATGTATTCCTCTCTCATCCCTTAATTTTATTTTTTTAGATATGATCCCTTCCTATTCAGCTCCCCCTGTACTCTGTGTGTGTATTTGTGTGTGTGTGTGTGTGTGTGTGTGTGTATGTGTGTGTGTGTTCGTCATTGCCAAAGAAGGCCATGCCATCAGAGAAAGGATGACATGACTTGGACTTGACTTTGTTTTGAGTGAGGGAGGGCTGTGCAGGTCACCAGCCGCACTTCTCCTCCAGAGCCATCTGAATCCAGTGACCAGATATTCATGAGGATGACTGCGGATGACCCAGGATGAGGCATTTGTGGTTAAGTGACTTACCTAAGGTCACACAGCTAGTGAGTGAATATTTGAACTCAGGTCTTTCTGACTCCTGTACTGGTGCTCTGTCTGCTGCCTCTGTGTGTGTGTGTGTGTGTGTGTGTGTGTGTGTGTGTGTATGTGTCTATGTGTCTATGTGTGTATGTGTCTATAATCCCTCCAACTACCCTGATACTGAGAAAACTTTCAAGAGTTAGAAATATTATCTTTCCATGTAAACAGTTCAACTTTAGTAAGTCTCTTGTGATTTCTCTTTCCTGTTTGCCTTTTCATACTTTTCTTGATTCTTATGTTTGAAAGTCATATTTTCTTTTTAGCTCTGGTCTTTTCATCAAGAATGCTTGAAAGTCCTCTATTTCATTGAATGATCAGTTTTTCCTCTGAAGTATTATACTCAGTTTTGCTGAGTAGGTGATCCTTGGTTTTAATCCCAGTTCCTTTGACTTCTGGAATATTCTATTGCAAGCCCTTTGATCCCTTATGTAGAAGCTGCTAGATCTTGTGTTATCCTGATTGTATTTCCGCAGTACTTGGATTGTTTCTTTCTAGCTGCTTGCAATATTTTCTCCTTGACCTGGGAACTCTGGAATTTGGCCACAATGTTCCTAGGAGTTTCTCTTTTAGGATCTCTTTCAGGAGGTGATCTGTGAATTCTTTCAATATTTATTTTGCCCTCTGGTTCTAGAATATCA
>CM053769.1:696256922-696314015 GCA_028658325.1 Potorous gilbertii | reverse complement strand
AATCAGGTTCTCAGGTGGGGGCAGGGCCACCTCCCAGGCTTGGTTCCCTCAGGGTGTTTATGCAGAGACCTTCCATAATGGAGCTGCTGCTGAGCTCCTGCCTGCCCCGGGAGCCTCTGGCCACAGCCGCTGCCTCCCGAGGGGGCCTGAGTTATGGAGACACCCCGCTCCCCTCTCAGACAGCCCAGAGGTCTCTCTCACTGACCTGTAGCGCCTGTGGGTGGAGGGACCCCCGCGGCCACCAGAAATTCAGTCCCTGAAGCCTGCTCGGATCTGCTCCTCCCAGGGCTGGACGGCCAAGGTAGGGCTGGGTTCCATTCTGGTCCCGTGCGCAAGGGACCTTTGTTGAGGGTTTTTCAGGTCTTTCTGGAACAGAAATCTCCTCCACTCTGTTGTTCTGTGGCTTCCACTGGTCCAGAATTTGTTAGGAGTTCTTCTTTACAGATATTTTTTAGGCTGTGGATTCAGAGCTAGCATATGTGTGTCTTTCTACTCCGCCATCTTGGCTCCTTCCCCCCCTGTTTTTCATATTTTTATAAGATCAGAGTTAAGAGCAGATTTTTAACTGTAAATGGTTCTCTTTTATTTGCTAATTGCAAAGTTGTTTCTTCAAAATAATCTCTTCTCCCTCATTCTTCATGGCAACTATATAGCAAAACATACTCTATCCTTTTCCCAGAGGAAATTAAAAGAGTATTTTTTACCCTCACCTTCAACTCTTTAGAAGTTTGATTTGAACTGCCTCCCAGAAAGGGATAAAATTCAACAATGCTGAGTGTGAAGTACTTATGGAATATAAAAATCAAAATAACTGAATGAAAGAAGAGTCATAGAAGTTTAGAGATAATCTTGTCCATTCACAGAGGTTTAGGGCAGTTCACTTACAGAAGTCAAGCAAACTTATTTCTTTATAATTTTCTTTTGTCTCTAAACTAACCTAAAAGGTATGGTTTCTGTATGTTTAATAATCTGTAAATCCTCTTATGTGTTTAAGTTCTCTTCAGTAAATTTATTAAGAACCCTATATACATAGAACTGTTCTAAGAATGGGAAAACATTGGTAGTTTAAATGATATAGTCCTGACCTGTACAGAGCTCGGGGAATACACTTTGCTTCTGAAAGTATAATTAGTCTACAAAAAGGAGGTACACCACAACATTTCTAGGACACTTTCCAACACCATACAAGTTCTGCACATGTTCTTATTGGCAAATTATTACCAACATAGAGGCAGTATTTTAGCTTCATTTGTCCTGAAATCATTTTTTCCTAGGTAAAGTTTGAATAACAAATATATAAAATTAAAATCTTTAATATGAGATGATCTGATCATTTTAGCACAGTGCAGAGACTAATCAAACTTGTTAGGTCACAAAGTGTAATCTTGCTAAGCAAACGGGAGTTGGAAAGTTGAACTAGTGCTGTGTTATTTTAAGAGGGTATGATTAAGAACTAAATAGGTTTAATAGTGAGATTTGATATTTGGGCTGCATGAAGCTATAAAAGTCACTTGAAGAATTCTTTATTCAAATCATAAAGCTAATGGCATGAAATCATTTGATAAGCAATAAATTTAAGCATAATTTGATGTTAAAAAGATTTTTGTTAGTTTTAAAAAGTACTGAATATCCACTTAAAACCTTCATACCATCTTATTTGGCTCTTTTGCTTACCGTCAGAGATGCTTTTTTTAAAAAAATCCTGTGTTGCTTAAAATTTTTAAGGTGGTTCTTGCTGTAATTAGGTGCCACTGCAAGCTGTCAGATTATTCTTATTAAAGTCTCCTCCCACCTCCCTCATGATTCCCTGAGTGCAGAATATGCAGCACAGCCAGTAGATACCAAGAAATAAAAGCAAGATGAAACTGGATGGATATATTCTGTCCAAGATCCTCTTTACTCACAGCCTGTAGATATGAAAGGGCAAAATATTGTCTGTAGGGAGGAAAAATACAGTCCCAGGCCATTACTGATATACTACTCATGAAGTTTTCTAAAGATGCGTTATAGGGTAGAACTTTTTCTTCTTCAAAAGACTGTTGCTGACTGAACTGTCTTTTTCAGTATTTCCACATGTGACACCCAAAGGAATTAATGGCATAGACTTTAAAGGGGAAGCTATTACATTTAAAGCAACTACTGCTGGAATACTTGCTACACTTTCTCATTGTATTGAACTCATGGTAAAACGTGAGGACAGCTGGCAAAAAAGACTGGATAAGGTAAGGCTAGTTTTTCTTTTCCTTTAAAAAGAACTTCAAAATTCAGTGTAATTTGATATTTTGGTTAAAATAATATTTAAATTAAACTGACATCAATAGCATCTGAAAGAAGTTTGAGTTTGACCCAAGCAATATATGATGTTCTTCCTGTCAAAATTTTCAGTATGAAATATCTGAAATACAAGAGGTTAAATAAAGATAAGTTTTGGAAAAAAGCAAAAAAGTAGGTAAACATTTGTTAACAGCCTACTCTGTGCCAGGTGCAGGCATTGGGCATACAAAGGAAGGCAAAAGACAGTTCCTGCTCTTGAGAGTCAGGGAAGGAGAAAGGACTAAACATTTAGATAGCACCTGCTAAGTATTTGTCACCATGGTGAGCAGTTTATAATCATTACCTCAACAGCCCTGGGAGATCGGTGCTATTAGAATTCCCATTTTATAGTAGAGGATACTGAGGCAAAAACAGTGATGAAGTGACTTGCTTAGTGTTCTGAGATAGTAGGTATGTCAGGCTAGCTAGATCTTCATCAGGCTTAGAATTCTATCCACTGTGCTAATAGATGCCTCAAATTTACAGTCTGATGAGAAAGACAGTGTGCAGACAACTAAATACAAAAAAGCTTTATGCAGTACAACTAGGAAAGAAATCAGCAGAGTGCATGCACTAGAAATAAGAAGGATTAAGAAAAGCTTCCTGTGGAAGGTAGGACTTGGAACTCTATTCCGTTATAATAGCGATATTTACTAATTCCCAACTATTTGTTATCTGTGAAGCATGTTCTCTTGAAGAGAATTACAAAGATTTTTTAAATTTGGCAGTGCTTTTAAAATATACTCCTTTGAAATTAAAAGCATTTGAGTCTGAACACTATAGCACAAAATATTGTACTTAGTTACACAGTACTTAGGTTGTTTAGATCGTGTGACTTAAAATATTCCAACTTTTAAAGCAAAACCTTCCTGCTCTCACTACTTCTCAGCATTCATAATTAGCCTTATTTCAGCTATCAGGGTGATGTCACAAATAAACTTTAACTGTATTGAACTTTACCTACGTAAATACTTTTACACTTTGATTTAAAATGTAACACTGATAATAGTGCTTTACTGTATTCCTTACTCATGTCTTCTGTTACTAATGTGAAATATTGTTTAATGACTTTGGTCAAAGCTGAAATCTTTTTTTTGTTTGTTTGTTTGTTTGTTTACATCTACGGGCAGCTGGGTGGGGCAGTGGATAGAGCACTAGTGCAGGAGTCAGGAGGACCTGAGTTCAAGTCTCACCTCAGTCACTTGATACTCACTAGCTGTGTGACCTTGGGCAAGTCACTTAACCCCAAATGCCTCATCCTGGGTCATTTCCAGTCATCCAGATGAATAACTGGTCACTGGATTCAGATGGCTCTGGAGGAGAAGTAAAGCTGGTGACCTGCACAGTCCTCTCTCATTCAAAAAAACAAAGTCAAGTGCAAGTCATGTCATTATTTCTCTGATGGCATGGACTTCTTCAGCAAGGAAGGACGAACACGTTTACCTCTAATGATTTCATCAGTGTGGAAACTCCTTCTACCTGGACTGAAGTGGATCTGCTTCAAGAGTGTCTCTTAAGTGACTCTTCAAGTCACACAGTTAACGTGTATCAGAGGCAGGACTCAGCCTAGAGCCCAGACTGGCACCGCCATCTGACTTTGAATTGTCCTACTGAGAGTGGTAGACCATAGGTGAATCGGGTTTTGTAATTCATTAATAAGTCAGATTATATCTTGGTTTCTGTAAGGAAAGTTTTGTGGTTATCTCTGGTTTTTACACCCAGAGTGTGTTTCATCATTTCTTCTGGACAAAAATTGATCATAGCAGTTAATTAGTTTGACTGCTTCTTAGTGCTTTTGTGTGTTTGTTTCTATTATTGTAGTCATGTTTATTATTCTACTGGTTCTGCTTATTCTGCTCCCATATCTTCTCAGATAAATCTGATTTTTCTTTGAATTTTTCATAAGTTATTTCTTTTAAACCACTGATTTTTCCATTACATTCATATACCACAGTTTATTAGGATGTTGCGTAATCAATGAACACCCACTTTATTCCTGTTCTCTCCTCCTATAAAAAGTATGTAGTGCCATTGAATGATAAATATAATCACTGACACGGAGTGACAACTGTGGAAATGTGACAAGTGCTCCAGACTAGGCAAAAAAGGAGAATTTTAGAATTCTTTACTGTAGTCTAGCTGTCTTTCATGGTTACCATGAATTTCTTTGGTTAACTGCCTTCAGAGTCCTAAATAAAACTGTCTAAATAAAGAACAGACCTTTCTTCATTCTTAGAGCTGAACTTTTTATGTATGTATGCCACTGATTGTAGTAAATACACACACCTATACACCCACAAGCAAAACAAGCCCTTTGAGCCTCATTGATTCATGCTTCGGAGTCACATGTTCTGTTTGCCCAGATTTGCTTAACTCTCAGCTTTCGGCAGTCCCTTCTTGAAATATCTTTGCTATAAATGCTGTATGTCTAATACTGGAGAATTTGCATCAGTCCTAAAATAGTCTTTATCCATTTCCATTAGAAAAGACGTAGCAGAATACATTCTAATTTTGGAAGCGTGGCCTAAGAATATTTTAAACATCCAGATGTTGTAATTTAGCTGATTCAAAGAGAGATTCCCATGGTATATACTACTGTTTATTTTATGTTCTTTCTGGGCTGGACTGGACATTAATAAATAGAATAAACCTAAATAGCAACCTAAGAAACTGACTATTCAAAGGCCTCTTTGAGGCATAGACAAAAAGTTTGATGCTAATTGATTTTAAGTAGCTTATCTCACTAACAATTGCCAAGTCAGCTCATTGGATCATAGTTTTCAATGTGCTTTATTGACATAATAAAGCAGAAATAAAAAAGAAAATTTTGAGGAACCATTTTTGACTTGAGAGAGGGGGATAGAAGAAAAAATAACTAATGGATTAAAAAATATTTTGAGCTATAGCTTTTAAAGGTCAGCTCCTTATAACATTATAAAATATTGCTGGTCTTGACCTAATCAGTGACTTGCTAAAGGAAATAAAATTGTTAATTTAAGTAATTTGTGTTATCATTTTCATATTTATTCCCTTTATTTGCTACTGGGATGTAGGTATCATTTGTCAAAGAAATACCATTATCTCCTTCTCTTGCCTTAATATGGAGAGAAGTAAGCATTTTTTATTACTGAGTATAAACTGCCAGTTGGAATTAGTAGAAAATTTGAGTCATGGAATAGTTTAAGATTATTTTCAGATATATTCAGTAACAAACCAAAGGAGTGTCCTAAGAGCTAAGTGTAATTGCAGGTATTAGCTGTACCACATATGGAACATAGGCATGAAAGTAAATACTGAGAGAATCAGTTTGTTTTTATTTGCGTGTGTATGTATGTATTGCGTGTGTGTGCATGCCCACACTTTTTTTTTACTATTACATTAAAATACCACAATTTGAATTAAATGTTGGTAAGGGGAAACTACTCATCTGAACTATTGAATATTTTTGAGAAACTGTCATTTCCAATATGTGTAGTAATACAAAGTAGTAATTGTTTTGGCAAGTTTTAATCCATGTAGAACAACTTTAATTATTAGATATCCATGATTTTAAATTAATAGACGTCTAATAAGTGTGTCACATATTCCCTAGTCATTCCCCAACTTATCTACATAGCAGAGACTCTTTTCATATACCGTAAGGATAAACCTGAGCCAAAACTGAGTTAACCTGCTTGAGTTTATACAGTGTCACTAATCCAAACTTATTCCAGAAGTTGTTAACCATAAATGGTAGACCAGTTTTTGTCTTGGTTAAGGAAGTAAAAGCACAAGAATTGCAATAGTAGCTTCAATCGCTGCTTCCTCTAGTCTGTTATCAACAAGCACCCTGGCAGTGGTACCAAAGAATGTTAGAGAGAAGAAATTTCTTTACGGTCCTCTTTGAGAGTGTTACTGTACATGTCCTACAATAGCTTAAATTATACTCATAATGTGCCATGAAAATAAATTATTTAATCTCTTCATTGGTAATAGAATTGAAGTGGATTTCACAGGCTCGTTAGGATCAATGATAAAAATGTATATAAAGTTTTCTGTAAACTTGAATTGTTCTGTAAGCCTAAGATGACGTTTTTAAAGAAAGAAAAGTATTGCATGATACCTTGAGTCTGCCGTGTCTGAGCCTTTTTAAGTCTCTTATACATGCTCATATTTGAATATGTGCAACTTAGGGCTTGCTTCCTTATGCATTCCACTCCTTAATAATCATCTAAATCATTCTCACCCTCTCCCAAACCCAGCTCCCTGTGCATCTCTTCCATTGTAACTTTTTCTCCCTACTGTGGCCCCAGATGTTGTTCTTGTCTTTTCATTGCTTCCACAGTCATATTATGACATCATTTAGGTCAGCGATTACTTAGTCTTCTTTAAGTCTTTAGTAGAGTATCCTGTGCATGAAAGAGCTTTTCAGCAAATGCTTGTGGAAAGAGACACAGTGGTTCTAATCTGAGCAGAGAAAGCATTTGTAAGAGATAGAACAGCTGGGATGTGTGGAGTGAGTGCTAGAGGAGCCCAGGATGGCATTGAGATTTCAGGCCTGTGTACCTGGGGAGGAGAGGGCCTCAGTCGTAGTGAAATTTGGAAGCAGGGAAGGTTTGAGGGGAAAGAAAATAAACTATGTTGTAGACATGTTGAGTTTGAGATTCCTATATTATCCAGTTTTAAATCTCCTAAAGGAAGTTTTGCTTACTTTGCATCAGTTCATATAAATGAGTCAATATTCATCTTTTCATGAAGAGCGGCAATATTCCCTCAGGTTCTTGGGCCATTACTTGTTTAGCCATTTCCAAATTAATGACTGTCTACTTAAATTTGAATAAACTGTATACATGTACGTCTGTCATATAGTAGAATATTTTTTAAAGTTATTAGCAGATTACACACAGTAACAGCCACAGTGTACGAGGACTGATTTTAATAGACTTTGCCCTTCTCAGCAATACTTTCCAAAAGACGCATGATGGAATATGCCATCCACATTCAGAGAAAGAACTATGGAGTTGAATTGCAGAGTGAAGCAGACTCTTTGCTCTTGTTTTGTTTTCTTTCTCATGGCTTCTTCCATTTGTTATAATTCTTCTATGCAACACAGCTAATGTGAAAATATGTTTAACATGAATATATGTATAGAGCCCATATCGATTATATGCCATCTTGGGGAGGGAGAGGAGAGGAAGGGGGAGAAAAACTTAAAACTTGTGGAAGTGAATGTTGAAAACTGAAAATAAATATTTAAATTAAAAAATTGTTAATGGAATCAGAAACTTGTCATCAAAGTTAAAATTTAAATCTATTCTTAATGACTAAAAGCGAGTTCTTGACATTGGATAGATTTTTTCTTTGACCATTTCTTAGCAGTTTATCTTTTACACTTTGTAGTTTGTTTTTCTAAACATATTTTCATAATTTATATCTTTTCAGACCACTAAAACCTTTTCTTATTTCCTTTCTACACATACTCATATGAGTAAATGTCCAGATAATGATGTACATGTACAGGTGTATGCCGGGGGTGGGGGAATTATACTGTAACCATGAATCTTTTTGGCTTACCTGGGTAAAACAAAAGAGAAATTTCTCTCTAAACTGAGAAGTGATTCCATAATGGACCATTATTTATGCTTAGCTTTGCGTTTGACATGTATAGATTTTTTTACTCTATTTAGTATTATAAAAGTTCAGAATTTTCAATCATATGTACTAAGTATATAAAGATCACCACTTGACAAATGTCAAACCATGTAAAATTTCTCAGAAACATAGTAAATCATGGTATTTCAGTTAAAACTGAATTTTCTTTGTTCAGTGTACTTTTTTACCTAAGGGGCAAATGCTTTTCTTTTGTGGTCAAAGGCATTGCTTTATATATTTATATGAAAGGCTGAGGTTTATAAGGAAACTAGAAATTTTTTAGGCGAAAGGAATCATCTCAGGCTTAGGGATGAACTAATTTGGGTTTGATGATTACTTGAGGAAGGTAATAATTTTATTTTTAAACATTATTTTAAAAATCTATACTACTACTACTACTACTGCTACTACTACTATTACTGTTGATTCCCCTATTGGCAGCTTTTGCTATCATTGATTCTATTAGGACTTATTAAATATAACAAGAGGTTCCTTAGATTGAAAATTCTACCCCCAAAGACCATTAACATTTGGAGCTTCCTGAGAAGCCCATGAGGGCTCTTCCTGTAATGAGAAAAGTTGGACCATTTCATAAGGGAAAAAGCAGGGACATTGTTGATACTATAGTATTCAATTTAATAGTCACTTACAAACCCACCAAGTGGTACATAATAGAGATTCACAGTTTTATACATGATCCCCTTTTTCTACTTAGTGTGTGTTGAGGTATTCCTGTTTGTTAATATTTGTTCTTAAAGTGACTTTTTTAAGAAAGAAAATATTACTAGAAAAAAATGCATAGTAATCAGTATTACCTAGTGGGAAAGCCTAACTTTGCTTTAATGTGGTTTTAACTTAAGTAAGATAGTTAAGTAACTATCTTAACATATATGTGCAAACTTTTCAAAGTGTCTTTTTGTGCTGATTTTCACAACTGAGAAGTAGTTGAACATACGCTGATTTTTATATGTTACTTAGAAAGCTGATTTTTTTATTCTAAATATTAGGCAGTTCTGAGATATTCTTGTTCAAAAAACTCTAAAATATTCAAGGTTCAACTTTTGCTTTAATTTTAGCATTTTAATTTATTAATTTTTATTAATTTGTTAATAAATAATAATTTATCAATGTTTATATTTTCTGAGAACATCTTTGCTAGAGAAAGGCAACGTGTTATAACAGAAAGAATACTGGACTTTGAAGACAGACACGACCTGGGTTCAAAGTCTACTTTTGATACTTAACTATATGATTCTAGTTAAGTCACTTAACCTCTCCTAAGCTCAGTTCCCTAATGTGCTAAATGGTCAGTAAACCCATTTCAAAATGAGGTTTCTATAAGAGAAAGAAGAGAAGGAGTGAGCATTTATATAATGCCTGCCATATGCTGTGCACTGTGCTAAGCACTTTTACAGATATCCTCACAACAACCCTGCGAAGTTGGTGCTGTCATCACCATTTTACAGTTGAAAAAACTGAGGCAGACAGGTTAAGTGACTTGCCCAGGGTCACACAGCTAACAAGTGTCAGAGGGTAGATTTAAACTCGAGTCTTCTTCACTTTAAGGCCCAGTGCTCTTCTATTGTGGTACCAACTGCCTAAGATGATATGCATAAATTGAAAACATTAAAGTATTATGTAAATAGTGTTGGAGAGGATGATATTATTCATAAGCGTGTTTCACATAATTTTATTTAAATCATTAAAGTGTGGAAAAAGGCATCTGTTGATTTAAATCAATTTAGATAAGGTAATTTTTCCATTTTATGATTGAAATTGCAGATAGCCTTAGTTCAGGTAAAAATATTTTCTACCATTTCCTCCTTGGAAATTTAGGTTTCTCTGACATTGTTCCTTCTACCTGCCTGCACGTTCCCTCAGACTCCTTTGTGGGATCTTCATATCACTTACGCTAAATGTGTTCCCCAGGGATCTGTTGTGAGCCCTCTTCTCAATTCTTCCTTTGTACTAGTGGTCCTTAATCTGGGATCCATGGTTTCTTTTTAATGGTGGTAACTGTATTCAGTATAATTGGTTTTCTTTGTAATCCTATGTATTCTGCATTTTTTTAAAGTGTTCTGTAAAGCCTTCAAGACTGTCACAGAGTCCATGACAGAGTCCTCTGGTCTAGACTGATTTTTTAAAATAAGCATTTGTGAAGCACCTGCTAGATTCCAGGCAAGGTGCCAAGAGCTTTACAAATTTTATCTCCATTTGTCCTCACAACATCCTTGCAGGGTAGGTGCTGTTATCATCCTCATCCCATTTTACGTTGAGGAAACTGGCTGAAGCAGGCAAAGTTAAAGTATCCTGCCCAGGGTCGCAGGGATAGTAAGTGTCTGAAACTGCATTTGAACTCTGGTCTCCCTGACTTCTAGTTCAGTTGTCATCTCTATGCAGATGATTTCTGGCACTTTATAACCATCCCTAGTCTCCCCGAAGCTATAGCTCTTCATCACCAAAAGCCTTTTAGGCATTTTATACTGGATGTGAAACTTAATGTGTGTAAAACAACTAATTTCCCCTTTACCCTGCCCCATCCCAGTTTAATTATCAGCGTCAGGGTACTGTCATCCTCCCAGTGAATCTTGGTGTTTGATCTTGGTGTTTTTGTTTTTTACCGTTACCACATATCTTGTATAAATCCCCTTTCTCTTATCACTCTCCTCTCCATGCAGTTGCCAAAATGATTTTCAGTCACCTTCATTTATAGTAACATGAAATAGTTCCCTTTTAAATGCAGAATCAAATATAAGGTCCTCTGGTTTTTAACACCCTCCACAGCCAGCCCGTTCATATTTTTTAAAAATTTCTTTCTCTCTCTTCTCTCTCCACACTTCCCTCCAACTTCACCACACTCTTTGATCTAGTTGTTTTCTTAGGCCTGCTTTGCTGTTTCTCACGCTAGACACTGCATACCTTCAACTGGCTGTCTCCCCTGCTTGGAATTGGAATGCTTTTCTGCCAAACGACTTCCCAAGCTTCCTTCAAGACCGAATTCATAACCACCTTCTGCTGGGAGCCTTTGCTGCTCTGATGCTTCATCACCCCTATCTTATTCTCTATATATGTCATATGTACATGGGTATTTACACATTGTCCCTTCTGTTAGAAAGTGAGCTCTTTGAGGGTGGGAACTTACTTTCTTAATATTCATTGTACTTAGTGCTGTGTCTGGCCCATAAACATTTAGTAAATGCTTGTTGAGTTACTAGATGACTAATAGTTAAATTTACATTTGAATTCATATTAAATTTCCTTCTGATGTGCTACTTATTGGAAAGGGAAATGAATGAGGTTTTCTCAGTTTGATTACTACAGCTTGGAATGTATAGTTTGTACATGTAAAATTTATTTTGAGCATTGTAGAAATAATAAAAGCTTCCCCAGTAAGTACAAAGAGCATTAGAGCAGTGCTGCTCGCTCTTTTGTCTATTATTTGGCTAGATCCATATAATTATAACTTTAAGTAGTCTGAATTTGAGTACATGCCCCTCCAGAGGATTTATCACTCACACAAATGAGACGTACTACTTGTCATTCTAGAAATATTAGCTATTTCATTAATATAAGAACTAGCACAGACCTTTACCCCTATTTGCATTTGACATGATGCTGTACTTAGAAATCCCCAGAGAGTCAGTAAAGAACATAAGGAAATATTTTCAGCAAGAATACACAATAAATCCACAGAAATCATTGGCACTTTACACAACTTGAAAAAACAAGAAATGATAAGAAAAATTCATTCAAAATAACTATAGAGTATGGAGTTAACCTATGAAAAGGCATACAAGATTTATAATAAATACAACTTTAAAAATTTCTAGATGTAAGGGAATGCTTAAATTTAGTGCTATACCACTCAAATTACTAAGGCAGTACTTTATAGAACTGGACAGTAATTTATTTGGAACAACAAAGAGTCTAGAATTTCCACTGACACAGTGAAATATGGGCATTAACTTATCTCAAACTGTATCTTAAAAGTGGCAGCTGGGTAGGATGGCAGATAGAGCACTAGCTCCAGGGTCTGGAGGACCTGACTTCAAATATGGCCTCAAACACTTGACACTTACTAGCTGTGTGACTCTAGGCAAGTCACTTATAACCCCTATTGCTTTACACCACCTGTCCAAAAAAAAGCCCAACTACATTTTAGCAGTAATATTCAAAACTTTGGTACTAGGTTAGAAAACAGTAAAGTAGATCATTAGAAAAGATGGAATAATCAAGAAACAGAAGCAATTCAAAACAGTTCATTGTTTAATAAACCCAAGAATATAAATTCCTGGGTAAAAGGTCTCCCTTTATGGGTGGGAAAGGGCAGAGGGGAAGAAGACTAAACGCTAACAAATCTGGCAAAAATCAGGCTTAGATTTCATAGGCTATGCTGAGTAACTTCAAAAAATTATGCAACCTGACTAGCATAAAATGTCAGACCATTAAAAAAATGAGAACAAGCTATTGCTAGGGGGATAATACTTAACCAGACAGTGGATAGATTTTATGATAGATAAAATGAATTAATTTGGCTACATAAAATAAAGAGTTTCTATACAAATAAATCAGTAAAGATAGAATTAGAAGGGATGGTAAATTGCAAGAAAATATTTAAAATGGATAAAACTAATAAAAATCTAATAAATGATATTGATACTAAAGTAGTAAAACTAAGAGGCATTCTCAAGTAAATTGATGAAACAGTTAAAGAATAGAAAGTTTTCCGAACAGTTATAAGGTGTAAAAGGCCATGTGAGACATTTTCCAAATCACTAATAGTATAAGAAATGCAAACTAAAATATTTCTGAGTTTTCACTGCCTTCCATTCAAACTGAGAATACTATCAAAATGGGAACAGTCAGTGTTGGATGGACAGTGGAAAAAAATCACATTGGAGTTTTGAAGAAGGCCAACTATTTCTGAATTTTGGTTTGGAAAGGGAACTAAACTGTATTGACCCAGGAATTCTATTGGATGTAAGGAAGTCAGATTTTAAAAAAAGGTCTAGTATACCAAAATGTACTTGCTAGTGCTTTTTTTTATAGCAAATAACTGGCAACAAAATGGGTGATGCCCATGATGTATGGAATTTATGGAGTGAAAAAAAGTGGTATGTGAATGTAGTCGAGTACTTTTATCCAGTGAGAAAAGCTGAATATGAATAATTTAAAGAAAACTTGGGAAACTGACCAAATGAAATGAGCAGGTCAGGAAGACAGATATGCACAGTAACTCCAACCATGTAAGTAAAATTACCAAATGAAATTGGAACTCTATGTAACAGAAAACCCCAGCAAGACCTATAGAAGAAAAATGAAATTTTTTTTCCCTGTCACAAGCAGGAGGAGCAGAATTATGGAGACACTTTTGTGTGCTTGTCAGATACAGTTTCTGTATTCAGTTTTTGGAGTGCCTTCTTTGTCACAAAGGGTAGTTCAAACTAAGGGAGTCAGCTATAGGACAAGACATCAGTGAAACGTGTAGAAATATATATTGATTAGTCATCTTGAGAACAGACTTAACCAACAGCATTATCTTTCTCTTACAAATGAATAAACTGAACATCAGAAGCCAGTGATTTGTCATAAACATCGAAATGGACACAGCTCTTCAGTGTGGTTATATATAAAATTTCATTTAATTGATAATTAACAGAAGTAAAAATAGGACTGCTGTTAGTTTCAAGACATCTTTTCAGTATTCTTTGAATCAATTCATTATTCTTTGCTTTGATTTAGTAATATCTCCATCCTCTCTGAGATAGTAAGGAAATCATAGGAAGGTATTTTAAGCCTTTTTTTTTTGCTTCTGTCATTTCTCGATATTTTGGCAGTTGTTAAATCCAGTTGTCTGATTACATCATTTTATCTATGAAAAATTTTAGTCTTACATTTGTTTAATGATAACATTCTTGAAAAGTGAGTCTAAACTCAAGCAACACTTGCTTTCTTTGAGTAGAAACCCACTCTTCACATATGCCTATACACCACTTGATCAAATTCCAGATTCAGTGAGGCCCTCATATAAAGTAAAGCAATGTTATTCATAATAATATTTTTTAAAACCTTTTTCATGTATTTCAAAAGATGAGGTTTTTTCTTTTAATTGCCTATTTTTTAAAACAGGAAATTGAGAAAAAAAGAAGGATAGAAGAAGCCTACAAAAATGCTGTGACTGAACTTAAGAAAAAATCTCATTTTGGAGGGCCAGATTATGAGGTAAGAATTTTCTTTTTTTATACAGAAAAAATAAAGGCTCCCAGATACTATTAACTTGGAAACTTTTCCTTTCCTACCTGTTGGACTGTTGAATTCTATTGTTGCTCTTAATTCAGAACATTAAGAGGGAGTTAAGTATTCAGTTACTAAATTAAATCTTAGCTTTTCAAATCAATAAGTTATTTGGAAGGATCCAGTGCATGTTTAATGTTCTCTAACTTCCAGGGAAGATTTTCTAACTTAATTTTTCACCTCCTTCAGAGAGATAGCATGACTGAGTACTGTATTTGTAGTCAGAAGGGCCTAGGTTCAAATTCTGCCACAGACATTTTTGTAACTTCGTCATAGTGGGTAAGTTATTTGGCCCCCGTGAGACTCTAGCAATTCCCTAGGACATAATCTACTAAATTAGATTTATTGCGGTTTGTCAGTGGAGAGAACTCTCATGACAAAACCTGAGAGCATGAATATGTTGACCTAATCCATTTGAGAGTTTGTAGTTTTTTGTTTTAGAAAGAGATCAAGGTTGTGGAGTTTTTTCCTTATCTATATCAGTTATTTCATTAATTTCAAATAGAGTTAACTAAATGTGTTTTCTCATGCAGGTTAATTTCCATGGTATAGCAGGAGGTCATCCTTTTCCAAAAAGAAAAAAAAAAGAAAAACAAAAAACTTATGAAGGAGACTTCCCAATGGAAAGATTGTCTTCTTTTATCTCATTACCTATTCTGTTGGGTTTTTTAAAATAGATGTAGAGGAAGGATTTTTAACTTGATCCGAATTTTAAGATGTTTACCAAGTAATCACATGAGAGATTGTTTATAATGTGCCACAGTTAGCTGTGACATAAATGCTCTAGTTTGAAAATTATGCAAATCAATAAAATTTCATTTGGTTATCAAACAATTACCAAATTGATTCACTACATTGTCTTCAGAAATTCATTTGTAAAATGTTGGTAGCCAAAGTGTCCATTCTTGTAATAAAGTAGAAGCTCCCATATATCTGGAAATAATTGGTGCTCAATGAGTGTCAGTTTCCTAAATTTAAAAAAATTTGAGAGAAAAAGCATACTTGATAATTATAAAAAAAAATCAAAAGAAACTAACGTAACTCAAGATAAAAAATTCCATGCCAAATTTAACCTGTAGCTGTTTTTTTAATAAAAGAAACAAAATTAATTGCTCCCTTTATAGTTCATAATTTTTCTATTATATTAACTTTATTTTTATTTTAAAAATTTTACTGTGGAACCCACTGAAGTTATTTAACTTTAGCTATGATTTCACAAAATCTGTAAAAAGTTTCCAGTTAGTTCCTTCTGAAATGCATAGCAACTGTTCTTTATGCTATTGTTTTCTAATTCAGTGGTAACATATTTTCCACACTTTAGCAGTTTCAGTGCTTTTATTCTGCAGCTAAGCAGGTCATTTTTGCCTAGGTTCTCATCACTTAAGTAGATTACTTATGTATCTAAGTACCTACACTTGGATTTTTAGCCCTTATAAAGCCTTTGAAAAAAATTTTTTTGTAGTGTAGACCTACCACACATACAGTCCTTGAGTTTTAAAGAGGCTTCTTTTTGACTTAAAGTCTGTTTCTTTAAGGTCTTAAACCAGTTATCCCTTTTAACACAAATAGTTACATATATTGACTTTGATCCATGATCAAGTATACTAATTTTTTTCTTTAATTGATTTTTAAGTGGGAAAAACAGTGAACATAATCTCAGAAGCAAATGAACTCATCAAGTTCTTGTCCTTGGTGATAGTAGATGCAAAACAAGTTGTGTCTGTGTCCTTGCCAGCGTTGTGACAGTGAAGTTGAAAGATGTCGTTACTAATGACCTCACTTGGGTGTCATTGTGCATGGACAGTATAGCAGACTATTTTTCATCTGTGTCCCATACCTCTGTTTCCCCCCACACTCCCCATACCCACTCCAACTCCCCACCTCTCCATTGTTGCTGTAGACTTGGAGAAAAATAACTGCCTAATGAGAATCTTAGCAATTTTTTTAATGTACTGATAAAAGAATTTTCACACCTCTTCTGGATATAGATCCAAGACTTATAACATTTTGTATTTTATAGTTTTAAGAAGATTTAACAAATTTTCAAGGATAAAAAGATAAAAAGTTCTATTAAAATTAGCCTACTACAGATTGATTCTGTATAATGTGAATAAGTCCTTGATGCTTCTTAAAAATATTTTCATTTATCTGTAGTTGATTGTCTAGGCTATATTGGTGTATCTAGAACTTCTCTGCTCCCTTCAAGGCCCATCTCTCCCCTTCTCTCCCTTTTGCCCAGCTTTGTTCTTTTAGAAGGTAATTTTGCTTTATTGCAAATGTCACTGATGTAACCTGTTTTTTTCCACCAAGATCCTGTTCTTGACCTTTGTTATCTTCATTAACAGCATGTTTTGCCTTTATTTATGTTATTCCCTCTGTTCCTTTGCTTGTGAAATCCTATTTTGAAATTAATCTCTGACGCCATCTTCGGGATGTTTTCCATGAGCCTTCCTTTCTTCATGTCAGGAATAACCCTTGCCTGTTAGGTCTCATGTAGCATGTGGTTTTGTACTTCCTCTGATGCATTATCATGTATTAATGTTTCAAAATTATCTCTGCATTAACCCCATTTTAAATTCTAAGCTTTATAGGACGCAGATTGTGTTTCATCAAAACTTCCTCCTTCTCACAGAAATTTAAGGTTCTATGTATAGCAGATATTTAATACATTTTAGAATTGAATTGTTTCTAGAGAGCTGGCCTTGGAGTCAGGAAGACCTTGATTCAACTCTTGCATTTGATACATACTAGCTATGTGAAACTGGGAAAGTTACTTAGTTTCTCAGTGTTCTAGAAAATTAAGACTATAGATTGCCGAGAAGCAGCCAGCCAGCCCTGTTAGAGGGACTTTGCTCATGTAGAAGTTTTCTGTAGTAATGAAATCACAGATCCAGTCTGTGTCCTGTACCCATTTCTAAGTTTTCTCCAAATCCCATGGAAAGTAATGTCCCACACATTTGAAGCCCAACTGACTTCTTACTTAGATTCTCTGTCCCATTTTTTTAACTTCCCTGTGATCTCTCGCTTTTTCATTCCTTCCTCTATCCTGACTTTATATTGTAGTCCAGACCTTAATCTCCTTATACCCAGATTTTTTTCAGTTGTTTACCAACAAGATTCTTTGTCTGCATTCTCTCCAGTCAGTCCTGCAATCTGCTTCACACTGATGTTTCCCTCAGACTGCTTGAGTTATGTGTTATGCTTGAGTTAAATATCATTAATACATAGATTCAGATATTTTAAATTAAATCCTGACAAAAATATAATCTTCCATTCTTTCTGGACTGATTTCCCCATAAATTTTTGTTTATTTGGAACTCTCTCTCTCTCTAAATCTTTAGACATCTGTGTTCCCCATGTGTGGGTCAGAGACCCACTCAAGTAAAAATCAGAGACTTCTCAAGGTAGAAGCAAAGCAGCAAGATTTTATTACTTTATTATATTTATTTATCTCTTGAGAAAGGGCATCTCCTCTCTGATAAGTCATCAGGAGAGTTAGGCAAGTAAAGAAGGCAAAAATAGAGATTATGTAGCCCTAATGCAGATCTCACCCCTCTGCCGGCCTTTTACTCCCATTGACTGGGAGGCAGGCTCACAATCTAAATGCGGCAGCCTGCCCTGTGAATTGGGGGCAAGGTAGAAGTGGAATAACCAATAGGCATTATGTTGATGTAAATATTGATGTGGTCAACCAAGCGGGGGTTGTGTTATGCTGATGTGGCAACCCAAGCGGGGAAAGGGGAGTTGTGTTATGTTATTATGGCAACCCAAGGGGGCAATTTAAGTTTCATATTCCCAAAAGTCACATGATTTCCGGGAAACCGAAACTTAAGGCCTAACCATCTACTAAGAGCCTTTTATTAAGCACTGAGAAGTCTTCACTAACTTATTTACATTCACCAGATTTTGCAGGCATTTCAAACTATGTCAGCCTTTCCTCTACATTACAAATTCTGTGACAGAGTGCTCATTGACTACTGTGATTCATACCGCTTCCATCCCAGCATCCATTTCCTTCCTGTTGCTAAGAATGATTAGTATTAGGTTTTCTCTTTTTTGACTTGTCTACCTTTTGAAGGAATTGATTATTATTTAGGCTAGTCAAGAAATTATGAGCTGTTCTGGTTTTGGCAGAGGAAGCACTGGTTACAGTAATTGCCCTAGTATTTGAGGTTTCCCATGACTACTTTATCATGATTTTGTGCCTGGATTATGATGTGTTGCCTAAACTCTTCATCCTATTTCTACTTTCTGACAGTGTGGCCATAGACACCTTTATATATACTTTATAACACAATCACTTTTGTTTCAGTGTCCCTGCTTTTGTTCATGTTTTTGAAGTGGAATTCTTTTGACCTCTCTCCTTTCAAGATTAACTTATACTGCCTTATTCAATTCTCAATCAAATTATAAGTTTCTTGAAGGCAAAGAGTTTAAGTATAACTTAATAACTCCCACAATTCTGAGCATTATCTGAGGTCCATACTAAGCTCTAATAATTACTTGAATGAATGACTGTAGAATTACAACTTTTATACATAGTTCATTATGAGATTTTTCTTTAAATATGATGAGTGGCATAAGTCATATCTCAGTAGAGTAAGACTGTGCAGCACAGAGTGTTTCTAAGTCTTCTTAATCGCACTCTTTCTTTTTCCTGTGTGTTGGGAACAGGAAGGTCCAAATAGTCTGATAAATGAGGAGGAATTCTTTGATGCTGTTGAAGCTGCTCTTGACAGACAAGATAAAATAGAAGAACAGGTATTTTTTAAATATAATTTTAAGATGAATATTAGTATTAAAGTTTATTACAGTATTATTATTTGAAACCAGTGGTTCTGTTCAGGTCAAGAATGAGCTTGGCCTGCATTTTAATGATTTGATCTTAGGAATCTTTCAGAAAAATTTCCTTGATTTCATTTCAGTTCCAGTATAGCAGATAAGGCCAGGCTGTAACTAAAGCAGCATATTGAGGATGGGGTGAGAGGTAGATTCTGATTTTCTTTTCTATGATGGCTAAGCATAGTCTGCCGTAATTTTGCTGTAACCCTCCACTGTTAATTTCCTTCTACCTTCCCAATCCTCACAGAAAACAGACCAACATAGCACATTTAGATCCATTTTGATAAGATTCCATTTCCCTAGTGATTCACAGGAAACTGTAGGAAAAAAGGACTAAATATGCAAAAAAAAAAATCTTACTTCACAGATAGTAATTTGCCTAGTACTTTCGTCCTAATTTTCAAGAGATATTGATATGATAATGAACTAGGATTCTGGGTACTTTATCTTCTGTTAAAATATGTTTGGATAAAAATAAAGTAGTGAGTCATTTGCATTAGTAAAACAAAACTATAATGTTGTGAGCTTCTTTTTTGTTTTATCAAATATTTTATATTGAATGTTGCTTAAAATAGTATAAGACTTTGGAATTTTGTGGTATCATTTCTCATAATGCTATTTATCATAATGGCATTTGATCTGTAGTATTTTTGAAAAAATGTAGCCAAGGAATATAGAATTATTTTCATTAAGTCCTATATAGTTTATTAATAGGCATTGTGTTATAGTGGTTATAAAGAGCTAGTCTCAGAGTTAGGAAGACTGGGTTCAGCGATTGCTCCTGACACATATTGACAGTGTTGAACCTGGGCAAGTCACTTAAGAATAGTGACCCCTAGCAATTCTGAAACATGAAAAGCTGTGAAAGAATGACTGCTTTTCTTTGCCAGAGGGAATTTTCTTACTGGGAGTTTACTACACCAAGGAAATCACAGTTCTGTCTGGAATGTTTTTTTGTGCATGTATGTATGCACATTACCAATGTGTATTACTTGTATAATCAACATCAGAGTAAATAGAGGCACGATTATTGTGCCTCTCCTCCTTTAAAAATGTTCTAGTCCATTTTTCTTCTGTCAGTATTATGCATTTAGTTTCAAAATCAAAACAGAAATAATCTTGAGTCCATTGATCTAGTAGTAGTGCCGCTTCTTCTTTCACCACTAGAAGGCGTATGTATGCCACTTGGAGGTACAGTTTGGTGCATATATTTTAGCTGCTCGAGTAGTTAAAAGCATAAGATATTTGGCAAGTAAATATTTGTTGATATTTTGGTGTATGTAGATCTATAATGGCCCTAATTTGTAAAAGTAAGGAACATAATTTGTACTACTACCAAGTGTTTTTATATTTAAGTAGTCCTTTTATTAAATGGTTGATATCGCTATATTCTGATATCCTTGTAATTTAAAAGTGGCCTATGTTTCTTCTCTGAATGGCATTTTTGTAGCCAAAATTCATATACTTTAGGTTGAGATGGTTGCATGGAAGACTTAAAAGTTAAGTGACTACCCAGGGATCACACATCCAGTATGTGGCAGAAGCAGGACTTAAAATCCCAGTCGTCATTACTCTCTGTCCACCACATGATGCTGCACCCTCTCCCCCCCTTTTTTTCCTTTTTTTACTAATGAGGAAACTTAGGCCCAGAAAAGTAAAGTGATTTGCTGCACTTTGGTCAAGTAGCAAACTGAGGATTCTATCCTAATTCTTTTTATTATATATTTTGTCACTATAAAATAAAAGCTTACAATTACAAAGCAATTAATATTTACTCACATTTGATTATCACATCATCTCTGATAGCACAGGCAGCGTAAGTATGATGAGAAAACTAAGGCTCAGAAGTGTTAAGTAGAAGATACTGAGCAAATCAAAGAACAAAGTAGTTCAAAGAAAATGACTAGCCTATGAACTGAGGCATTGAGGCCATACAGGTTTGTAAGTTAATGGCCAGGATGAACTGGTATGAAATGTTAGGATTTGGCAAAAGAAAGCAGAAACAGTGCTAATTTAAAATATATATAGAAATATCTTATGTATTTATAAATACTGAGTGTTCAATAACTAGTAATTATAAATTGGATCTATTCTTTATTTTTATTTATATTTATCTATTATTTAAAATAAAATATTTTAAAAATATTCTCATCTTTCTCTCCCCCTTCCCTGAAGTCACAGAGTGAGAAGAACAGATTGCACTGGCCTACCTCCCTGCCACCATCTAGTGATGTTTATTCTTCTATGGGTACTCATAGATTTGCCCAACAGGTAAGACAAGCTAACTTCAGAAAGCTATGCCGTGTAATTTTGTCATTGTTTATAGAAATAGCTTTTGAAAATTGTATGTATTTTATACTATGATTTGCAAATCTTCCTAAGTAAGCAAAGTCAATTTATCACCTATTTTTTCATTTCAAAAACTTCTTAAGAAAATCATTTGCATTGGTTCTACTCTATATCTTTGTCATTTTCCTCTCTGTTCTTTCCCTGTACCAAATAAACAAAAAAACACCTTCTAAACACTTTTTTTTAAAAAAATAAATAAGGTTGATCAAATTAATCAGAAATATAAAACAAACTTTATCAGTGCTCATCATCATCTTCAGGGTTAGGTGACATTTTTCTGTGTACTGGAAAAGCTACATTCTTTTTAAAGCAGTATTGGAGCAAAATATGTAATAGGTGCATGAAGTCAGCACTTTTTACTGTGCTTATTTCATATGGCGCTTTGTTTTTCCTTTTCTTTATCTTGTGTTTGGAAGTTGGTACTGAATGCTCTATTGTGCCTTTGTTCTGATTACTTGGTTTTTTCTTTGTCTGTCTCTGGTAGCCCTATAGTCGCTCTTCCTCCATGTCTTCCATTGATCTAGTCAGTGCCTCTGATGATGTTCACAGACTCAGCGCACAGGTACTGTACAATGCATGGAGTGAACTTGAGTTATGTGCTGTGTTTCATCCTTCCTTTCCTAGTTCCTGGAATTCTTTAGGTTAGGTTTTTTGGTTCTAAGAAGCAATAAAAAGGCATTCTTTGTCTACTAAACAGTTGTTCCATGCATGCTTGTACTCTTTTGACTTTCTGGAGCATACATAAGCAAGGAATTTGAATGTTTTTATTTTAATATGTTATGTGATAGCTGTACCTTCAGATAGGACATCACACTTCTAATGGAGGAGTTGTTAAACAGGATTAAGTGATTTAGATTTGGTAAAACAGAAGTCTGCAATAGCACAGTTGCATTGTAGCCACGACAAGAGCTTCGACGCTGTCTTTTGAAGAAGGAAGTGGTCTTTTTTCTATCTCTGGCACTTCAGCTCCTCAGTCGTGGCCATTCCAGCGCTGCACAGCTCCAATGATGGCTTATATTTTACTTATACTATTTTTTTATATACCAATCAGTAAATTGACATTATAATATATGTAACCGTGGGATCATAGAGTTAGAGTCAAAGCAACTTGGGTGATTATCGAGTTCAGTCCTTTCATTTTATGGATAAGCAAACTGAGACTTCTCATGTATGTATAGGTTTATTCCATGACTTTGGAAGTTGGGAATGTAGGAAGAGTTAGTAGTTTAAATATGTATAACTAAAGCTGCTTTAAAACTACATGACATACATGGTCTTTATTTTGATGATGTTCACCTTTTGCCATTTAATTTTTTTTTGTCTTTATTCAAGGATTCATGTATCTTAATCATTTTTTAAAAGGCCTGACTACATACTATCAGTGAGGTGGTCCAGATTTACAAAGGGACAGAGACCACAATTAGCTACTGGGACTTGAGTCTGTTGTTATGCCAACTAAAATATTGCCAGTTGTTATCAGATGTGGACAAAGATGTTCCAAAGTAAATTTTCTACAAATTGCGTTTCTACTGACTGACAGGTTTATAAATAACTGCTTTTTCTTCCCCACTTTGGGGGAGCAGGGTGAAATAGGAGGTGTGGGGAAAACTTCAAGGACAAGAACATTGAGAAGATCAGTTATGGTGCTTTTTTATTTCATTTCCAAATTCTTCCTTACCGAAAGAATAGAAAGGACAAAAGAAGTTTAGAAAAAAGGAGCCCAACAACCAACCAGGTACCAGACAGGTCATTGTTCCTTATGCAGCCCCCTCTCTCATACACTCACCTCTGCAAAGACAAGAAGAGGGTAGATTCTCTTTTTTTTCCAAACAAAGTTTGTTGCTATCTTCTGTTTGTGAGGTCAATTAGCAAGAAGTTAGTAAATGGAGGTGCTTTTTTTGGTTTTAATTGAAAATTAAATTCAGTTTAAATAATGGAAAAATTAAGGTGATTGATAACTTATTAGCAGTTACATACAACAGCATGAATGAGATTTCATTAACTATCTGAGATTGATTGGAAGATGGATAGCTGTTGAAAAGGTCCAAAGCACAGGATATATGGTGAGCATTGAGCAATCAAAGGGACTGGGATAAAGTGACGAAATAGCATACTCATGATACGTTTCACCTCATTGACAGTACCGATGAACTAGCTGCTGTTACTGTTATGTTTTCAGTACTTTTAGTACCTAAATATGTCCATCAGCTTTGTGATTTCTCATAACCACCACAGACCATTCCTGGCCAGTTTGTCTTGTAAAACGCTGGGCCTAACAGGGCAACAAGCATACTTTAAGCTCTCATTTGTAGCATCATATAGTACTGCATAAATATTAAATTTACAAAGTATGTATATCAATATCTTCCATTACCATTCCTCCCTAAAGTTATTTCATGACCCATATAAATATTTATGCAGTATCAATTAAATCAACTTAATATTTTGTTAACAAAAAGACCTGAAAACTGTCACAGAATTCTAATACTTATCAAGTGGGAGTGTACAATGGTCCATTGAATAAGTTGAGAACCAAATCAAGAAGGCTGTTTTTGGGAGGATTTCATTACTGTTTGGTGTGGAATCAAGTTAAGTTCATAATAAAAAATGAGCATTACCTCTCTAACCTACTAATTTGTAAGATCTGCTTCTACTTCAAATAATTAGTTTCTTGAGTCGTTTTTCATCAGTGTCATCAGTAAGCTCTCCTGAAGTTGAGGTAAAACCACACTGGACAGTAGTCAGTTAAATTTCCTAGTATTCAAGAAAATTTTAGGTATTTTTAAAAAAAAACTTGGCATAGTATGAAACAGGTTTTCCACTTAGTTATAATTTTACACTTAAGTCAGATTTATGTCAGTTTTTTCTCTGTGAAATTGGAGCAGGAAATTTAAAACTAATTGCTTTTTAAAAAATATTGTTTTTTTTCCTTTAACGTATTAACATATTAGTACCACAAAGTGTTTGCCAGGATATATTTTGTTCTTAAACACAAAAACAGATGAACTCGTTCTGTATAACTCATTCAGAAAAGCATAAACAAATCTAATTCTAAATCACCACCTTCCTACCTATTGGTACTTTGGACTTGTTTCTCTGTCTACTATATTTCCCACTATTGTCATATTAAAAAAGTAAATTGGTAGCTTTTCCTTACATTCATAACAAATCAGTGACAAAGCTAGAACTCAGGAAATGTGATTCTTAGTATTCTAAGACTGCCTTATGTTAATTTTTTAAAAAGAAAATCTAAAAATTCTTAGTATTCCCTATTCCTGTTAAATGTATCACCATTCTTCCTGGCACCTGGGTTTGAAGCCTAGGAGTCATCCTCAATTCTTACTTGTCCTTCCCTCCCATCTTGCCCCCCCCCCAAAAAAAAAAACCACACACCCCAGTAGCCAATCATTTGAACACTCATCACTTCTACTACATCATCTTCTTACAACTGTCTCCTTTTCTCGTATGGTTCTGTCTCTTAATTCTCAGCTGAACTACTGTACCTCTCCCAGTGAGGCTCCTGAATCCAACTCCTCTTGTACTGTCTTGTGCAAAGCTGTACAGTTGATTTACTGGAAGCACAAATCTGACCCTGTCATTTTATTGTTCACAAAGCTGTGATGGCTGCCCATTGATTCTAGGGAAAAATACTCCTCTGGTATTAAAAGTCTTTTGTAGTCTGGTTCCAGGCTGATTACACATTGCTCCCTGTCTGCACCTGACCTTCTTGCTTTTTCCTATGGACATCTTTCCATCTCTAACTTCTTTGTATTTATATACACTGACTCTCTGTGCCTGTTATTCTCTCCTCCCCACCCCCTGCCTTTGCCTGTTGGAACCCCTCACTCTCTTCTCCCACAGTAGGAGATAAACTCCTTTATGACAAGTGCTGTTTTGTTTGGTCTTTGGAGCCTCTGCACTTAGTATCTGGCACGTGTGTGGTAGGAATTGAATAAATGTTTGTTAAATTGAAGTATACACAAGTGAATTTTTCACAAGGGTCCTATAGCAGTTGGTAACTTTTAGAAACTCTTTGATATTCCTAAATGAGCAAGTTCTTCGCTGTCTTTAACATAACCGAGGCCTCCAGAGAAGTCAGGGAAGTTGAATGAGAAAGGGGTAATTTTATGTCTAAAAAATAAATGCCTTTTGGTTTGCCAAAAGTGATACTGACTTGTGTGAGATTACTCTTGTTTTAGCTTCACCTATGATTTTTTATATCACCAGCATTTCCTGATGTACCTTCCCCTGCTGGTTTGTTATCTGTTCCTTAGATGCACCATTGCTCCCTACCTTTAGTCTGAGTTCAGTTTATACGTCTCCCAGTGTCCCAGTGTGTCTATAGATGACTCTTTTTCTTATGGCATAGTCATTATATTTCTAATGTTTGCTTTTTATATGTCCTTGATGTATGTAAACTTCCTTATTACCATATTTCGGACCAAAGATAAGTCACTCTTAATTAGGGGGAATATTACATAGTATACATTGATAATTCGATTTCCTTGAAAAGAAGACATACATTGTGTGTATATTGAAAAATAAGAGACTAAGAGCTGTGCTCAGTCAGATTTAAAGTATGGTCAGTTTGGGGACCAGTGTCAGATTGGTGTTTTTGTAATTATTAACTATAGATAAAAGACATGAGAGGAGTATGAGAGGCAGCCTTGTGTAGGGGCTCGCAGTCTGATCTCAGATCTAAGAAGACCTAAGTTTGAGTTCCTTCTCTGAAGCACACTGACTCTGTGACCCAATGCAAGGCATTTACCCTCTGGTGCTCTAAGCAGCTCTCTTGAGACAAGGGTAGGGAACCTGAGGACTCATGTGGCCCTCTAGGTCCTCAGATACGGCCCTTTGACTGGATCCAAATTTCACAGAACAAATTCTCTTCAATAAAAGTGTATGTTCTGTAAAACTTGAATTCAGTCAAAGGGCCTCACCCAAGGACCACATGTGGTCTCAAGGTCATAGGTTCCCCACCCCTGATTTTAAGACCTTTGTAAGTGTTGGAGAAAATGCCAATCTGCCCTGTTAGAAAGGGAATTAAAATTTAGTTAGGAATTCCTTAGAGGAATGAATCGCAGGTCAATGAATCTGTCACCCTATACTAACTAAACAGGTATTTTTTAAATGCTGTATAGCAGAGGTGGCTCACAACACTCCCCAGTACAGTTCAAACCACATTAAAATATAACTGGGAAATACTTGGCATAATAAATAAAAATGCAATAATTTATTAGCAGATAACATTACATTGTAAAATCAAATATGCAGCTCTCGGAGATTCTTATGTATGAATTAGTGGCACCTTTTTCTTTTTGATTTTGACAGTGGTGCTCTGTAGCAATTCCACATGCCCTCTTGGAACTGTTGATTCCAAGTAGTTTCAGATAAAGACAACAATTTCCATCTATAGGACATAAGTATTAGATTGTTTTAGTATACTGTATTTAAAATATTATTTTCAGTCTTCCTAATAAAATGAAGGGTTTGTGGAATTTCTGGATATCTTGTAATTACAATGTAGTCTTGTACGTTGGCACGTAATCTATTCTTCTTTTTTAGACAAAAGCTTTCTTTTCTCAAACTTAGGTGATGAATGACATAAGTACATAGCCCTTTAAATACACATACACAAAATTTTAATGTCACTGAAGATTATTTGAGCAGAACTTCTTTTGCTTAAGAGAATTCAATTCAGTATTTATTAAGTACTTCCTTTGTACAGTACTAGGCACTGTAATATAAAGACAAAACTTGCTCTTAACTGGCCTTCATTTGGAGAAGATAAAGTGTTTATGGATAAATAAGTGTCAGTTAATTTGAAGCAGAAAAAAAGCACTGACAGCTGAGGAGATTGGAGGAGGCCATCAGAGAAAAACATTGTACTTGAGTTGAGCATAAGGTCTCTGAGAGGCCAGGATGCAGAACTGCATTCCTGGTTTGAGGGACAGCTTTACACCAACATATGGAAGTAGGAGATGGAATGTAGAGCTCAAAGAGTAATTAGTAGGTTCAGTCCAACCGGAACCTCTTGTACATGAAGGAGAGTGACATGGTATTAGGCTGGAGCCAGAATGGAGGGCTTTAAATGTCAGACGGACAAGTTTGTATTTTATACTAGAGGCAAACAGGAGTGCCACTGCAAGTTGATTTAGCAGGGGAGTGACGTAATCAAATCTGTACCCTGGGAAGATGGCATTTTGTATACACACCACCCAAAGCAAGAAATGTTTCTTAAATCTGTGTGACTTTATGGTCAAATGAACCAAATCTGTTTACTGTAATCAATCTATGTTTAGAAATTATAGTTTCTCTCTTAAAGATCAGAAAAACAGACTTCAATATGTGCTCATTTATACTTTTACAGTAACTGCTTGAAATGCCACCTTCAGACTCAGGCAGGTCTTGTAAAATTATGGAATTTACTGTTATCAAATAAAGTTCACTGACTTATATGAAGTTCATATATGTGTGTGTGTGTGTGTGTGTGTATAGTTCACTGAAGTATATGATCTTAACTGTGTTCTATGTTTTAGAGTAATACATTGTTTTAAATGTCAGATTTTAGTGATAAGCATTAAGTAGCATAATTTTCAAGTCCTGAAAGTTCTTCTAGATTTTAGTGCTAAATTATAGAATAACAAAAAAGAACTTCATTTGTCTATTTTAACTGCCTCGATTCAGTTCGACTCCAGTGTTTACTTATTACAATACCTATTACAAGTCTTGTTTTCAATGACAGTATTCTGCTAGACTCTGGAAGACCTTAGAGAAAATATAAGTGAATGAATAAAAATCATTTATGAAGTACTTGTTATGTGTCAAGTGCTGTACTAAGTATTAGGGATGTAAATAGAAAAGCCAGATCCTTCCTGTCCTTCAGTTGTTTAGGTTCTAACAGGAGAAACACCATAAGTAGTGGAGAGATGGAGAGCAGAGTAACACAGCAATTCATCACACCCTTTCCAAAGGCAATGGGAATTAGGAGATGGGAGAGGAAAGCGGGGGAAGCAAGGGTTGAAAATGGTTAGGTTGAAAGATTCCAGGAGTATGGAACCAGGTAGCTTAGAACCTCCCAGTTATTCAGCCATCAGATATTTTAAACGCTTGCGGTGTGCCAGTCACTCTATCCCTAATTACTTGGGATACAAAGAAAAGCAAAACTAGAGACTTTGTCCTCAAGTTTGTTTGCGGGGGGGGAATACAATATGTAAACAAAGACAATGGAGCATGGATAGAATGTGGGACTTGGATTGAGAATGTCCAGAGTTTGGATCCTTACCCAAAGTAGTAGTATGATTCTGGACAATTGACTTAATTTTCCTTAAACTCAGTTTCCTCATCTGTAAAATGGCTATTATAGTACCTACCTCACAGGTTTGTTGTGAGATCAAAAGATTTAACATATGTAAAGCACTTTGCAAACCTTACAACTCTAAACAAATTCTAGCTGCAGTTATATAAATGTAAGATATGTGTCTATCTCAGAGGTAAAACTCAGAAGGGAGATTGAGTAAGGTGGAGACCAGGAAACACCTCCTAGAGAGGAAGGTTTGAGCTTAGTGTGGAAGGAAGCCAGGGTAACCAATAGGTTAAATGTGTGTTGAATGGGAAACAACCAGTCACTTAGCCCAGAGATGGAATGTGGTGCATAGGAAGCTACCATGGCTCTAAATGCCAAACTGAGTATTTTGTTAATGAGGAGCCACTGGAATGTATGGAGCAGAAGGGTTGACATGATCAGACCTGCTCTTTAAAAAACAAACAAAACAAAACAAAAAAAACCTTTGGCACCTGAGTGGAAAATGGATCAGAATAAAGAGAGATTTGGTGCAGAGAGACTTAAAGGTTATTTCAGTAGTCCAGGCATGAGGTGATGATGTATACCAGTTTACAGCTATTTGAGTGAAGAGACAGGAATGGAAACGAGGTATTTTGAAGTAGAAATGGCAGTATTTAACAAGAGATTGAATATGTGGAATGAGTGTGAGAAAAGACTCCAGGAGAACGTTTAGGTTGCATGCTTGGATAGGATAGTGGTATCCTCATTAGTAATGGGGAAATTTGGAAGAGGAGAGGGTTTGGGGGAAAAGAGCTCCATTTTGAAGGTGCTGAATTTGAGATGCCTTAATACTTCCAGTTTGAGATATCCAAGAGGCAGGTGGTAAGATGAAACTGAAGTTCTGGGGATCATCTGCTTTAGAGATGGTAGTTGATCCCATGGGAGCTGACGAGGTACACATTAGATAAAAAAAAAAAAGAAAAGTATAAAAAGCTGAAGAGATCCCAGGACAGAGACTTAGGGGACATTTATAGTTCATTGGCATAACCTAGATGAGGAACCAACAAAGAATGGAAAGGAACAGTCATATAGGTAGGAGAACCAGAAAGAGAGCAGGGTGGTGACTCAGGTGGATAGGGGAGGGCTGAATTTGGAGAGGATCAGGTGTGTGTGTTTATCCTTCATTGCTGAAGGAGACCGTGCCATCAGAGAAATGATGACATGAGTTGCACTTGACTTTGTTTTGAGTGAGGGAGGGCTGTGCAGGTCACCAGCCTCACTTCTCCTCCAGAGCCACCTGAATCCAGTGACCAGATATTCATTAGAATGACTGGAAATGACCCAGGATGAGGCAGTTGGGGTTAAGTGACTTGCCCAAGGTCACACAGCTAGTGAGTGTCAAGTGTCTGAGGTGACATTTGAACTCAGGTCCTCCTGACTCCTGCACTGGTGCTCTATCCACTGCACCACCTAGCTACCCAGAGGGTCAGGTACAGCAGGATGGAAAATAACAGCATAGATGAGGATACAGGGTCCCAGGGATTGTAGCACCCAGTGTGAATAATAAATATTTCTTTATTAAGCTCACACTATTTGCCAAGTACTGTCCTAAGCACAAATAGAAAAGCCAATCAGAACTAAGGTTTTAATGTCTATTACATTAAAGAATTAGGAAAAATCACATTTTTGGCTTAGATTTCTGAGCTTGATAGTTTTAATTTAATTTAATAATTTAATAGCCTTAATTAGAACCTTTGGTAAAAGACTTCATTTTGCATTTCAAAAGTAAGTTTGATTTTCATAAGGTTTGCACCTCCTTCGTACCATGGAGCTCAAATCTACACTTTGATTGTTAATAGCCTTTATCAAAACAAAAAGTCAGTCAGCAAATATTAAGCACTTATTGCATGCTGGACACTTGTGTTAGGCACTTGGTATGAAAATAAAAAAATGAAACTGTCCCAGCCTTCAGGTAGCTTATGTTCTATCAGAAGAGATAATGTATACATGTATAAATATATTCAGAATGCATTCAAAATAAAAACAAGAGAATTTTAGTCATTTAGCTCTGTGTGTGTGTGTGTGTGTGTGTGTGTGTGTGTGTGTGTGAAGATGTTTTGTGTAACAGCCATGCTCAAGCTGAATGTTGAAGGAAGTAAGAGATTCTAAGAGGGAGAGTTAAGGAAGGAGTTCATACCACGTATGAGGGATGGTCAGTGTAAAAGCATAGAAACAGATGGAGTATCATACGTGAGAAGTAGCAGCAGTAAGGCCAGGTTACCTGGATTGTAGAGTGCAAGCAGAATGATTATGAAACTAGAAGAGTAGATGGGGAGGAGATCAGGTTGTGAGAAGCTTTATATATTTGGTCCAAGAGGCAAGAGAAAGTCACTAAAGTGTGTTTGAGGAAGCTCACTTTGGCAGCCACATGGGAGTTGGATTGGAGTGGGGAAGGCTAGAGGGAGGGAGATAAAGGAGGAGGCTGTTGCTGTCATCTAAACAGGAAATGAAGAGGATCTAGGTGTGGTGTCCAGATGGAGGTATTAAGAATGAATGAAAGGGAAGAGATGCTGTGGGGGTAGAATCCATAAGGATTAGCAACGTTTTAGGTGTGTGGTATAAACTAGAGGGAGGTGTGGATAATAAACCGAAAGTTGCAAATTTAAGAGAATGGAAGCATAGGAGTGGCCTCAAAAGAAAGCAATTTAGAAGAAGAGTGGTTTGGAGAGGGGGAGAGACCACAAACTCTAGTTTCCACATGTTGAACTTGAGATACCTGCTAGCTAGTCAGTTTGAAATGTCTAATAGGCAGTTGATGGAGAGGGCCTGAACCTCAAGAGATGATTTTAGGAATCATCTCTATAGGGAAGATGATGTCACCAAATAATGAAGTCTGGAGAAAAGGGTGCCCAGAGCTTGCAGGCACAATATGGATGATGGTACAGAAAAGGGGCTAAGGAGGGATCGGACAGAAGGAGGTCCAAGAGAGAGCAGCCCAAAAAGAGAAGAGTACAGTGTCAGGAGCTCCAGAGAGGTCAAGAAGAATAAAGATTCAGACAGTGCCATCTTATTTGGCAATTAGGAGATCTTTAGTAACTTTAGAGAGAGCAATTTCAGTTGTTTTTGAGGCCATACAACACTATATTGTCAAGGATTGAGAAAAGAGAGGAAGTGGAAGTGACAACTATAGAGAGCTTTTTTAAAAAAAAATAGTTTGTAAAAGAGAGGAAAGAAGACTCTAGCTTGAGAGAGTATTGGAGTCTTGTGAAGGTTTTTTAAGGATGAGGGGAGACTTGGGCTTGTTTATAGGCAGTAGATAGGAGAGACGGGACAAGAAAATGGATATGATTGCGGGGAAGGGAGATCTGCTAGAGAAGATGGAGATGTTGGTGATCAAGGACTGATGTAGAAAGGTGAGTGTTGGCAAGGATAAGAACCATCCCATTAGCAGAAACTAGAGTAAAGGAAAAGAAATGGGGGATTGAAGTCAAGGACTTTACAGTTGCATGTAAAGGAAGAAGTTTACTCTTCTCAGAAAAGATAAAGTGAGGTGTACCTTCCAGGAGTGAAAAGTTGTCTTTCTGATAGGAAGCATGAACCCTCTGTGCTATTTGACTACTGCAGTCTGGAAGAAATGGGGCGTGTACATTTGGTGCACATTATGAAATAACTGGGTTTTGGCTTCAAATGAATAAGAGTAACTAATTTCTGATCAAAACCTAGAGGCATTTAAATTTCAGAAAGACAGATTTGTATAATGTATAGCAGAGAATGAGTTAGTTGTTAGAGAAATAAGGAATATTTTATTATCTCTTTTGGAAATCTTTAATTCTTTCTCTAGAATATCTTGTATGTAGTTCTACTCTAAATGGGGCCATTAGACTAGATACCAGGTATTTAGAGGAAGGAGAGACCACTCGCAATTGTGGATGTCAGTGGAAGTTCAACCGTGCCTTGAAGGAAACTCAGGATTCTACACTTTAGATTCCATGTTCATTTTCCTTAAAAACCTGTCTGAACAAACGCATTTATCAGGGAAGAATTGATACAGTGATACATTGTGACTTCTGTTTTTTTAAAAAGGTCTTATTTAAGCATGCATAATGCACATTGAGGAATATAAGGTTTTTCCTGGCTGGATTATTTTTCCTTATTTGCATCCTTTTATTCTTTTCTCGACCCCCAATTCTTTCATTAACCTAAAAAATCTGGAATGTGGGCTAACCCTCCAGCATTTGATACAGCTACTAACTGTAATACCTGGGGCTCAGTTTCCCAAGAGTGCTGGGAAACTGTAACTTAACTGTAAGTGGAGTCTGGACTCTCACATCACTTCTGTTCTTTATTTAAAGGTTGAAGAGATGGTGAAGAACCATATGACTTACTCATTACAGGATGTAGGCGGAGATGCCAATTGGCAACTGGTGGTAGAAGAAGGAGAGATGAAGGTAACACCCATTAAATAATTTATGTCAATGTAAGAATTTAAACTTGTTTATAATTTTACTGAAATAGAGGATGAGAACACGCATTAGGGCATAATGTTTAGACAGTTGCCTAGAAAGTACAGATTACTTCTTCCTAGCCCTGGTGTCACATATCCTATGGGGAACTGCAGGTTTTTTAGTCTTTGATTTTGGTAATGTTATTTATATATACTACACAAATACACCATCCATCTTCATGAGCCAGAGTTATGAGGATTGGAAAAAAATGTATAAATTTGGGTCTTAAACTAGATAGCAACCAACGTGTCCTCTGACTGAATCTCATAGTGTACTCATACACATTCTTTTTCTTGTTTTTTTTTTTAAACTGATTCTGTTGTGTATTGCCCCATCATTCTCCACGTAGTTATTTCTCTGCAACTAAATTGTAACTAAGAAAACTATTGAGTCTGATGGTTAGAAAGTCATTCTAGATCTTAGAGCAGTTTAGAGGGACCCTCTGCTTGATCCTGTTACATTTGTGCACTTGATCCTGCACTCCTGTCTCTTCCCGCAGCTTGTCTCTTCAGCCATGCCTTCTCTTTCACCAGTCTATGATTTCTGTCTTCTGAATTCTGCGCCCTACAAACATGGCAGGGTTTCCCCTTGTTTTTAACCCTCTGTTGGATACTAAAGCTGCTGTCCTACATCTCACTTCCAGACTCTTACTTGCATTCATTGGATCCTCTTACTCTCCTGCCATCGTTTCTCAACCCATTCAACCCAGTCTGCTTGAGGACCTTAGTCCTCAACTGAAATTGCTTTCTTCAAGGCTACCAGTGATCTCTTTCCCTAACCTTCAGAGCCTGCTGGCTCTACCCTGGTCTATTTTCTAATGCTTCTTTCTACCTTTTCTTTTAGTGGTGTCAACACTACCCATATATTCATTTATCTTTATACAGATGACTCCTAAATTTCTTTATCCCAAGACTAGTCTCTCTCCTCTGTTCTAGTCTCTTGTCACCAATGACCTATTAGATGTAGGATCTGAGATATGAGAGCAGATGGAACCTTGGAGACCGCTTTTACAAATGAGAAGCCAGAAAGCTTTAAATGCCTCTCCCACAGTCAATAGTAGTCAGAATTTGAGCCACATTTCTCTGACTCCAAATTCAGTTCCATTTCCACTTTAATACCTGCTTCTCCCACTTTTATTTGAGTGTTCCATATCATTCAGTCAGCAAGCCTTCAAACTCTGCAAATCCAAGGTAGAATTCACTGTCTTCCAGTCCCCCAAATCACACCTCTTTTTAACAATACTTACTTCTGCCTCAGCACTCCCACTCTTCTAACCATCCAACTTGGCAACTTCAGAATCACCCTTAACTCTTACCTCTTCCTCATGCTCCATACCGAATTCATTATCAAATCCTGTCAGATATATTCTACAACACCTCTCCAGTTTGTTCCCTTCCTTCTACTCGCAAAGCACCGTCTGAGTTCACTCCATCTTGCCTCTGACCTAAACTACTGCAGCAGCTTCCTAACTACTGCTGGCTTTCATTTTCATCTCCAGTCTCTCCTGCATGCAGTCTCCAAAATACTCTTCCTAAAACACAGGTCTGTTCTTGTCATTCTCCTTGCTTCAGTGATTCCATCTTGTGTCCTGCACTAGGACCTTTGTGTAAATGGGCTCCCCACAGCCCCCCTGCCTAGAATTCAGGCCCTCCTTACTTCAGCCTGTTACAATACCTGTTTTCCTTCAAGGCTGAGCTGATGTGGCAGCATATAATTAACTGATCGCATACTGCATCCTACAGTGGGGAAGAGGCATTTATTAAGTACCTACTATGTGGTAGGCACTATGTTAAGTGCTTTACAATTATTTTCTCATTTGCTCCTCACAACAACCTTGGGAGCTTGGTACTGTTTTTACCTCCATTTTACATAGGAGGAAACAAAGGCAAGTAGAAGTAAACTGACTTACCCAGGATCACATGAGTAGCAAATATCTGAAGCTGGATTTCAAGTCAGAACTTTCTGGCTCCACTATAGGCGCTGTGCCACCAAGCTGCCTCAGATATAAGATCACAAAAGGCAGGAAACATTTTCCATTTTATCTTTATGTTTCTAGCCATTGACATATAATAGATATGTTACAGGTATTTATTGGATTAGGTTAGAGTTGAATAAAGTGAACAAATGAAGGCAGTAAGTGTAGACTAACTAAAATGGTGAAGGAAAGAAAAATATTCAGCAGGGTAAGCGGAAAGTTTTGTTTTTTTATACAAAATAGAAAAGATCATCTTCGTAATAAAATGGAGTTAACAATTGGTAAAGACAGAAAGTGAAGCTGACAAGGTCCTATGTAATCCCTTGTATATACCAGGCACGCTACTCAATTACTTGTTAACTGAAAGAACACAAATGATTAACTTTCAAGAAATTAAATATTTTCCTTTGAGACAGAAGGGAGGTCTAAGAAGAGGAAGAGAGAGATATTTTGAGAAGGTGATGTAGCATTTAAAGCATTATATAAATTCACATTTACATAATCATTTAAATCCTACGAAGCATTTTCCTTAAAAGTGACATAGGTAGTATGTGTCTCATAACTGTAATTTTATAAATGAGATAATTGTAAGATAAATTGTAAGTGACCAACCCAGAGATCACTTACCCGATGTTAGTGATAAAGATTTTAAGTTAGAAATTAAACCAGGGAGTTTATGCCAATTTCGCCCCCCAATAAAACAGGAAGTATTTGCTGAGAGTAAAGTAGCGGGGGGGATATGGCTATTTGGGGCTTGAGTCAAGGTTTGGAACATCTTCTTTGGCAGATGCATTAGAGAATTAACAAGGAATAAGTAGAAGGGTTGCCGAGCAGTGGTGAAGAGTAGTTTTATTGTTTAATTCATGGAAAACAAAGAGTACAGTGTCACCATTGTGAAATATTTTGAGATTCAGATAGAAAGCCATGACAAATGAGCTGGCTCTCCTGAATCCAGAACACAGAATTTGTTTCCATTCAGGCTGGTTGGTTTGGGCTGTTTGCCGTGAGATGAGTTAAATCTTATTTGCACTTCCCTCTTCATCTGGAGGTCAGAAAAGACAAATGTCATTTCCCATAGAATAGGTATTTTTCGTTGTCATTATTCCTACCTTTAATATACCTACCACGAGATAAGCAAATCCTAGTTGCAATTTGGCATCTTGCTTTTTAAAATTCTGATAAAAAGTAGTTGCAGTATATTGCTTTTGTTAGAAAAAAAGAGAGACAGAAAAAAGTTGGCTTTTTTGGTACTTCGAGCAGTAATGCTTATATGCTCACCATCATGGTCAGTTCCTCTTCTGTAACATGAAGTATCTTTTTTCCCTCTGTGGTCTAGACTAGGAGTGATAACTAGGGAACTACCCTCAGAATCCGGAAGACCAAGTCCCTCCACTTACACACATTAGCTCTGTCACTGAGGGAAAGTAATTTAGCTTCTTCATGCACTCTGTAAATTGCATGATAGATGCAGGTCTGCATTGAAAGAAGGTGCTTCCTTCCTAGAATTTCCCTATACCAGAGATGTCCAACACCTCTATGAAGTGTAGAGCCAAATTAAATTGAGTTGGGAAATATTTAACAAAATAAATAAAAATACGATACAACATAGATAATGTTAATATATGGGCTTTTCCAGCCATCAGGGACCCTTAAGGACACTTTATCAGCCCCCTTTTCTGTTTGAGTTTGATATCATTGTCCTGTACCCGTCAACTCACAGGAGGCTTTGTTTTTATTGAAAGCACATTTACGGTTAGGGTTAGACTTAAGATCTGAACACATCCAATTGAGGAAAAATTCTACAAAATGCATTATCAATAAAATTCATCTTTGCGGATCTCAGTAAATTTACATGACAGAATTGCAACCAAACGGTAACAAGTTTAAGTAAAACATTTTTGTTCTGGTTTTTTCCATGCTGATTTAAAATTTTCTTTTGTCAGCTTCATTTTCCTCACCATATTGTGGAAATGTTTGAAACTTATTTTTTGTAGAACATTAATTGCTGAGAATTAAGCTTTATTTATTCATGTAAAAGGTGTTACCAGCATTTGCTAGGTTTCTAGTACGTGCAGAGCACTGCAAGGCTGTGGATAAGGTGCAAAGCTTAAAAAAGAAAAACTCTTCCTTTAAGGAGCTTGTGGTCTATTAAAATAGGGTTGTGTGTGTGTGTGTGTGTGTGTGTGTGTGTGTGTAATTATCAGAGCATTTATATATGCAAATAAGTATAACTTAATAACAAGGATGCTATGCAAATTACTATAGCATGAAATAATAAGCATATAGAAAGGAGAAAGAAAATTTTGTGTAAAGTCTCAGTATAAGAAGTGTTATGGAGTGGAGGAATTGTGAAAGATTTCATGGAAGAGGTAGCAGTTAACCTGGGCTTTTTGAAAGGTTGACAGGATTTCAGTCAGTGAGGTGGTTAGTCCAGTGAATAAAAAGGATAGGGAAACATTGTTATTGTTGTGCTCGTCCTTCCTTTTCAAAGACCATGCCATCAGAGAAATGATGACATGACTTGCATTTGACTTTGTTTTGAGTGAGGGAGGGCTGTGCAGGTCACCAGCCTCACTTCTCCTCCAGAGCTATCTGAAATCCAGTGACCAGAGATTCCTCAGGATGACTGGAGATGACCCAGGATGCCCTGGGAGACCTTGGGCCCTTTAGACTAAAGCCTTTTCAGGTACTCAAAGTGAGGTAATGCCCATTCAGTAAATAGGCCTCTTTAAGTAGTTAGGGGATGGCCCCTTTAATAAGCAAAAGAAAAAAATAACTAAATCAAGCTGAGAGGAAAAGAGCAACAGTTATTATTAATAATCACTCTAAGCCAGGACCTATTGTTGTCCAATCCATGGATTTCAGAGTGCACTGGATTCAAGGTTTTGGGGAGGGAAAGAAAGGAGGGAGGGAGGAAGGAAGGATAGACATCTGACCAGTAAACCCCAAGTTAACTGGGCAGCTTCTGGCCATCCAAATTCACCTTCCTTTGGAGAGGAGGAGGAAGGGAAGAGGGAGACAGAAGAGAGAGGATGAGCTGAGTCCCCAGTCAGGCAGCCCTGTCTACTCACAGGTTGTGAAGACCATGACATCAAAGAAATAGTGACATGACTTGACTTTGTCTTGAGTGAAGGAGAGCTGTGCAAGGTTAGCAGCCTCACCTTCTCCTCCCCTAGGAAAGAACAATATTGGCACAGAGAACAGCAAGAAGTTCATTTTCACTTGAGGGGTAGACTATGTTGAAGGGAATGGCATAAGGAGATTGTAAAAAGATTGAATGATGCCAGATTATGAAAAGCGAATTCTAGGCTAAGGCATTAGAACTCTTTGGTGGGCAGACTGCTGAAGAGTTTTAAAGAGAGGAGGGGCATGACCATAAGGATAATTCATCTGGAGGTGGTATGAAGGATGACTTTGATGGGTAAGTAAAGTCTAGCGATGGGAAGACTTAAGAGTGCGAATGGAGAAGGAGATAAATACAAGGGATTTTGTAGGGTGGACCGGATTATTGAGCTAAGAGAAGTGATGAAACATCCGAATTTTGAACATGAGAGGTTGGTGAGTAGTGTGAGCCAGTGCGATATGCTGCCTACTAGAGCAGTAAAGTTTGGAGAAAAAGCTAAGCTTGAATTAGTATATGTTGTTTGAATTGCTAGTAGATAGATAACTGTACATTCAGTTCGAGAACTCAGAAGCAGTGTCAGAGCTAGAGAAAAGTTCAAGAACAAAACGGTGAGGAATATTCCCTTTACTGAGTCACAGACAGCAAGAAGCCAGCAAAGGAAAGAAAGACATTGCTAAAGAAACAGAAGAGATATCATCGTTCTGAGGAAGCCGAGTGTGGACGTATCTAGGAGTTGGTGATCAATCAGTCTGACTGCCTTTGCAGATGCCAGGCTCTCCTGACAGTTGCCCAAATACTCTTCCTTGAGGCGTGTGTTCGGTGGCAGTCACTGTGTCCAACTGTCTGCTTAGCTGCTCTTTTGCACAAGAGGGTTCCGTTGGCAGAGCGTTGGTATTAGAAAGCGACAGTGATTTTTTTTTTTTGTAAGTATAAGGCAAACATTTTTAAAGGGGAAAGAAATCTGTCTAAAACACAGAGGCTGCTCACATATCATTTTCCTGTTCAAAGAACTTCACTGGCCCCTGTTGCCGCTTGGATAAAACAACTCCTCAGCCTGACACCCAAGGCTCACCACAGTCAGATTCTACCTTCAAAACATTATTTCATTTCACTCTTTGTATCCCTGGCAGTGGTATACGTACCTCTCCCGTTTTCACTTCTGCACACTGTCCCTGTGCCTGCTGTTTCCTCCTTCCTTGCTCCTGCCTTCCAGTGTTCTCTTCCTTTAAGGCTTAACTCAAGCACCAACTCTGCCTACAATGCCCTCCATTAGGAAGAACTCATGTAAATTTCATTTTATGCTTTTTACAGTCAGTCAATGAGCTTTTGGAAGCAAACTTTCATTTACCTCCTGTAGAATGTAAGCACTCTGAGGGTAGGGACTGCAATTTTTTTATCTTTTGTATTCCTGGCAACTTGCATAGTACCTTGCATGTAGGTGCTTAATAAATGTTTATTAAATTGTACTAATATGCAGCATTCATTTATGACTAGCCAGCTTGCATTGTAATTAATGAACCACCTTAACATTCTCAGCATTTGCTTCAACAGATGATCTTGACCGCCTAATTTAAATGTCCACAGACCATTTACTCATAGTTCTCATGACAAAAGTTAATAAAATTTTGTGGTTTTAAGACTTCTCATTATATAATATCATTGAAGATAGATTTGAATTTGATCTAATTCCTATCAATGCCCCTATATTTATTTTAGGAGAATTTAATTTTAAAAATAGATTTGAAAGTAGGTCTTAAAAGGGGACTGTATTTGAAGCCATGTTGCCTTTGGGACTTGATTTTTCTTTCTTAGTAAGTTTTATGTGTATCCCTTTAGGTTTATAGAAGAGAAGTAGAGGAAAATGGAATCGTTCTGGATCCCCTCAAAGCTACTCATGCAGTTAAAGGAGTGACAGGACACGAGGTCTGCAGTTACTTCTGGAATGTTGATGTTCGCAATGACTGGGAAAGTAAGATATCACCACTGATCTGCTTTGTCTCACTTTTTAAGAATTATTTTTAATCTTAAATTTTTGCCTGAAATAAACTTGGAAAGATAAAGTAATGTCCAGAAAATTCTATGGATAATCAATTAAATGCCTTCATTTGTAGAACACTTAACGATTTCAGAATCCTTTCATGTAAATAGACATTTGATCTTCAGTGACTTTAAATAATCAAGACAAGTGGCAGAATCCTCATTTTTACAGATGAGCTTAGAGAATTGACTTGAATAAAATCACATAGCTAGTAAATGGTGGAGTTGAAAGTAGAACGCAGGTCTCTTGATCTTTCAGCCCTTCTTTCTACTAGATCGTACTGTCTGCCTAATAAAAACCCTAGTGAATCCTCATGTTTCTGTAAACTTTATTATGCACATTCGCTTCGGTTCATAAATAAAAATGTTTCACAAGAATTCAGTCCATACCATGTTTCTATCAAAATTGTTCATTTGACTTCAGAAGCTTACCTATCCTAGCCTGAAATGTCTGTAGTTGTTCAGTTCCACCAAAAAGTCTTAGTATCCTAGGGAGTATCAGAGCATTGTTAGGAAACTGTGTGGGTTACAGCTGCTGCTGTTCCTTTTCCAACATGTGTTCATGTCTTTTTGAACCCCTTGGAGGCTTTCCATCTGTTCCCCAGCCTTTTTCAGCAGGTGATCTTCCAGCTTTGCTGAGAAGATTGAAGCAGGCTGTTGTGAACTTGTGATCCTTTTCTGTCTTCTTCCACAATTCAGAGCTTGTTTTTATACATCCTCTGTACCATTGTTAGATGTTGAGGTGGCTTCCAGGTTTTCAAAGGCTTAGCTCCCTTTCTCTGTACCTCTCATCCTATCCTTCCACACTTCAGTTCTCCAGGATTCTGCTTCATCAATCACTCCCTCCACTCATCTTCAGTATCTCTCTCTCAACGGGCTCTTTATCTTCTGAATACTAGCATCTGTGTCTCTCCCCTTTAAGGGGAGAAAACAATTTTATTACTAACCTTGACCCTATTACCCCTTTAAACTATTGTCACAGGATCATAGATTCAAAGCAGGGAAGTACTTCAGTGATTTATTCCAATCTCATTTTGCAGATTAAGAAATTACAGCAGCGATGTTAAGTGATTTGAACCCAACTTTTTTGACTCAAAATATAGTATTCTTTCCATGATGCCAGGCATTTTATGTGTCACATGCCATTCAGTAATGAGCTTCTAAAGAGATTAATACTTGACTGCCTCTGCTTCCTCAATATCCACTTACTCCTCAGAGTCCTGCTCTCTACCTTCCTTCATTACTACTCACTACCACTATATTTTCCTAAGTCAGTTAGCAAGCGTTTGTTAAGCACCTGCTATGCCCCAGATGTAAAGGATACACAGTGATCTCATTACCAGATATCATCATCATCATCATCATCACCACCCACCCCTGCCTTTCCTTTGGCTGTCTCTTTCTTTGCCTTCATGATACTTTCTCTTCTTGTTCTCCTGAACAGTCAACACTAGTTGAAAGACTACTTCTCAATCTCTTTTACTGGTTCATCTCATCTTAACATCCTGGTAAAAGTAGCTATCCCCCAACACTCTGTCCTTGGTCCTCTTGTTCTCTGTGCTTTCTCACCTACACCCATGATTTTAGTTATCATCTCTTTCTAGATGATTTCCAAATTTTATATATTCAGTCAAGATCACTCTGACCTTCAAGTTTGCATTTCCGGCTACCTGTAAGACACCTCTACCTGAACGTCCTGCCAGCACATGAAACTCACTATTTCCAAAACTAAACTTTCTCTGTCCCTAAAATAAGGCCTACTTTACTGTTCTTAATGTTAGCACTAAATCATTCAGGCTCAAAAACTGCTTTTTTCCCTTTTCTTTAACCTTGCATATCCGTTAAGCTAGCAAGTCCTCTCACTTTGGCCTTTGTAATCTCATGTCTGTGAGCTTCTCTCCATTCAGACTGCCAGTAGTCTTATTGAAAGCTCTCATTCCTTGTTTCCTGGACTCCCGAAATCGTCCCAAATGGTCTCTCTTTAATATCTCCCTTCTGTTTTGCATCCTTCTCAATGTTGTAAACATATATCATACTCAGAAACTTTTCGTGGCTTCTGGTTTCTTGTATGTGCTCTGAATTTATTACAGAATCATTACAGAATAGCTGAGCATTAAAGCCCTACGTATTACAGTTTCACCCTACCTTTCTAGTTTCCTTTTCTCACATTCTGCATTTCACCTGTGCTGGACTCTTAGTTTTTCCCTAACATTGTTCTTTCCTCTCTTGCCTTCATTCACATGGGCCTCATGGCAACACATTCCTACATTCTGGTCTGTGGAAATCATAGACCGCTTAGAAGCCATCCCTTCACATGAAGCCTTTCCTTCATCTCCCTGTTATCATACGTATTTGTGTAGCTTAGCCTCTTAGAATATTGTAAGCCAGTTAAGGACCGGGACATCATTTTTGATGCTCTTGGTGGGGTTTTGTCCATCTTTTTGTACCTAGTGTAGACCCCTTGTACACTTTTTAAAAGTCAGACCTCTGGTTTCATCACTAAAGAGAACATCTCATTTCCTTCTCTTGATGTCTATGAGTGGCTGCTGCTCCACATAGTCTTAAATGGCTTCCTGGAGCACAGAGAGGTTAGTTGATATGCTGAGAATCCCAGAGCCAGTGTGAGTCAGCTGAGACCTGGACTCAAGGCCCTCTTGTCTTAGGGCTGAATAAATAAGAAAGTAGTTAGAGATTTTGGCATAGTGCTAATACTAGCCCCACAATTTATTGCTTTAGTAGAGAAACTATTTATGCTTTCTATTTGTATTTGGTATATTTAGTAATATGTACGTGTTGGGTGTTTGGTGTTATTTGACCATTAAATTAACCCCTTAATTTTGAATTTATTGGACTGCCCGTGAAACCTACTCTTAACATGATAGTGTGAAATTCTTCTTCACCAAAGTAGGAACTTAATTCACTGATTTTGTATAATCTTATGAAGGGTCTCTTGTTCATATACTAAGATAATTCAAAGTGACAGTCTTAGTGTTTGTGGAGCTTCATGTAGTTGGCTTATTTTGTACAAAATTAGACGTGAAGCCTTGTTGCAAGTCTTTAGATTCTGTTACAAAACAAATCTTGAGGACAAGTGAGTTCTTAAAGTGTGTATATAGTGTCTTGGGAAAAGAAGCCTCAGTGCCGTGTCACTCCTGTAACATCCCGCAGATCGCCTCTGGCTTTTAGAAAGAGGAAACTCGTTTATTTGAGTGCCCTCAGGTACGCACATTCTCGGTGACATTTACATACGCAGGTGAAATAGTTATTCTGTCCTAAGAGCCAAAAGAATCATTCTTTATTGGTCTGCTTTCCTTCATTTCAGCAACTATAGAAAATTTCCATGTCGTGGAAAAGTTGTCTGAAAATGCAGTCATCGTTTACCAGACTCACAAGGTACTGCCTTTTTTTTTGTCTGTACACTTTTTACCTTCGGATACCAAATCTTACTCTAGAGAATTCATGTGATCAGACAGTCAAAAAGCATTTGTTTATTAAGTGTCTGCTCTGTGCCAAACACCGTTGGACCCTGAAGATGAGAAAGACAGAAGTGAAGGTCCCTGTCCCCAAGGCTCTTGTGCTCTAACAAGTAAGACAACATGCACATAATTATAGGTATGTTTAAAACAGATACAAAATAACTAGGGGGAGAGGTATAGGAAGAGGGAAGTGGTAGCACCTGGGGAGACTAGAAAAGGCCTCTTGGAGAATATGGCACTTGATTTGCATCTCAAGAAAACTAGGCATTCTCGGAAGAGGAAATTGGTGGCCGTTAGGTATGTGGGGAATACAGGGGGAAGCCAGGTCTTCCTTGAATTCCCCCAAAATTGAAAAATTAGGAAAGAAACAAGAACAGGGTCTAAAATGAAGGGGAAATTTATAACAGAACTCAAGTTCTAAAAGGCACAATAAAAGAATATACAAACTTCTTAGTCATATACTGTAGTGCTCCATAGTAGTATGAAAGGAAATTAAATATCCCAACATGTCTGAATTTTTGTTAACAGTTCACAGATTTCACTTATTTGAGAATTTAAGGCAAGAAAATTTGCCAGAAGGACTTGAGTTATAAATATAGACAGTAAACCATACCATATATTTCTTCTCTTTGATAGGTACTTAGATTAAAAAAATTTTGAAAAAGTTAAAATTTTATAAGTATTAACATACACATACATACTTGTGAATGTAAAAGGAAGAGTACAGAGGTCATGCTATAATGAACATTTGTAAAGTGCTTTGTATTTTATTTACATCCACCTCATGAAGTTATTAGTTCAAAGTATTAAACCTATTTTGTACCAGCAGTAGAGAAGTGAGTATATGGCAGAATAATATATTAAAAGGTTTTGGGTTTTTTTTTTTAGATTTCGCTGTTTTAATATTCTTTTAAATAACCTTTGTGTGAAAAGGTACTCTCTCCTCTTAAAAACCTATTGTCCTTGGTTTTAATTCCTGCCCTTATGTAAACTCAAGACTTTAGACTAATAATAACTGACTTTTATAAAGAACTTTAAGGTTTATAAATTTCTTAGTGGGCATTATCTCCCATGAACCTCATCAACCTCATCAGTACCTAGTGTAGGTGCTGTTGATACTGCCCGTTTTACAGAGGAGGACAGTGAAACTTAGGAAGGCTGAGTAACTTGGCCATGGTCAAATGGCTAGTAAGTGTTAAATATGGGATCCAAACCCAGATGTTCCTGACTGTACGTCTACCCTTTTATCTCCTAACGGCTGCGTCTCTTCTTTGGAAGTGTGAGGGTCCTCCCTTGAACCAGGATGGGCCTCCTCAGTATCATCATCACAGATCTGTCATCTCGTTAATTCAGGAGCTTCTTCCTTGGATGCAGATCATAACTTGCTGCTGCTTGGCCTGCCTGTGTAGCTCTTGTCTTCATTCTTTCCAAAAAGTTGGCCATCATGTTTGCGGCCTTCTGCTTTCCTCGCTGTGTCCCAAGAGTACCAGGGGCACTGCCTCCCAGCCATCACTAACTCTTACTGTGTGACCAGCCCATCTTTCCTTTTCATAAATCCTTGATAGGCTTTACTCCTGTTCTTCTTCAGCTGTTCAGTTTATAACTTTGTAAAACCATGAATTCATTCTCATGCTTAGCCTTTTTTAGGGGGAAGTCTCAGCTTCCTTTTTATAAGCTTTCGTATTCTGCTTGTACATGTTTCAGCACCTAGTTTGCTTTCATAGTGAGGTGATTATCAGAGACATCTAGATAGAGAAAACATTCTCAATTTTCAGTAAGTTTTGACTTCTTCTGCAGAGGGTGTGGCCTGCTTCTCAGCGTGATGTGTTGTACCTCTCTGCTATTCGGAAGATTCCAACCTTGACCGAAAATGACTCAGAAACTTGGATTGTGTGTAATTTTTCTGTGGATCATGACAGTGCACCTGTAAGTACTTGGGTTTGTTTATTCTTAATTCTAAAAGAGAATTCTAAATCCAAAAATGATATAATTCTGAATAAAAAATAAAAACAAAGGGAAAGATTGCACGCTTGCCAGGTATTTTCTTGCTTCTTTTTTTCTTTGATGTTGCATCAGCTAAGCAACTCTCCAGTTAAAATTGTTTCATTCATTTGTAGCTGTAGGTTGGTATTAGGTTGGTATGATATACCAAAGGATACCTCTATCAACGGGATGATATGTAGCTTTTTTCTTCCAATTGGAGTATATAAATATTTGATAGTGGTAGCACCATATGCTCAGGGTTATTCAGAAGGTTTTTAGTTCCTAAACTAATGATACAGACCATTTGTTAACCTAGGGTTCCATTTACGGCTTTAAAGTTCTCAGATGGTAACTACAGTTGCATCAGTGGTTCTTAAAGTCATTCTTCTTTCTTTCAGGGTGACTGTTCCAGAATTTACTTCTACTTAGTTTGCACACATTGATGTAGAAAAAACATGTGCTCACCGGGTTTATACAGCTGCTTCCCTATATTGATTTAAATGATATTAAGAGAATATCAGAAGAAAAATGAACTTTTACTCATCTTACATGTTAGGGTAGTTAATTGGTGGTTTTTATTAAACATTTTTTTATTTACTAAAGTATTGGTTTGGGATTTTTGCAGGTAAACAATCGATGTGTCCGTGCCAAAATAAATATTGCTTTGATATGTCAAACTTTGGTAAGCCCACCAGAGGGAAACCAGGAAATAAGCAGAGACAATATTCTATGCAAGATCACATATGTAGCTAATGGTATGTGAATTTTTAGTATTGCTGGCCTTTATAGCTTGAATAATGCATTTGTAGTAAGTAGAGGATGAAAGAGACAAATGTGTTAAAGGATTAATAAATGACCGCTTTGCTACACAATACATTTGGAATTTAGAATGCAAAGAATGGGGAAGGAAATTAACAATAATTCTCCCTGATCTAATTTTGGGGCCTTCTGTTTTTCAGTCTTTTATATGTTATAATCCTCATTTCAGTTGCTCCTAGCATTACAGATAATATGTTTAATTCCTCTCAAGTTTCCTAACATAGTGTAAGCACCACTAAACTCTCTTTCTACTCTCCATGTCTCAATTCCACCCTAGCTTCCCATAACCCCCTCTTTTTACGAGATGATGTTTATTTTTAAGAGTAGTGCTTTTGATGAGTTTACTTTATTATACCTGTTTTTCACTCTTCTGGCCTCAAAAAAAAGATTTTTTTTAACCAGGTTTAACCCTTCTATCTGCATTCTTCATTCCATTTCTTCCTTATCTTTCCTCTTTAGCACTTTGAATCTCTTCCATTCCACCAGCCCCTTCTTTGCCTACAAGTATTGTCAGCTTTGCTGTTTCTTAAACATTTTCATTTGACCCTCCCCCCCATATAAGGTGCTATTGGTCTTCTTGTTTTCCTGACAAGTTGTCTTTGTGTTGACTCAACTTTCTCACTTCCTTGCTCTCTCCTTAACCCTTGGCAATCTCATTTATTCCTCAGATCAAATCCCTTACCTCAAGCCATCCCTTTCCATGTTGTCTCCTCCAGCAGATTGCCCCTCTGTCACCTCTTGGTTTCTTCCCTCCTTCCTACAAATACATCTCACCCACACTCACAAGACCTTCACTCGATCCTTCCGTCCCCCCTAACTATCAAGGTAACCGCAATGAATGCCTCCACTTTTCCTCCTCTTGCTTTCTCCTTGACCCCTTGCAGTCTACTTCCAATCATATCATTCCACCAAATTACCAGTGATTTCTTAATTACCAGATCCAATGACCATTTCTCAGTCTTCATCCTCCTTGACCTTTCTGCAACCTTTGACACTGGCAGTCACCCTCTTCTTGTGCCTGTCTTCTCTGATTTTTTGGGACACTGCTGATTTTCCTACCTGTCTGACTGCAGCCTGGAATATTCTCTCCTCCACTCTGATGATCTCCCTGGCTTCCTTTAAGTCCCAGTTAAAACCACACCTCCAGGAAGTTTTTCCCAGCCCCTCTTAATCCTAGTGCCATCTCTCTGTTGTTATTAGAGTTTCTTTGTGTGCATTCATTTGTTATTTGCCTTGTTTTTTGTTTCCCTCATTAGAGTCTGAGGCCCCTGATTTTGATTTGCCTCTTATTTTATCTGCAGTGCTTGGCATATAGTAGACACTTAAATGTTTATTGATTGATGGATCTCCTGCCCGTTTATCAACATCTGCAGCTTTTGGTGCTGTGGGTTTTTTCATGAAATTCTCAGTTTTCTTCCTTTCCATGATTCTGTGTTGCTCATTTTTTTTTCTGCCTCTGAAATTCATTCTCTTTCCTTCTTTATCCTGTAGTTCCCTAACACTTTACATTTACTGGAATTGTCATTGGTCTGTCTTCTGTATTCCCTTAAAACTTACCTGCTCCCATGGGTTGCCACCTTTAGAATTCCTTGCCCTCCCCCGTTTGTTACAGTCCTACATTTCTAGCAGCCAGGTGATTTTTTCCGCTGGATATTTGTTCATCACTTTACACCTAGTGTTTCTGAAACAACCTAAACCTTGGCTTTCTGTTAGGAGGGCCACCTTTTCCAGTAACCAGCTAGTCACCATTTGAATCCTCTTTGTCTTTGAAATCCCCGCTCAAACTTTAATTTAGTCACTAAGTCCTGTCACTTTTTCCTTCTAAATATCTCATCAGTCTTTCCTTGCCCCTATCTGTTATTGCGTCTTCAGGCCCTGAATATGTTGTGCTACAGTCTTTTCCCATCCAGTTTTTCCTTTGCAGCACTGCCAAATTCTCATGTTTTCATTATGTCATTTCATTGCCTGTGGAAAAAAGCATAAACATCATTTGTCTTTCAAGGTGTGCCAGAATCTGGCTCCAACCTACTCTGTAAGAGCTAACCCTAAAATGGGAAGGATGCTGGATTTAGAGTCCCAAGACAGAGGTTCACATTCTGGCTCTGCTGCTGACTACCTGAAACATGGGAAAGGAATTATTTTCCCTTGAAGCCTCAATTTCCTCAGCGGCAAAAAATGTCTCCTATGTTAAAAACCAGGGAGTGAAAAACGACAACAGTTGGATTCGACACCATCTAGGATCCTTTCTTCTCCCAAGTATCTATTTTTTATGCTTTCCATGGATCAGTGGAGGGAGCACTGGACCTGGAGTCAGGGAAACCTGAATGCAGATCTGCCTCAGACAGGCTGGCTTTGTGACCCTGAGCAGGTCGTGTCATCTCTGTCTCCCTCAGCTTCCTCATCTATAAAATGAGGATGATAACGGTACTTCCTGCTGCCCAGGGCCACTATGAGAACAAGATGAAGTACTAAAGAGCGTCGCAAACTTTAAATCACTGTGCAGGTGTTTGTTGTTACCGTTATCTTCACCATCATCACAGAAGTGCCAAGCACTTCAATATTTTACATCATGAAGCATGTTTTCAGTGTAATTACACATATGTAAACTTATCCATTAAAGCTCCAAAAATAAGTGTTCCTGTGAATAGTTCATGTGCCACCCAAATATTGTATACATACAACTTCTAAAAATGTAATTGCCAGCATTTTATCATAACCACATGACAGGAAGTTTAAAGCCAACTCTTTACCCATACGAGGAGGGAGAAGAAGGTCAGTGTAGGCACTCATTTTGGAGAAGGTGAAATTGAATTTTGTCTAGTTGTTTGGCAGTTGCTTTTCTCAATCCAATGTCAAGACCCAAACTAGAGGGCAATAGACTACGTTCATCATTGGTAGTAGTTAATTTTTAAGAGGCAAATATTTCTGATGCTGTACAGCTGGTATGATTATTCTAAATTAGCAAATATCATTTAGTAGTAACTGAAATTCTAATCCAGGAACCAGTCACCTGTAGACTACATTTTCCTCTAGCATCTAGTCACAGTATGAATAGATGAGTTACTTCTACATGCTCACACGTCTCTGAGTGTTAGAGTGAGAGTGACACTTCTCCTGAAGTAGTGTAACCAAGTAAAATTTAAGACTAGGAGAAAAAGAAAAGCATGCCCTGTTGTTCCTGTCTCCCAAGTGCTGGCCTTGGTGATACCACTCTTGCTCTGTCTGAATATCTATTATATGTACATGTTTTATACAGTAGTACATTTATTCATAGTTCTTAGAACCAGAAGGGGAAAGGCAAGGAACTACTTTCAGTGAGCTAGACCTCAGTCAGCTTGCTTGCTTTACACAATAAGTGAATTCATAGAATTTTACAAAACTGAATGGGACCCCAGAGCATCTCTTCACAGAAGAGCCTAGTGAGGTCCAGAGAAAGTAAGTGACTTGGCCAAGAACATTCAGCAGGCAGCAGAACGAGGACTAAAGCCCATCTCCCTTGGTACCGTATCCAGTACTGTTGCCTTCAGTCACCGTAATCCCTAAGAAGTTATGAGCATAAATGATACTTTTATAGATTAAATCATGTTTTGGATATGGTTGAGATTGCAGCCTAAATGATTTCCAGATAAGTATCATTTCATATTTATGAAGTATAGAGTCCATTATTTGCTAGTACTTAAAACGTTAATGTTGTGTGACCTTTTGAACTCTTACAAGAATTACTGAGTCTAGACTTGGGAAGTCTTGGCTAGATTGAAAGAAGAATCTCATAAGAATTTTGAGAGCTTGGACATATAGATGTTGATGTCAGCTCATGCATTGGAGAATGTTCTTAAGTATGAGCTTTAATGATTTTTTTTCTTTCTTTGATTTAGTGAATCCTGGAGGATGGGCACCAGCCTCAGTGTTAAGGGCAGTGGCGAAACGGGAGTATCCCAAGTTTCTAAAGCGTTTCACATCCTATGTTCAAGAAAAAACTGCAGGGAAGCCAATTTTGTTCTAGTGTTAACAGGTATTTGTATTTCTGTGTGTATTTTGTGGTTTCCCTTTATAAGTGTAAAAAAAAAAGTTCAGCCATTAATGTCAAAAGTATTTTCAAAACAAATCATTTGCTTTTGAGATATAGGAGGCTAGAAATGTTACCATCCCTAGCTTTTATAAGTGTTAGAGAATTCATGGAGTTGAGCTAAAATTACAGAGATTACAGTGATTAGTTTGCATCCGCTTGTTTGTTTTATATTGTGGATTTGTTGTTTTTTTTTTTTTTAACAAAATGAAGCTCATTGCCAGACGCTGATATTAAGAGTTAAGATATTTTTGACATCTCAGATTATCTGAATTGTCCAAGGTATCAGTTGACTAGAAATGTTAAACTGGTTCATAACAACATTTGTCATTTTCAGACATAGCCAGCCTTTAATAAGATTTTGTGTCCCCCCAGCATCAATTTTGAAACATTTTGAAAAGTGCTGTGCTTGGAATGATTTTTACTCAGCCTAGTGATGTATTTCTTGTTGGTAATATTTATTCTTGTTTATCTGCTGAATAAACCAAAAATCCATCTCCATTTCTGGCCCATAGACCTTCTACTTTGTCTCTTCTGCTTTATCCCATTCAGCTTCTTGAGTATTTTCCTCCCATCTGTAAGATGGTTAAATTTCCTCTAAGGTGCCTTCCAGCTCTGTATTTATAATTCTGGGGTCCCAGCAGTTTCAGTAGCACAGCAAAGTTAAGTGAATTCACTGGGTAGGAGCAACTCATTCAAGTGGTCTATTAAAAACTTCCTGTTAATATGTTACTCACATTTAAACTTCTTGAACATTTCGCAGTGACTAAAGCAAGGCTGTGTGAACATTCCATATTGGAGGAGTTAACCAAAATGAATGCTCTAAGCTGGAACGTAGGATCTACAGCCCTTTCTGTGGCCCATGACCTTGGCTTTGTGCACTGAAATGAAGAAATCCTGCAATACGTTGACATTGAACATCCAACACTAGCTCTCCTGCTAGCTCTCCCTGCTTAGTGTATAACTATAAATACATGTAATGATACATGTATATGGCTATATTTTTATTTGCTTGCTTTGGGGGAGGGAGGACTTTGAATCACAAACTGGGGAATTAATCCTTTAATTTGGGGAAATTTTTGCAAAGCTTTTAATTTTACTATGGCCCTGCTTAAGAGCCTCACATATGTGTTGGGTTTTTGTGTGCAAATTTTAAAGCACATAATGCAGACACATAAGGTAAGGACATATGTGCTTTCTGTGCACCAAACATAAAGGGTATGGTTCTTTTTTTCAGGCCTGCAGTCAATTCTAGGTGGCCAGGTTTTCTGATTTTGCTTTGTCTAATCATAGAGTCCATTGCTGCTCATTTCTGTAATGAATCATCTTGTCATGTAAATGTCTCAATAACTGAGGGCTGTCAATAACCAATGACTTTGCCTTTTCTAATGTCTTACTCTCATGATGAACTTTGGTTCTGATGGAGGAAGTATGAAAAGCTTTATTTTTTTCTCAGATATCTTTATATTTCTAATGTATTTTTCAGTTGTGTACTGTGCTATAGTTTTTTTGGGTTGTTTTTATGAACACAATTTGGCAATTTCTAGAGTGGTTCTGTTATGACCTATAAGATACTGCCTACCTGAAAACAGCAACAGTATCTGTTCTCCCTCACTGGGTATAGATTGGAACTGTTTCCTGGCAAGATGATTAAGGTTATTGAGCTCATGTTTTCCTGAAATTGCAAAAGGATGCACTGTAATACTTACTAAAGTAGATCAGACTTTACAAGTTTGACATTTGACAACATTCCCAGTACTTAAAAACAGTCATGTTTACTGGTCCTTCTGATTCTGGTCTCAAAACTGTGTTGTGAAGTTTGCATAGAAAATGTGAGTTATGTTATTATAGCCTCCTGGTCAGAACCTTCATTGAACAGTAAAGGCTTCTGCTCAGTTTTAATTGCAGAGTTCCCCTTAGTTGCTGTGAAAATTTAAATGTAAAATAACTTTTTAGATGACTGTAAACAACTTTAAAGCTTGGAGTTGAGGCAGAAAATGGTACTTAAAGAAGCAGAAATGACTGCCAACTTCAGAATCTTCCTCGTGGTGATGTCTTGGAGAGTGAACGCAGAAGCGTTTCATTGGTGTTTGCTGACTTATGCATCTCAGTAGAAATAGGAGTCTGATACTTTTTTGTAAAGTCATATAGTATGAAACATGTCCTGTATATATTTCATACGTGATAATGGATTCTTGATGTTAAATGCAAGATGATTTCATGACGGGATGAGGCTGATCACTTAAATCTCCATAGTCCTGGAAGAGAATTACTTGCATCAGATATAATAGTATTTATTATTCTGTACAAAGAGAGAAAATGCTTATATAAACACGTGCTTACATTACATGCACGCAGATTTCATGCTCCATAAAATTTTTCTATTTTTTAATTTGCCTTTCTCAAAATTATTTGCATGGAATATGCCTTATTACAGAAACATGCTGTTCACGATTTGAATATATGGAAAAGTGCCTATATGGTGGTAATACTAGTAAGGCAAATGAGACAAAAATGATAATATCTGTTTACATCACCAGTGAACATTTTATACAGTGATGTTACAAAGAGAAAAATTTATACCTCACATATCTATCTTCTTTTACAATCAGGTTGGGAGAGGGAGGAAAAAAAGTTTCATTCACCATAGTCACTGATGGGAACTTGGAAAAAATTCTTTATGCCCAGTTATAAATATTCCATTTCTGATAACTATCATGAAGACAGTGAAATAACTGTTTAGTAATTTAATTGGATAGCTTTATTTTACAAAGATATGGAAAGTTTACAAAAGCAGTATATAAATCTTAATATCATCAGTTGCATTTGCACTAAATGTGATGTACTTTTGCAATTTATTCTGTAAATAAAATGATTACACTAAAGATGTTATTTGTTAAATAAATAAATAACTTTTCAATGAGCGCACTAGTACTTCACTAGTGTTAACCCGACCCGATCAGAGTTAGGAGAGATTTAGAGAATATGGAAAGAGTTCACAAAACAGAAGAGGTACCAACCTTCGTAGTCAGTATTCAGAACCTGGAGAGCCATTTTCATAAGGCTAATTCCCACATATTGAGTAGCAAGGATGCTGCCTTCCCCAGATCATTTTTACTTCTCATACCTAAGATAATAACTTCTAGATTTGTATCTTCCTGCTCTCTTCTCTGTCCACATCTCTTCTCACACCCATTTATGCTGTGGTAGAGACACCGCAGGATTCTAAAATGTGCAAAATATTGGTGAATCAGGAGCTTTGTCCCTGTGCATCACAGCCAGGGTACGGAACAGGAGGGTGCCATATTTCACCTGGAACTTGGGACTCTGAATTTTAAGAGAGTAGGTGACTATGCAGGACTTTGCTTGGGATTGGTAACAGGAACAGCCAGACTGAGTTCTGTGTCTGTGTCTGTGTCTCTGTGTGTCTGTGTGTGTGAGTCTGTGTGTGTAAGTAATGAGGAGTGATTTTTCCCATTTTGTCAGTTCCCATCAATGAATTAGTATACATATATATCAGTGTCAGTTACTTTTGAGGAAATTTTCATTATCTGAAAATAATTGTTTTGTCAGCTTTATTCCATTGGGCTGAGCTGGTTCTCCTGTGAAGCTTTGTGGGTTCTCTTTAAGCTAATCACTTTGTTAAGTTAAAAATCTTTCACCAATATTTTGTCACAGTTGTACAGATCAAGATGTATTAGGATAATTGTCATTGTTCATCTGCAGACTCAAAAATATAAATCATTTTCAAGTACCTTGAGAGTGTGTAGAGTGTAACTGTTCTATGATAGCTTTATGATCCTGATGTTAAAAGAAAAATTGGATCTTCCTTGTTACAATCAGAAATTAAAACCAGTATTTAAAAGTGGAAAAAGTATTAAAATATTATGGACAAATGTGTTTCCTTGCCTGGTTTTGTTTTTTGTTTTAAATTGAGCCAGTGTTCTCCCAAGATGGATTTGAGAAACCAATAGAAAATTAGAGCCATTGTTTTTTCTCTGAAGCACACAGGGTTTTGTTGGATAAATATAAATAAATGAGAGAACTTTTATTTTCAAGCACTTTCAGAAAGACAGATGCCCTAGGGTTTAGTGAAATGTCCCTGTGAATTATTTTTTTGAAGATCTTGTGCTGGGAAAATGACCATATTTGTGGTTTTTAAACAGGAAAGAATATTCACATATCTCCTCAGTTTGTACCACTACAAAAGTTAGTTCTTTATAATAAACTACACTTTTCTCATAAAGTCCTTGAAGAGGCTTACTTACCACAGAAATACTAATTTTTGTAGAGGAATGTTTGAATCTGGATAACTGCTTTTAAACATATATAACCTTTTGATATTTTCTCCTAATCATAAATTTAGCTCTGGGGGAAATGTAAACCAGACGTCTTCAACTCAAATAGAATTGGGACCACTAATCTGTTTGTAAGATCTGGAGGGACTTCACGCTGATTTAGATTTTAAATATATTATCTGTGTTTTATTGTATTTGTATTTATTTTGTCAACTATTTCCAAATTATATTTTAATCTGATTCAGGCTTCCTCACTTGGCAGTGTTATATGGCCTCCTTGTTTGACACCTGTGATGTAAGTTCACTGAAGTATTTCCCTCCAGTTTGAAAAGGTGCCTTTATTTAAACTTAAAGTTTCTGGCAAGGCCGTTTTGTTAGAATGTTTGTGTTTTCTGCCCTCAGACAAAATCTCTGAGAGTCGTAATTTTCCATACTTAGAATGAGCCTACTTAAATATGGAGCTGAACTCTTCTTGGTTATGCCAGCCTGTGTAGGTCTTTTTCTGTTTCACTGAATGTTAGTTAAGATTCTGGAAGTTGAAGGAGCCTCAGCAGGCCTTTAACCATGATTATTTCTGTATGATTAACAAATGTCCAAACAAGATTGCCTTGTTGTCCTGTTATCACTAAGAATAATGCTTCCTCAAATTCATCTAGTGCTTTTTAACCTTCCTAAAATAACCATGAAAACGTAAAACTGTTAAGAAGAAATAGTAGTCATAGCTGGCATTTATGTAGTTCTTTAAGAACTGCAGAAATGCTTCAATACTATTGTAGTTTGGAAAAACCTCCCCAAAATGCAGGAGGAAATGGAATGATGTATTCTGAAGAGCTTTGGAGCTCAGGAAGCCACCTGGGGCTACCTCCTGCTCAAATTTGGGCTTAAGTCAGAAAAGATGGACTTTTAGTAAGGAAGAAGCACTTAAACATTCCTGGAGGTGAAAAACAAACAACTGAAGTGATTATTTATTTCTCAAACACCCCGAGACAACAAATGCAGTAGTGATGAATAAATTCAGCAGCCTAGGATGGCAAAAGCATCCAACAGAGACCAATGAGAGACTCATTTCTTAAACGTGTGAAAGAAGATAGGGAAGGAAGAAGTGGAGGTGATGATGAAGAGACAGCCCTGGGGTCACCCTGCCTACAGGTGAACCATTTTTTGTATAATAGGTTAAAAAAAAAATGGGAGAGTGCATATAAAGGGAAAGGGAACATGGAGAAAAGTGAAGTGTGACAGAAGGTTGGCAACAAAAGGAAGGTGATCCTGTGGTCTCCAGAAGGGGAGCATTTACAAGGGAGGGGAGAAGGGGCAGGGGAAGGAAGGATGTCTTTTTGTTGTTGTTTTAATATAAATTTATTTAACTTTTTACATTCATTTTCACAAGATTTTGGGTTCCAAAATTTTCTCCCCATTTGTCCCCTCCTCTCCCCTCTCCCCAATACACTGAGCATTCTAATTACCCCTATCACCAATCTGCCCTCTCTTTTTTCATCCCTCCCTTCCCTTACTCCATCTTCTCTTTTGTCCTGTAGGGCCAGATAACTTTCTATTCCCCATTACCTGTATTTCTTATTTCCTAGTAGCAAGAACAATACTCAACAGTTGTTCCTAAAACTTTGAGTTCCAATTTCTCCCCATCCCTCCCTCCCCACCCATTCCCCTTGGGAAGGCAGGCAATTCAACAGAGGCCATATCTGTGTAGTTTTGCAAGTGACTTCCATAACAGTCGTGTTGGCCTATCCTGGCCCCCATTGTTTCCATTCTCTTCTTTGATCCTGTCCCTCCCCGAGTGTTGACTTCAAATAGCTCCCTCTTCCCATTGCCCTCCCTTCCATCATCCACCCTACCCTTCTTATCCTCTTCTCCCCCACTTTCCTGTATTGTAAGATAGGTTTTCATACCAAAATGAGTGTTCATTTTATCCCTTCCTTTAGTCAAATATGGTGAGAGTAAACTTCATGTTTCTTTTTTTTCTCAGCTCTCTTTTTCCCTCCACTAAAGAGTCTCCTGCTTGCCTCTTCTATGCGAGATAATTTACCCCATTCCATTTCACCCTCTCTCCTCCCACTACATTTCTCTCTCACCATTTACCT